>JANVCC010010235.1:5714921-5890205 GCA_025345505.1 Todiramphus chloris collaris
TCCCTCTCCCTCTCCCTCTCCCTCTCCCTCTCCCTCTTCTTTCTCCTCCTCTCTCTTCTTCTCTCTTCCCTTTTCTCTATTTTACCTCTTTGTTGCTGCCAAAATAAAATAATTGGCAGGAGTTTGGTAAGACTTGAAATTTTGTTGGCATCTGGTTAGATAAGATTTTCTTCTCTATTGCACTGCCCATCTCTCTTCTATGTTTTAGCTAAGAACCCCAACAATCTGCCTTCCCTGCCAGATACCATGCAATTGGAAATACTATTGTTTTCTTTAGGCAGATGGTGATTCTCATCCTTTGATCCTTTCACTAAACTCATTAGAAAACCTGGCCTCAGATCAAACCTTAAAAAGAAGAAAAAATCAGAGAAAGAAATAAATGCCACAGTGATGAAGGTAGTATGTAAGATGATGGATAGAACAGAGCAGAACCGCGTATTTTCTCTCTGCTTTTGTAACAGGGATTTTTACTCTCTGAGGTCTGTAACTTTTTCTAATACTAATTAGATTGCACTGGTCTTTGTACACACACTCACAGATGTGTGCGTGTGTCTGTGTTTGTGTTTAGAAGTAATCAAAGGCATCTCCACTTGCTTCAGCCCATGGATGGAATATAACAGCCTGGTATGGGACTGGCTTCACTGAAGTGTGTGCTCCTCTGGTACACTTTGCTGTATGTTGATAAGGGCTTTGCTGTATTTCTTGTTTTGAAAATAAAGGGTATTTTCAGTGGTTTGGACTGTAAGAAGTAGAATGAATTGCGGCACAGTGACAGCTGACATGGCCTCTGTGCTTATCAACCTGAGTCCAAACCCTCTACACTTGGCAATGCAAAGTGAGCACAAAGAGTGTACCTAGCTGTGAGTTATCAGCTTAGCTCAATGCCCCTCCCTTGTGTAGAGGCAGATTTATCATGTTGCGCAGGGAAAAGGTCCCAGGTGTGTATTTGAGAGAGGAAGACAGACACAGGAGGAAGTCAAGCAGCACACTCCTGATCTCCATTTTGTCTGCTGGAACAAACCCAAGGATCCACCTATAAAACAGGACCACTAAGAGACGGCAGCAGTACACAAAATTCTGCCTCTAGTGTCTAAATGAAGGTGGTATAAAGGGCCACAGATATGCAAACAAGAGATGTTGCAACACAGCCTACTTTGAAAAGAGCCCAATGGCACAAAGATGAAGTGGATTCGTGTGACTTAGAAGATTTGAGATATGTTAGAATCTTCACACCCTCTCTTTTCTACTGGGGAAGGGGGAGGAATGTGGAGGAATATCCACAGATACCCTAAGAGCAAAGGAAACCATCTTTCCAGGAGGCAAACCTGTATGGTAGTCTATCACCTAGGATCAATTAGGAGGTGCTGGACTCTTTCAGTTCTCATCAGTGTGGGCACAGGTGTGTCATTTATCCCAAACATCATCCTAGTGGGGTTTTCTCTGTAGCACGGGTCTGGAGTCAAAGACTGCGACTGGACTTTTTTTTAATGGATTGCATAATTTTATGACTGTCAAGATGAACAAATAATTTGCAATGAATAATTTATCCAACAGATTTTGATTCTTTTGCAGCTTACTGAATATCCATGAGCAGACCTTGATTTCAGCTGGCTTATTTATTGTTTGAATTTATTTGATGTGTTCCCCCTTCCCTTTTTTTTTTTTTTTTTTTTTTTTTTTTTAAAATGCTGTTAACTGATCAGAGACAGTGCCTGAAAAAGTTTGATAATCTGCAGCTAAAATTAGTTGTAGCATCCATGAATCAGGGGTTGGACACTCCAATGTGTAGAAATTTCACTTGAGCAATTTGGAATTAAATCTCACACCTTTTACAGACTTCCAATGTGACCTGGGTCAAAGAAACTTGGAACAATATTACCACTAAAAAGGTGTCCCTAATTGACTGATCCAAGGTCTGAGATAGGGAGGAACACAAGAATGACAAGGCTGGGGCAGCTCAAGCATCTGCCTTGCCTGGTATCCTCTCTTTGATTACGGCCAAGAGTATATGCCTAAGAAAAAACTATAAAACCAGGGCAAGTGGGCAGTCATTATTCCCTAAATATTCATCCCATCTCCCACAGTTCATAGTTGAAAGGCTTCCTGAGACAAAGATGGTGTCTTTCTATTTGGTAGCCCTTGAGGTATTTTTATTTCAAATTAGGGGCATGAACCTGAGACTGGGAAGGACATTAGCCTCTCGTGTAAATTCTCTTTTATTTTATCACAGACTACCTGCGTTACCTTGATACAGTAAATTAAGATGAGATTTATTTACCTTAGCTTACATTAGTTATTCAAAAAATAGAGCTCAGTGTGAGATAGCTGGCTAGCTAAAGATGGAGAGGTGTTCAGATGCCATGGTTAGAGGAGCACCTACACATTAGTCAGATTAGGAGGACTCTACACATTAGTCAGATGAGACTGATGACTGTCTAGGAGCATTGGGGTACAGGCAGAGCTCCACTCATTACAGCAGGGAAGATGCTACCTTCCTCCAGGGATTTCGATTATCCTCTTGTCAGGGGTATACAACAACTAAGTGGAACAAACAAACAGGGTGAGATAACAAACTGAATAGTATTGAGAGGGAGAAATGAATCCAGGATTATGTCTGGCTTTGCCCATGAGAGGCAGCAGTGTTTTGAAGGCACCGAAGCAAAAGGTAGATTTTAATTCAGGTTCTTTCCATACACAAGCTCTCTGCTGAGATGAAGGAGGTATTTTAATCCCCTGGGAGCAGAGCTATCAAATTGTCTGGATGGCTCCCTCTGTCACAAACAGCATGTTTTATGCAATGTGCCCACACTCTGGTCTGTTATGGCAAATCAGCTTTTCCTTCTCTGATGTTGTGGTGTGGTTTTTCATAGTTGGGTGGAGGGACAGAGGGAGAAATGACCCAGGTAGACTGAGATGTAAAATGCTTTCTTGTCCAAAAGAGGGGAAGAACTGCTTGTGAACTGGTGGAATTTAATAATGTTTGATGGTAGACGTCTACACTGGATGTTTAGGGTAGCCCTGAGAGCTCAAGACCAGGAAATCACCCTCTGTGCAGATAATGAGCCTGCAAGAATGGCCTAAGGTGTGTCAAGCATACTCTGCTTGCACTGTGCAGGACTCTACATGCCCAGTGATACCTGGAGAGTTCATGTGCTACCAGGCAGGCCCAAACAAACTCTCCACAGGCAAGCAGTCTGCGGGAGGTGGAGTATGCCATGTTTCCTGCTGCTCCAGATGGTGCCCTTTCAGAGTAATGTAGATGTAGCCACTGAGGTCCTGCCGAGAGACAGCCCACTCCTGCTGGGAAACCGTACGTGAGATCAGCAGCACTTTCCAAAGAGCTTGCATGCTGGCCAGTCTGCCTTCACTCCAGTCAGGAGGGATTGTTATCAGCCTTCTCCCCGGGAGCACGATCAGGTCAAGATGGGTGCTTTTGGGAAATAAAATGGCCCCATAGTTCTTAAAGCATGAGATCCTCTCCTTCAGGGATCTGCTTTCACAAGGTCACTCCTCCCTTTCTGCAGGAGGGAAACAGATTATTTCATTGCTGTCTTGGGGCAGAAGGGTTGGGAGGATTTTTTGAGGAGTAAATACAGGGGTGGAAATACCAGCCATTTCTCTTTCTGTCCTTTCTTCACTGATGGCAAGAGAGTCCACCTGCACCAGAGTCGCAGCTGGAGGTTTCCAGCTTGAAGTCGTTTTCAGGGTCACCAGGGGCTGAATTGAAGTCAGATATGCCAAACTCGCTACTGCATTTTCTGCTCTCTTCCCTCATCTTTCCAGACTCCCGTTTAGTTTTCATTTAAGATCTCAACAGGCTAGAATAACTTCAGTGTCCTCAGCACTTCCCTCTATTCCCTACTTCTCCCTAGACCATGTAAGATCTCCCTTGTTATTCTTCCTTTGATGTTTTTCTGTCTACAAAGAGTACTGCTGTGCTCAGTGACCCAATCATCCCTCCAGAGCAAGAAGGCTGTTTCCTTCCAGTCTGGTGTATTTGTTTTGGAGGTTGTCTTGGTTCAGGTGAACGTGTTTGTAGCCTGAATCTATCAGCTACTCAGTGTTGATCAAATTACTTTCAAAAAGTAATTTGTTGCTGATTCCCACATCCAAAAACTTACTGTCAATCTCATGTTCTTGGTGGCTCTCTCAGTAATAGATAGTCACATATCCAAAATTAGAACCCCACTGTTGCAAACTCTGGGGAAATAAACCCGAGGTGCAAATGAAAACATGATTTTTAGAGACAAATATAGTCTGGTTCCAGTGCTTTCTTTGATGACTTGGTAGAAAGCAGTGTCCAAACTTTCTGGCCCTTCAGAAGCACTTCTAAGCAAGTTATGCACTGCAGGTGACATCCTATGGTTTTCTCCCCACTGCTCTCAGAAACACAGACATGGTCTCATTTGCCCATGAACAGTGTCTGGGAGTCAACAGAATCCAGGGGATCTGACACAGGGATGCCAATAGCAGAGCTTAGGGACATGTTTTGCCAGTCCTCTTGGGGCAAGGTTCATCTTCCTTCAGTTAGATGTCCTAAAAAGCAGATGTCTAATCTGGATTAGTCCTGCCAGGCTTTCCTTATAATCATTACAGAAAAACAGGCACCTCCAGAGGTTGCTTCATTGCAGCCAAAGATGACTTTGTAAGAAAAACCAGATGAATTGCCCTCAGGAGGTGTTTATATATCCAAACTAATGATAAAGGAACCCTAGGATGACAAACTTAACCATCTAACTTTTAAACACCTTCACCTGGAAAAGATGGATCACACACTTTGTTGGAAGAGCTAGTTGTCAAAAACAAAGCACTTTAAGGCAAAATGTTGCTTTTAACACATCTCCCAGTGAAGTGATACCAGGTGTAAAATACGCAAATTTCTTGCTTCAGTATTAAAAATATATATCTATTTATGTTTGAATTGCCTTTGGTCATTGAAGTATAGCCTATTGCACTAGCAGTGTACTAGAAATTTTTCTAATGCAGACAAAGATGCAGGAAGAAAGGGTCACCAAAAAAAAAGGTAAAATATGTATAAGTTTAAGTCTCAGTAAGACTAAGCTGAGAAAGAGTTCTTACTTGTTCCTCAGTTTTGTTCTCAAAGTAGCATTTTATGAAAGATATTTCACCTTTGTCCTCAATTCACAAAAGGGAAACAATTTTGAAATTTCTAGAATTTATCCCATTACTAATTTTCCTGATTTTCTTTGGAAGTTACCTAAATTCACACAAGGTATCAGACTCTCTGCCTTATGGAACTTTTGTGGATCAATAGTTTATGTGGGTATTAAAGATAGATGATGGGTATTATACATTTTATTGGTGATGCAGGTTTTCAATTAAATCAAGGTCTTTTTGACAGCACAAGATTAAGGAGTTTTTTCTGAAAATCACACTTATTTTCTGGAGGTGAGGGAAATGTCTCTTCAACAACATTTAGGCACTTTGCTGCAAAAACTTGACCATTAAAAGGCTGGGTACCAGCTGAAAAAACAGGAGTGAAAATGGCAAAAACATGTTCATGCAGTCTGAGATGAGGGAATTGCAACAGTGAACCGTAGAGCTGAAGCAACATAGACTCAAGGTCCAACACTTGGACTTAGCTTGTGATGCTGGCCTCCTGGAGGTATTTAAATATATCACAGGAGCCAATATGGAGTGGGGGCAATGCCTCCCCTTCCTTCATCTTAAAACCCAACAGGTTGTTATTGCTTCTGCTGACATCAGTGCTGGGAGAAGGCAACAAGGAAATGCCACTCAAGGGCACTGCTCAGCTCTCTCTGTTGCCGACAAAGTCCATCTCTGTCTGTCCTCCTAGTGAGGCTCCTCCTTGCCATTTAAAAACCACAAGTATTAAAATGCACCTGTGGCACTTACACTGCTGTAGCTGTCCATTGCAGGAAGTCGGGGGCCATTGATAATACTGATTGGCTTCATCTCTCTGATAAATCAGAGTAAAGCTACGAGCCAGTAACAAAAATAAAGATGGTTCTCATTTACAGGGAAGCAGTTAAATATGTAGAGTTGAAAAGTATACTGGGTGAAAAGTGGAGAAGACCCTCTCTGTTGAGAAGCCTCCCCCTTTGTCATCAGATACCTCTGCTCTTTTTCAGATGAAGGAGGTGCTGAGACAGATGGAGGTCCCTATTAGCAGCTGCACATCTGCAGCTCCTGCAGATGCCAGTGTACTCTGCAGAAAGCAACCACAGGATTATGACATCCAGAAGAGATATCAACAGATCTCCTTGCTGCACATGTCAAGATACTGAATATAGGCAGAATAGGCAATAGTTTTTGGGCTGATCCAGCATACCAATCCAAACTTACTGTTGTTATTTTTCATTTGCCATAGGCTTCTTGCCCCAGTAGAAGCCCCACTACCCACAGCCCTAGCTCCATGGCTGCACATTTCTGCTGAGAGCCTCCATTCAACCAGCAAGCAGGGAGATACAGCATTTGAGTGGGAGCCAAAGTAACTTTGAGGCTAAAGAGGATTTACCTAAGTCAAATTAAAAAGCAGTAGGAAACTCTGCTATCTCCAGACCCCTTACAAACGTTCCTGTAGCAAAAACTACCCTTGGATTTCTTCTTACCGATGAGAAAAGGTGATACCTTTCTCAGAGAGGGAAATTTCATCAGCTTTATGAGAAAACACCCTTTTGAATTGTGTTTTGCTTGCACACTTAAGGAGACATGCAATATATGTTTCAAAAAATGTGGAAGCATGTGAATATATGTACCTTGTGCAGTATCGTCTCTTCTGTATAGGAAGAAGTGTAAGGTTGGCCTTGTTCCAAATCATGTTGAACACGCCACCTGGAAGGAACAGAGACATCTGGAAAATCATTCCACAATCTCTGAGGAAATTACAGGAGAAATACTGGATGATTGGAAGAACAGCCCTTTGTGGGATTCTTACTTTATCAGCCAATTTCACTTAGATTTTTTTTTTCCTAAGTAGCATATGTTCATAACTTTAATAAGAAATTTTTGAGTTCTGGGGTTTTATTTATTTGTTTATTTAATTTTCCTTGTAAATGAAAAAAGTTTTTGAAATTTCACAGGTGACAGGGCAGGGGGTGGGGAAAAGAAGAGAAAAGAATGATCAGTTCAAGTTACAGTGCAAAAGTAGGAAGGATTGCTCCCTTGCCTGGCGTGTGGAGCAGATTACTGAGCCCACAACAAGGCTCAACATGCTGCGACTGCAATACATCTGGCTGCAGAAAGAAGACTCCTTGGTCATTGCTTTGCAAGGTCCTCCTGCAGACAAGTAGGGTTGTTACAAAACTAAGCAGAGGTAGCTCTGTTAGGAATGGAGGTGTAGGTAAAGCTGAGTCTCTGTGTGCCCATGCAGAGCACTGACTGCAGTGTCCTCTGGATGTCAGGGAATGAAGGGAAGAGAGCATTACTATGTGAACAGTACTTCTCATTTCCTTGCAACACCACTGATGTAGAGCTCCTCTATCCTCTTCTGTTGTGTTGCATTTCTTATACTTTGGGCTATAACTCCAACATTGGTGTTATATACACTTACTGTCTCAATTTCCCCTCTAAATCACCTTTTAAAATGGAAAAAAATGCCATGAAGTACACATGGACAGCACAGGAGGAGACTACAGACTATGTCAGCCCAAACTGCTCTCTCATATTGCTAGATTTGATAGCATAGCAGGAGGTGAGGAGGGACAAATCCAGGCCCCCAGCTTAATCTAAATGCACTTGCTATTCAGTGTTTCAGGTTTTTTTTGTAATTAGAGGAGGTGTGCAGGAGTGTGGAGGATGGAGGATGACAAGACATAGATCCCAGTTCATAAACATCTTGAGCATTTGGAAGCTTTTAAGCAGCTGCTGTGCTGGCAAAGTATTTCTGAGCCAGCCACCTGCATACATGTTTTCTGTTTTTATTAAACTAAGCTCCAAAGATGAGAAGATACAGGTGGTAGCTTTGAGCTTCATCTTTTTCCCCACCTCCCCTTGTGTGTTTTAATCTTAATCTGTATCAACAAAGATGAGTCGCTTCTTTAATACATGCAGAAATTACAATGATGCCCATTGAGGACAAATGACAAGCTTTGATTCCATAATCAATAGCTAAGAAATTCATCAGTGCCAGCACAGATCTTTCATGTGGGAGGAGCTCTCCCAATGGACCCGCTAGAAGAGCTTGTGAGCACTCATTCTTCTCCATTACGCTGGGCTCATTCCTGTGACGGGGAATAGCCCCTTCCCTGCTTTCATCTCAAGGAAGAAAAGCTCAGAAGCTCAAAGACTGAAAACTTGTCTTCACCACTGACTACCTTTCATGACCCCTCTCTCTCTTGCTGTCTTTCATCTCAAACATGAACAGACACCCTGACTGCTCTGGGGTCATTAGAGATGTGTAGAATAAGTGTAAAGATGATGCTCAGGAATAAGTGCCCTTATGGACAAAGTATTCAAAAAGAAGTACCCAAAGTATTAAAAAATAAATTATCATGTTTTCACAGCATGGTAATCACCCATCAGATTCCAGAAATTTCTTTGAAAATAGATGGGGATGAGGCATTGTATAAAATCAGGGAAGAGCCTCTCAGAAATATCTCTGATTTAAATATATCCACCTTGTTTTCATCTGTAAGATTTATGTGGTTGTGTTGGGGTTTTTTTTTTATTATTTTTTGTTTGCAATGCCCCTTTGCTTATGAGCATTTTGTACTAAAAAGAAACCAAATAAACCAGAAACAGAGAGTGCACATCCCACCAAAACTCACCTGATACTTATCAACTTAAATCTCTTATAAGCACTTCAGCCTCAGTATCTATAATGGAATTAAGTATTCTCTCTGTTAAAAACACTGGTAAAGATAGATGTGTTATCCATCCTCATCTGCTCAGTTAAATATGGGAATTGCACAGTATTTACCTTAAATGCCTCCTGGCAATAACAGTTAAACTCTACTTCTCCCATTGCTGTTGTGTGGTGAATAGCAGAGGAAACATTAACTGGGGTCATGGAGACATCTGAGGAAGCTAAACTGTATAAAATAGAAGAAATTCAAAGGGATCTCCTCCTGAGAGGCCTTACTTTTAGATTTAATTCTTCACTTACCAGTAATGCTTACAATTTAGCAGACTTTCTACAGTGTGTCTGCTCAGCTCACCTCAAGATTGACCTGACTATTGTAGTATTTGCTGGCACTGTTTCTGATGTTTTGGTTTGTGCATTTTTCCTCCAGTAACCCAAATAAATGTCTGGCATGAAGTTATGCTACACCTCAATATCTGAGGCAGGAGTGACCCTCTGGAGTGAGGAGTCCAGATTTCTTTCCATTGGTAAAAGTGAGAGCTTACACAGTTTAATTTCCCTTTACTTCAAGTTTTCAGATATTTGGTGCCAGGTGAAATGAGTTCCAGAGGTTCTCACGTAAAGAATTTGGAGATTGCTTTAAAGCCCGGTAAGGATGAGGGAAAGATTCTATTTACTTCAGACTGTGATCTAAGCACTTAGCAAATTCAAGCTTCAGTTTCCTTCTCCAAGTTGTCCACCAGTCTCACAAACACCTCCTCAAACCTGAACCATGTTCATGGCAGATCAAAGTAACCAAGTTTCATATCCACCCACAGTGTTTTCAGGGGGCATGTTTGTACCAGTAGCAAGCACAGACACTACTCCAAGAGAAGAGAGGATCCTTTGGTTTGCAGCTCTGCTCACTGGTGTGCCTGTGTATTCCTTGTAAACTTTGAAACCTAGAAGAGCAATGCGTAGATTCGGACAAATGTTTATGTGCCATTTACCTGTCCACACAGAACCTTGTAGAGGGGAATCTAACTGTGCAGAGATAGGAAATAGTGGCACACTGGTAGGACTAAGTCCTATGGACAAGGGAAACACACTGGGATCCTTTATCCTCTGTCAGGGAAGCCGAGAGAAAAAAAAAAGAAAGGATGTAAGCTGAACAACTCATACAAAGGAGAGGTGTTCTCAGTGCACAGGGACTCCCCCAGTGCCATAGGTGTGAGCCCATTTAACGTAATGCCAGACACTGAGGTACACACACCTTTTGACAAAGTTCTTTTCTTCCTTTCCTATTCCTTGACCTTGTCATTCAGTTCCTTGTGAAATAATGGGAAATCATCTGTTGCCTCTTTTGTTTAACTTTTAAATTACAGTCTCCAAGGGCGGCAGAGCTCATGCAAGCCTGCAAGGCTACCATGGTACGAGTCATCGCTACCAAAGACAGGAACCCAGGCTCCCACCTTCCAGGAGACACCCGCTATCTTCACAGGAGGCTGCCCACTGTACCTCCCTTCAAAAAGGGACTTGGGAGATTTCCCCCTGTACCTGATGTGTGGAGGTGGTTGAAAGGCAGTGGGGAGTTGTACACATTCCTCAGATACCCATTTCATAGCTGGACACAGTAGTTAAAATGCATTTCTACTGTGGGTAAATGCATTATGTCAGAGACATATTTGGCCCAACAAGATTTTGTGGTTTTTTCATAAAGCACAGTCATAGATGTGGTTTAGGCTAAGTTAGTAAGCAGAAATACCACTCATCTCTTCTTATTAGACTGAATGCTGAAAATTACTATGCAGTGAGGGAGGGATGGGAGAAGACAAAATTTGGGTGCACAAAAGCCCTTCCTCAGGTGCATTAGCTAAAGCAAGGCATGCTTTGCATTCCCTTTGACATATTATATTACTGAAAAAGTCCTTGGATTGCAGTTCAGTCATTTACTCAGTCCTTGAGACGGCAAACTTGTAACCAGCTTATGTGGTCATTCTGCCCCACAAAAGACTGTTAAAGACCTCAAGGTTTCACCTGTGATTGTTATGATTGCTATAAATTACCTTTTTATTACACATTGAAGTCATCAGACACTAAGCACCTACAAAATCATGCTTCTTTCAGAAGCAGGTGCAGGCTTTCTGTTCCTAAGCTGCTTCTTACAGCTGTGGAGACAGCTGAGACAGACATCCAGGGGCATGGGAAGGAACATACCTGTTACCCAGCTCCTCTGCTCTCTCCCTGTCTCCCACCTGACAGGAACAAGTCTTTCCTCTGCCTGGAAGCACACAGACTTTGTAGGTGATGTGGCTTGTTCTACTGTGTGCATCCCCCACCAGAAATCCAGAGGCAAAATCTTCCTCACACACACCAAACTGATGAAAAAAAAAGTCTGGTTTCCCAGTTTTATGCTGACAAGCGGGTAACAGTAATTAGCAAATACTTAGAAAATGTGCCTCTTCCTTTGGAACTGGAGGAAATATCAAATCAGGATAGACCCTATCAGTTAGTTCTTGATCATTTTTCCTGGTTATAATTGCATATAATTAAGAGCATATAGTGCTGATGGGGCACTTTAAAAGAATCATGTTCATTCCCTATGTGACAATGTTGTCATATGTTTCATGTCATCTTAATGTGTTTGGTCTGCTCTGGTTTTAATCTTCATTCCTCAGTTCTGCACTTCCTTCTCCCAGTCTTACAAAGAAGGAAAGGGGCATGGGGCAGCTTGTCCAAGCTGAGCCAGAAGAAAGGTGGTAGAGTCCATTTTAAAAGTCAGGAGTTCAAACCCCTCAGCTTGGTTAAGCACTTTGGTCTGCCCAGCACTCGCTTTGCAATGTTTATTTTAATGTCTCTCCAGATGAAACCCACCTGCCAGTCCCATCAAAGCCAGAAGCCCAGTGGGGGTAGGAGGAAACTCTCACAGGCAGGAGCATGTTTGCTGCCTTCTACCCCCTTGCACCCCCCCCAAGCACTGTGATAAATACATAGAAAGAATTAACACCTTTATGGACAGGCCTCCATACCAAGTGGAAATTCATTCTTGCCTGCTGCTCTAGATTGGGCTGATTGGCAAAGGCAGGTAAATCCATATCTTTTGTTTAACAAGATGGAAGAATGACGTGGAAAGCAAGAAACACTCACAACCCTCCGAGGTATGAATGCTCAGACCGATTCAAGACCTTTCAAGTGTTTTTTGTCTACAGTGATTTGCACTTGCCTGCCTTCTAGCCCTTCCCCATGTTCCTGTTCCTGTCCCCAACTCCATCTTGCCAAGTCCTTCCACCACTGTTATTGTTTGTGAAGCTCGAGGAGAGTTATGACAAGGAAGGGATGTCATTAAACTATGCCAGGAGGAGATGTCAGCCGCCATTGAAACATCTTCCTGACACTCCACTTTCAAACGATTTCAGAAAATGCACTCAGATGATTTCAGGTTGGGTAGGCCTGTCAACTTGTATGGACACCACACGTTGCTTTGGTGCCGGAGACAGCTCCAGAGCCTCTCAGCCGACTGTTGCACACATGCATGCACAGCCCTGTCCCCACACACACAACTGCACATCATTATTTTTACGCCACTCCAAGACAGATATCCTTGAATGCCGTTGGAAACGTCAAACTTTCACTGCAAGTGAAAGCTTTAACATTTAGAGGGTTCTTGTGTAATGCAAATGAACCAGAAAGGTAGGAAGGCATCCCAAATGCCACTCAATGCATTTATAAAAAGATAAGGTGACTGTGTCCTACCCTACCATATCACTTCATTACCAAGTGTCAGCAAAGAGCCTGGCAGCTCGATTGGTTGATGAAATCACATGACCTAAGTGTTATCTTGCAAAAACACATGAAACTACTAAGCTTGAAAAGCAAAGAAGTATAAATATCCCCACAATTTATTCTCATCAGCCAATCAAAGACTATGTATCTCTTTATTTTCTTTCTTTTTTTCCTCCCAGTGGTGGAAAAAAAAAAAAAAAAAATTTCCTCATCTAATTTATAATTCAAGATATTTTGCTATCTAATATATTTATATTATTTTCTTCAATATCTAATTGAAGTGCTTTATTTATGCATTATTCATTTGATCTTTGTTTTCCATCCTCATTGTTAACTTCCAATGCAATTTTAATAGGCTCATGGTCAGAGATCAGGGTGGCAGACACTTTGATGCCGCGTTAATTCACTGACAAAAGGGCAGGAAGAAAGTGTGAGTAAGGAAGCCTTTAAAGCCATTGTTTCTGATCCAGATCTGAGCTGTTCCATATTGGTATGTGCCTAATTTTCACAGGGCGCTTTGCTGTAGTCATCAGTTAGGTGTTTGGGTGTCATGCTAACAGCAAGCAAGAAGAAAAATGTAATTGCCTGAGCTTCTGCAGATGTGGGACATTAGCCAGTGCTTGCTGAGGTCTGTGGAAATAATGCACTCTGGTGCTCTTCATTCTTTCAACATCTCTGCTGAACTGCTCACACAACTAAACAAAGGTGAAGGTGATGGATGCGGCATCTTAGATGGGAAAATGGGTTGTTTTTCAAGATTTTCTGGTACCTGGGGCAGTACTGCACAAACAGGAATGTATACGAGACTCAAGTAATGCACTGCTCTGTAGGCTGTGCCTCGGTCACTAGACAACATAGTCTGACATGTGCCCAACCAGGAACCAGGTATGATCTTTTAACTCAAGCCACTGGGGTCTCTGATGGGCTGACAAATCTTGAATGTCTCGTAGGCATTAATTTTATTATACAGTCATTCATGAACATATATGCCATCTTCCATGATCAAAAATTCAGAACTTCTCTTTTAGCTGAAATATTTCAGCCCAGGTGAGATATGAAAGATTCATGTTCAGTGCTCACTACATCCAAAAGCTTAGTTTCAGTTTTATTCTTCCCAGCTGATCTCAACAAAGGCATTTTGCAGTAGCCAAAGAGTTAATAAATATAATTCAGCCTATGAAAATCATTTATGGATATTCTTGGCATTTTTCAGTATCAGCACAGCTGTAGCTCTGTCTTACCCATGAACAAATATTCTTGGCCAAGACAGCAGCTCACACAGCCCATTAAAGGTAGCTTCTGTAGCAAGGAGTGCGCTCAGCAAGTAATGCTAACTTGAGTTTACAAATGCTGCCCACTGAAAGTTGGCATGGACAGGTAGTGGAAGTATTAAGTGATAAAAGGCATAGAGCATTGAAAGTGACAGGCAGCAGATGTAAATAGAGGTAATTTTGTGCATTAACCCAACAAATTCCATTTTAATGAATTTAGCTCTCCAGTCTCCATGAGACGAGACATTGCTAGACAAGTAAGAAGGAAAGGGAGGTCCAAAAATAATGTCATGGAGACAGGGACTGCAAAGAAGCTGCAGCAGCCATCCTGCAGAGTGCACACTCATATAAGTAAACCCACCAGCCAGCTTCAGTTTGCACCCATGACAGGAACGGCAGTAACACCCCAAAGATGCCTATAGAGGAATCTGTACTCACAGGACGATGAAAGGAAAGACATGAGGAGTAAATTATGCATTGCACTTTCTAACAAGGAACCTGGCAATGGATGGTGGAAATAAGGGACATTTGTGTGAGTGGTGTTTGTCTGGTGCCAGTGAGCCTTTGCTTTCCTTCTTTCATTTGTTTTGCATATTTATTCCCCTTGAACTGACTCATGGAAGAGGAACAGGTGCCATCAGGATTTAAAACATTTTCAGTAGCTTGAAACTAGTGCTTGAATGGAGGATGTCAGCATTTCCTCTGAATAGTATAAATCAGTGGCATTGTAACAGAGCTATTGTTTATAGATGAAGCTTTTCTATTAGAGAGTCTTCAGGTCAGTTGCTTACAAATATTGTTAACAAAAATCTGAGACTGTTTTAGAAATTCTTTCTGTCTAAAGACACAACATTTTCAAAATTTGGAAACAAGATATTTCAGATATTCTGGAGTTTATCACTGAAATAAAGCTCTACTTTTGCTGGAGCAGAAATTCCTGACATTGATTCCTTTTTTTCCTTTTGTTTGACTGACAGCCATTGACATCCAGTTGTGAATGAAGATTCACTGTCTACCTGAACTCAATGGCCTCAGATTTTCCCCCAGATGAATATTCAAATGATCAGAAATCTATAAATCTCAGAATGGAAAAGTGCAAAAATGGCACCTTCATTATTCTTCTTGCTCTTTTTTCTCATCAAGGATGTGTCAGGTTTTCCTATGTAGTTGCTGTTTCAGACTCAGCATTCTCATCCTTAGTGTCTACAATTACCTCACTTTAGTCTTTGCATATGGTTAGAAGAGATGACCATGAAATCTCTGCTAAAAAATACTTTTGTACAAGATGCATCAAATTCACATACAATGGTCTCATATAAGCTATTGCCAAATACTTAAACACATTGGCAAGTGTGGTTCTGAACACAGGAAGGAAGCACAGTATAGCTGATGAGCTTACTCTGGGGAAAAAAAGCAAACAAAATGAAAACATCAGTGAAAATATTACCTTTCTCTATGGAAAAAGCAATTTAAACTCAATTCTCCTCATCTTCTATCTGTTGTAAAATCAACTGCTTTAATAAGTCCACATTCTTCCGAAACCTAGACAGGACTGGAAGTTTAATATTCTATCTCAAAAAAAGTTCTAAGAAATTTTCAACCTGCCCTGCACTAGCAAGTGCAGTGCAACATCTGTCTTAGTTGAACCCCTGGTTGTGCTTGGTTGTTCTCAGATGCTGTTAATGGGAATGCAAAACAGTCATACTTTGACGTGTAAAAGGGGATAAATCATCAGAGACTTCATGTGTGAACAGAAGAGGGATTGTCTCCCTTTCCCCATGGATCTGGCCCCTTCCCAGGGTTCAAAAGAATGTAACTGCTTGGTGGGGAGCTATCTTTCTAGTCTGAGAGATGGAGTAAAATGGGAAATAAAAAGAGAAAGAAAAGGAAAAGAAAATTCCACTTGATTAGCTTCTTAGCATCAGTTGGATGTGACAACTCTTTGAATATGGATGAAGTCTACAAGAGGGATCATCTGCCAGCAGTAGTTGTTACTCCAGCAGTAAGTGATGCTGGAGGTCAGAGGGCACCTGTCTCGCTAGCTAATGAAAGAATTGTGGGAGACAGAGCTTTTCTATCTGATTAATATAAGGGCTGTAATTCCTGCCCTTCCCACCCCCACACCTTCTCGGCTCTCTCTTTTAAAATGATACCAAGGCTATTGTTGTTATTGTAGTGGGATGTGAAAGAGACTGTCCTAGGAAGAGCTTTGCCACTCGTGATATTTTGGCCAATAACTTCTGCCAATTGCATCCTCCCACAGAGATTCTGGAAGGGAAAAGCAATCCTTTGCTTTATTCTCTGCCAGTCTTTTTTTCCAATCATGAAGGTAGATGAAAGTCACCCTTGATTTTCTACGGGAAGAAATGCAGTAGTTAGAATGGGCTGATTAAGTGGGAAGGTATATATGGGAATAAAAGAGTTAGAAGAAATAACTCAGGAATTATTTATCCTTAAAGGCAACGCAGACATTTTAGGATACAAATGTTGTTAGAGTGTTTCTGATCAAATAGAAAGGTAATCCAATATCCTTTCTTAAGCAATGGCCAGAAGTAGATGTTTAGAAAAAATATATAAAAATCAGGGGAAAGATAATGAGCATTCTGAAGTATATCTTCTCTGTTTAGAGAGGTTTTTATATAGATAGTAAATCCATACAACCAAAAAGTTCATGTCTCCATCTAATATATATCTATGTAGGCAAAAACTACATCCATATCACTGTAGATGCATTCCCTGCAAATAAGGACAAATGGTTGTATGCTCACACTTAGAGTGCTAAACTCTCACAGAAAAGGCTGTCCATATCCATACTACAGATCAGTAATAGTTTCTGACCCATGCTATCACACAAACCATACATGGATGAGGGTCAGAAGAATAGTGGCCAGTGCTGTGCTAACAACAGATTTTTGAGAACACATTTTTGGGACATTGCCTCAGCCCATTTTCGGGACATTGCCTCAGCCCATTTTCTGGCCCAGTTTACAGCAGAGGTAACCTAAATAATCATACAGGTGGTCCTCCTTTTAACTGCACTCAGAACTCCATCTTCATCCCTGCTAAACCAGATCTTTAGGCAGAACTGTGTCAGACATTGACTAAGAACTGGCAATTTGAGGGTATAGTCTCTGAAGGTCCAACTTGAGAGCAGATTTAGGCAATGTAGCATTGTACAGCATCTGGTGCATGGTAAACACTGCCACAGGAAGGCAGAACACATAAAGAAAAAGGTTCCGAGAACAAAACGGACCTAAGATTCATTAGGGATCTGTCCATGTTTTCCAAAACAAGGCATAAACCAGAGCCTTCTGTTCCCCAGGAGGAAGGTCCCTCTGGTTATTTCAGTAGCAGTGACCCTCTGGCTCAGACTTTCTCGCAGATGAAAATCCTTTACAGAAGCCCATCCTTTCATGGCATAAATCAGTGAGCTTCACTACAGCTTCGGTGTGTTCAAGAGCAGATGACTTGGTCCATGTATTTCATGGACAGACCTAAGATCTTGCTTGACCTCTCTACAGTAGTGCGGAATTGATCCTCTTACTTATTTGCCTAGTAAATGACAGTCAGTGCATTTAAGATGTTGTCAGAGACAACAGGTCTTTCATGGCAGGATTGGGTTTCACAGAGTTTAATTAAGGCTGAGGAGAAGACATTTTCCCCTCCACTGACAGAGGAAGAGAGAGAGAGGGGGAGCCTGGAACTTCTCCATTGTTGAGCTATCACTCAAAAAGTTTGTTACACCATCAATCGATACGATGCAATTGAGAAAAGATGCATATAGCGAGGCAGGTACTCCCATGGTAACACTCAAACATGGATAGTTATAAAGGGTCTGCAGTGAAATACACATCTATCCTCAAGTACTGTGCCTGAAGTGTCCTTCTTCAGCTCACTTCAAAAGGTACAGAGATGCTTAAAAACCCCTTACCCTAACCCAGGTCCACCAGAAAGGTGTTACTGCTGTCCTGCTGAGGATGGATATAATTTAATCTCCAGGTATAATGTTTTATTGGCTCACACTTTCAAATATATTGTAGCAGAATTTATTAACAGAATTTACACTCCACTGGTGTGAAAGTCTTTACTTGCCACCTGATAAAGGCAAAAGCTGGAACAGGGTTACAGACTGCATTTTTAAGTGAATTGCATCTTTTGCAGATATATTATATATAGTTTACCTCTTTTGAATGTGTGTGCTTATGTAAGTGTGGGTGGTGGGGGAAGAGGAGCTGTTTATATCTCACTTCTAATTTTTCTATGCATTTTAAGGTCTTGATAGTATTAAGAAAAAGAAAAAGAACTCAGCAGAGAAGAGATACGACTAAGAGCGTTTCCTCTTCAGAGTGAATATTTGCACTTGCAAATAACAAATTGTGCACTGTTGTGCACATTTGGTGTCTCTGCCCATAGGCATTTGATCTGAAATTAGAAACATTTATTTCCATGTGCTGTTGCACAGCCAGCTTTAGAAAAACCATAGGCCTATAAGGTTCTACATAATCCTGTTAGTGTCCTGAACAGCTTTAAAGAAGCAACTTACTTTCAAAGTAGTTGTGCAGGTTTAACATTCCCTAAAATTACCCACATCTAAAACATCTAATTAAAATGTAGATCCTTCCATATGAGCAAGTCAGTCAAGACTTGCAATATAGAACATGGAGAGAAAAGTGCTTTTTTAGCAAAAGTGTGATTTGGCTGAAAGCAGGTGTCTATCTTAGGATGAGAGTTGCGCCCTAAACTTTGCAGACCAGATCCCTGTTGACTACAGAAGAAAGCTGAGGGTGATTGTTTCAGACGGATGTACGCCTTGTTATAAACATATAAGTTTCTCCAAATAGATCCCACCCTTTCAAAAGCAAGTCTTAAAATCTACAGCTTTTTGAAGTCAATATTTAGGGTTTTTTGTAGACATAATGGAAAATGTTATTTCAGATTACAAGTGAGGAAGGATTTTGGTCAAATATTTTATTCACTGGGAAAAAAAAAAAAGGTAGTTAAGCATTGAATGGAAATATATGCATGCTCCTAGCAAATAATAAGATACCACAATCAATTCACTTGACTGAAAGTGTGAAACTTGTAATTTGCTGGTGAGGCATTTTTTAAACAAAGCTTTTTCTTTTCCTTATTTACCTTTATTAATCTGCTTGATTTTAATAAAAAGGAAACAAAGCATTTAAAAAACGAATGAAGTTCCATTTTGGGTCAGGAGAGTCACTCTTGAAAACTGGAAAATAATTTCTTCAAAATTTTTTTCTTGATGTGCATTTTAGCCATTAACGTACACAGTTAAGTACTCAGACACCTCTCTCAGTCCATGTGTATGGCTGCTAGCACCAACCCACAGACCTGGGGAAAAGCAGCATGCCCAGGGCAGCCTTGAACATCAGTGAGGGTCAGGGATGTGCAGAGATTGGGAAGTCAGGCTCAGACAGATATATGGGTGCTATGTGTATGCATATAAATTGAAAAGAAAAAGCACTCCCTGGACAGTTTTAACTATCAGTTTCCTTCCACATACGAAGATATAGTTGGCCATAGCAGATGGGACCAGCGATCCATCCAGTCAGGTACTGTGCCTCTAGCAGTGGTCTGTGCTTGGTGTCTGTGAAGCCGTCCTTCTCAGCAGCACCTGGCTAGCGGCGTGGTGGGGACAGAAAGGACAAATGTCTCCTGAGGCCCTGCAGCACTATCTGATGTCCTATTGACACACATGAAGACAAATGTTCTGGACAAATCTTTGGCTGATGCAGGTCACCTTTGTGCCTGAAGAGTCAAGAGAGTCCCTTAGGTTATGTCTAGGCATAATCCATGGACACAGGCAGGGAGTCCCATAAGCAAAAGACATATGTGGGAATTGAAGTTCAGCCTTCAGGAAGGGCCTGCAGTGGAGGACAGCCCAGACCCAGGACATCTCCCTCCATCACATGTCCTGATCATAGCAAGAGCTTTTGAAATGGATGATGTACCTATCCTTCATACAGGTTCTCTGAGGCTTCACCTCTCTGCATTAGATTTTCAGGATGATTTAACAGCTGGGTACTGACGGTCATTTTAAAGCTAATAAAACCCTATGTCTCTGCATTTGCCTGAATTTGAAGAGGAAGAGACCAGGGACCTTAACAGACATGAGGCAGAGCACTAGAGAGGGAGAGGAGGTGGACCATGTGCTTAATCCTGCTCAGCCCCACAAAGTCCAGTGCTAGGTCCAGCTGTGGCATGCTTGGAGCAAACATGTTTGTCTTGGACATTCATTATGAAAGCCTCTGATCCTGTGTGTAATGGGAGCCATTGAGAGAGGAGAGAGGAAGGAAACTGCTGATTCAAATCTGCTGGGTGAGGAAGGGTGAGCACTTCAATAGTTTAATTTCTTGATCATGTTACTGGAGTCCTAAATTGGTGTTTTCTTCTAGGGGGAGGGAGGGGGGAAAAATAACCAAACAAAAAAATTAAAACAAAAGAAAATAAAAGCCAGCCATTCAGCAGTTCAGCTAGAGATCCCCATAACACTTTCAAATGAAGGTGTTTCCACAGAGCACATTTTATTCCCAGAGACACTCTTGAACTTGAGCAGAGGGGATTTGCATCTGTAAAAAGGACGGAGAGAAGGAGACAGCAAGGCTTAGCCTTTGTATCCACCTCCAGAGATGGAGGAGGGGAAAGACCAAGGAAGAAGATGTTTGACTCTCACCTGGGTAGCGAAGAGATTGAAGACACAAAGAAACATTTTCCTCTGACAGGCCCACCTCCCTTCTATTCCCCCAAATCTAGCAGGAAAATCAGAGCTGCATTTTCCTATTGTCAGGGGCTAATAAATAAATAAATAAATAAAGGCTTAGATTAGATAACAACAGCCACAACAACAAAACATGTAACAGCATAAGGGGCAGGAAGGATCAGCATCTGCTTTAATTAAAAAATCTGCTTCCATTGATTTTTTTTAAAAGGAACACATTTGTAGGGAGATGAAAAAAATGTTTTCCCCTCCATCTTAGTTCAATGAATGGTGTACGTCCGCTGTTAGCTACAAATAAGCCTTTGATCATCTTATTGCTGTCTGTAAAACTAAAATAATTTTGCTGTGTATTTTCCTCCTTTTTTTTTTTCTGATTTTTTAGATTGGGAACATTAGGAGGGGAGTGGCAATTCACATATCTACTTATGAAACAGCTGAATGAGGGTGGGGGAGAGGCCACAGATTGAGAAATGAGAATAAACACACAATAATGCAGCTAGCAAGGTGGGATCAGACTGCCAGTGCCCAGGGGCTGAAACAACCCAGTGTACCAGACCCAGCTAAGAAAACCCAAAATACCATGCCTACTGCTCCCAGCTGCCTATGCTCCTCTCCAAACATTTATAACAATTAGAAACATGATGGTGTATTTCAAACACAGGAAAACACACATTTGAGCTCAAATTCATCTGGAGTGCTTCATTCTGCTCATCCTTATGGGAGGACCATGGGATGAGGGAGGCAATGTGGAAATTGCTGGTCCCTGAAGGGGGGGACAGGGAGGACAGAGTTTTCTTTTCATGAGCTATCACCTGGCAGTGCAAAGACAAGCACACAGAGATGGAGATGAGAGGCAGAGAGCTGCCTTCCTACCTAGAGCAAGAACCGAGGTAGATGCAGTGCAGGTCCCACCTCTACTGACAACGTGCTCAGTATCTGTATGGAAATCACTTTTGTTTCCTGCTGTAAAATGAGCTTAACACCACTTTGCCTGCCTCCCAGGGCCTCCAGAGGGTAAGCAGATTAAAGGTTTGGAAGTGTGTGGGCACACGGCAGTGGGGACCAGGGGCCGATGCAGCGTAGCCTGGTCTCAGGGGGATGCAGAGCTTATTGCAGCCGCACGGGGTTGGGTCCCGCTGCCTCCAAAGTGGCCACGTTTCACTGCAGTGTGAGGAGGGCTTTGTAGGTGGTGGCACTGAGGCAAAGTTGGCTTGTTGCATAGAGAAGAAAATGATTTTAATACAGCCTTCAACCACCTCCCTCTTCCCACCCCAGTACCAGCAGCTGACTCAGCATGGCAGGGCTGTCTCTTCTGCTCAGTGCAAAATCCTTCCCTGTCCTCCTGATAGCAGGAATCACCCATCCTAGGGCTAGTCCTGCTCCCTTGCCTAAAGGGGAGAGCAGAAAAAATCCCTAGTTTGTCTTACAGAGCTGAGGAGTCTGGAGCTGGCCTTAGTGGGAAGGCAAGAGGACCAGTAGGGAGGCAGGAGGGGACAAAGGGGACATGTCTGCTGGGGACAATGGAGTGGCTCAAACTGCTTCAAGATCCCCAAGACAGCACTTGTCTTGTACCTCTTTTGGCTGTGGGTGCCTTTTTGGACAGACACTGAGGGAGTTTTTTTCCATGAACTTACATCATCATGACTGTTCACCCACTAGTTTCCGACGGCTTGGGCGTGTACAGAGAAGGACGTAAAATGCCACCAAACAATTACCATTTCCTCACTCAAAATGCCAAGTAACACCACCCTTTGTCTGTACACGGCAGAGCGCAGATTTTCCTAGTTTTCCTGCTGGGTGGAGGAGCAGGGAGCCTGTTCACTCCCCAGGGGCATCATGGCATGGGACACAGAACACAGGGTCAGCACGCTGGAGCTTGCCTCTACGTGGCCTCGTCTCCATTGGCTCCTCATCTTCCATTCACAGGCAGCAAGGACAGCATGGGAGGGTGCGTGCATGTCCATGTGTACCCACTATATTAATACATATGTATGTGTATTTTTACATATCAGTTCTATAGGGCTCAGCAACATCAAAAGGAACCTGGATAATCAGAGCAGAAGATATAAAAGATCAAACAGAATATCTTTTAAACAGATCTGAGAAGCTTAATTTTCATCCAATGTTACTGCAGGAGCTTTTCCTTCTTTTTTTTTTTTTTTTTTTTTTTTCTCTCTTCTCTCTGTTTTTTTTCCCCACTTCCATGCGTTTCTTTGATCTGTTTTGATGTCTTTTTCAGCTCCTCTTTCAAAAAAATTCTTTTAAAACCTTTTTTTTTTTTCCTTTTCCTTTCCCCCAAAGTCATGCAGGCTTCTAAGAGCAAGAAACTAGCTACATGCAGCATCTCCCCACACACTTTCCTCCCCACAATGCACATGCACTCCACAGTCCCTGTTCTGCTCAGAAACCTCTGACTCCAGGGCAGAGGGATGAAATTAAAACTGCGCTGAGTGAAATGTTATTTCCTTCATGTCAAGGGTTTTCAACTCGGTCACTTTTGAGTCCTGTTCAGGGTTTGAATTGGACTACATTTGTGGCAAAAGCTGTTCCCTCAGTTGTATGTCTAGCAAAAGGCCAACTTCACAGAGAGAAACCCGGCAGGCTTCATTTCAGACCTGTGCTATCATTTCGCATTGACAAGGATGTGAGCATAGGGTCAGGTCACCTGGGTTTTTCCTTTGATTTCCTTAAGGCCTGGACAAAGTTACTTAACTTCCCAGCCTAACTGCTGAAGAAGTTACTAACTTCTGCAAATTTGCTATGCCTATAGGCAACAAGAAAAAATTAAATTTCATCCATGGATGAAAGTCACCGGAGAGGAAATATTCTTTCTTCACAGCTCTGTGGCACATTTTCTGCTCTGTTTGGGGGCAGAACTTATACCCTTAGTTGTCCTAGGTAGTTCGAGGTCTGGGGTCCCTCTTAGCTTACATACTCCCCACACCCTGCAATAGCAAGCTCTTATTGCTGTTACTTACGCCATGTCATGATCAGATGTAGCACTTCAACTCTAACATCCTGGCACAGTCTCACAGCATTTCTATACATGTCCCCTGGCCACATGTAGGGGATCTGGTACTACACACATGTTCCTGACAACCTCCCCTCTCTCAAATGCCTTTCCCATTCCTACATTTGCTCCCCTCTCTGTATCAGGCATGCTTCCAAAAAGTCTTTCTCTGGTGAGGGGAGTGCCCACCAGCACTTCAGAACAGACTCTCCACAGCACGCACCAAGCACAGGCATGAGCTAAACAACAACAGTTGAGTGAAGCCAGGTTGAATTTATCTGGCAAGGCACTGTAGGGGATGGCTGTCTGCAGGGCAGTTAAAGCCAAAACCCTTTTACACTGTTCCTACACAGGCTGCAAGCAGTCTCCTAGATGCCAAGGCTCACACTTCCTGCATTAAGGCTCTCCCTCCCTCAGCAGATAGTGCCAGAGCAGTAGGAGTGCTGGTCCTGTGCTTCTAATTAATATGATTTCAGTCTCCCAGAGTGTCCTCAGAGCCCAGATAAAACGTGGAAAGTGTAAATACTGTACATAGACACACAGACTCACCAGACTGCCTCGTCTTTCAAGCTGAGTTAGTCTTTCTTGCAGCAAGCAGATGAGCTCAGAGGAACTGGAAAAAAAGACTGAGCTATTACAGCACAAGTTTTGTGTGAAACCAAAACTGCCCTGCAGATTGGAAATCTATTTTCAGTCATTCCAGCTCCTTCCAAAATACTAATAATAATAATTGAAGTTCTGAGGCTTTTCAAGTAATTTTTATCCACCAGCCTCCTCTGAAGTACAAAGCCAGCTCATGCCTGTCAGGCCAGCTGGGCTGAGCTCAATCCGAGACATGGGGTGCCAGAAATTTAATCCTGAATTTCCCAAATCTAATCGAAACGGCACAAGCCATGATTAATAATTCACTACTTTATTACTGATACGATGCCTCGGACTATCACAGCGTCTGAATAATTGATTTGCCAAGAGGGGCGATATGTCCTTTCCTAAAGCAGAGAAAGTTTGACCGAAGAGTTGCTGTGTAAAGCTGGCTAAATGTTTTAAATAGTTTGAGTCTAGATCTCTGACATTCACTTGGTGTCTAAGGACAAGCTAGGAAGAGGCAGTGGGGAAATTTTCTACCATCAGCTACAGTACAGGTCATACGTGCAGAAACATAGTCAAAGAGATAGTGTATAAAGCACTGTGTTATACATAAGGGGAAGGAGGGGAGGGAGAAAAAGGGAAAAAAAAAAAAAAAAAAAGATAAGAGATTGGAAGAGAAAGATATGAAGTTACAAGAAGGAAAAAATCTTTCATTGACAAACCTAGGCATAGCAGGAATATTAGGTAAATATTAACTACCTTGAGACTTGATTCATTAAGCCTATATCCCCTTCTTTCAACCCTCACCCCTGCTTTGACTCCTGCTCGCTGAGATCTGCTGGGTCTAATGAATGGTGAATGCCAGTAGAAGAGAGGAGCAAAACTTGGTGGAGCGTATCAGACTTCATATTTTCTCAGCCGAGAAAGTTGAGAAAAATCTGGGCAACAGTCCTACCGTGCTTTAGGATTAGAGGCAAATTTGGACTAGAAATGGTATTTCAAAGTTCTCCAGAGCTGAGAGCCCCAGATCTGAGCCTTGAGATACAGTAGAGGTGAGTAGTCTTGAACAATGAACAAGTTTTCCATCTCCCATCAAAACCAGGCCTCAGTTTAGATAGGTTTCCCCATTTGTAAAAGAGAGCTACTGAGAGCTGGTGCACCTATTTTGACCCATTTCTCTGGACAGAGAAGACTTCAGAGTACTTAAACTACTGCTATCATCTCAGTTGATGTGGGATGATGACAAACCCACGGAGGCAGATTTCTGAAGCACCAGAAGGACCTTGGTGAGGTCTCCAAAAGGGCACATCGTGGCCCTGCATTTAGAAAAGCAGGATTTTAACTGTTTATCTCCCCTCACATTTGCAAGGTGAATTCTCTACTAGAAAGCAGTATCAAGATGCAGCTTTTACTAAAACTTTCAGAATAAAATGGCATCCTCCAGCACTTTCAGGGAACAAAACAGAACAAAATAAAGCATTTTAGCTGCTAGCTGAACAAAAATACTCCTCTGCCTTTCTTCTCAGTTTATTTTAATGCAGAATTTTGTCCCTATGGAACAAGTCACCTACTGAGGTAGTAGTGAAGGGGTTAAGATAACTGGGGCTGTTTTCTCCCCTTCACCACTTTGCCTTTGGTAGTTAAATCAAAAGCAAGTGGTACTGCCTTATTACTATCATTGTGGTGAGATATTGCATTAAAGGAGTTTAGGGTTTCAAATTGAATGTCAAATATAATATCACAGTGGAAACTTGAAGTGTGCAGCTGAGCTGCTCAGCTCCAGAGGGCTAACGCCGCCAGCCTATCTGCCCAATAGCACACCGAGCAAGTGATCTCTATTTCAGCCCACTGAGCTATCTTCAGATGCTCACCAGGACTTGCAGGCAAGAGAAGGAAGCCCTGATGGATGTCAGGCAGCTGCAGATGGAGGGAAAGAGAGTTCAGTGTAACAAATTGATTGCTGGGGAATTGATTGGAGTTCTGTATCACCTCAGCTGTAGCAGCCAATCATAACTAATCAACCCTTTGTCACTTCAAACTGGAACAGCATCATGCATGGACCAGGGACAGAGAGAATGTCTTTCATTTTCCCTGGTAGAAAAGTACCTTGTTGGAAAAGAACCGTGGCCATCACTGTATGATTTTTTTTTACCACAGTGCTCAGAAGTTGAATAGTTTCAGGTCTGGAGTCATTTTCAAGGGGCATAGACACAATGTTGTCAATGCCTTTCTGCTGTTCTTCATTTTCTTCCTTTCTTGGTCTGATTTATCCTTTTTCTGCAAGGAACATTAATGACATATCCTAAATGATGGAAAAAGTGCATAGTACCACATACAGGCTTAAGACTGCACACATGTTTTTATCCTCTTGTAAACATGAACTAAAGTATATTAAATCAAATCACTGAGAAAAGCAGATTAGGCCCATTCAAAGTTTGGAGGAATCTATATGCAGCTCAGGGAACAAAGTCCCATTGAAGCAAATTTTCATTCAGTGCAATGAGTTGTCACAGTAAAATGTTCCTCGGGTAAATCCTTTATTCTGGTACCTTGTCTTAAGTGGTTGGAGGTCTGCCAGTGTTGTTCATCTTCCCCAGCCTCACTGACATCAGTGCAGTTGTATCCTCCTTGTACCAAAACTAGAGTTGTTTAGAAAACTCACTTGACACAGCAAAACTGTCCTTCAAGTGCTGTGATAATCCTAGGTTTAGCCTATGCTTTTAGTCTGATGAAAACATTTGAAAGTGCCCTAGAAATGTTGTTCATAGTCTCTGGGTATGATCAATTAGAGGATCAAGAAAACTCTCTTCTCATCTCCTCTCCCTTCTTTCCTCATAAATCTTTCCTGAATATAGCCCATGTAGGAATAAATGGTGCCTCCTCCTTACCATTCCCCTAAAGAGCTGTGTCCAGAGGTGTCAGGGTCAGTCACAAACTGCCATCTCAGACTTCTCAGAAGGACTGGTCCACAATTTAATGTAGGTAGGAGCTCATCAGCTACCTTGTCCTGATAGCTGAAACAAATATGCAGGACACGCCCCATGAAGCACATCTATCCACCATACAATTATGATGTATAAAAACTGCCTAACTGCCCAATATGCCTGGCCACTGATTTGCAGACAGGGCAGGGCAGACTTCATCTCTACAAACTCACCATTTAACAAAGAAGTTGCACGTGTCCCTAAGACCATCCCTGCTTCACAAATAACGTTAGTACATGCTGCACATAAAGCATATGTTACTTCTCACTCAACTTTAAGGCAGGTTTTGGGTTGCCCATGTGTCTCAATGTTTTGCTGAAAGGGGATGGGCCAAGTGAGGTTTCTCCTGCACAAGGTATGGTTAATTACTAAAGAGTCCTCTTTCACATGGCATCATATTTTGATTATAAAAAGATCTATAACAACCAATTATCAAATTAAAGTCCACTCATCACATGAATTGGTATACACACTGTTAACTAAGTGCGAATCAAAAGAAAATGTTATTGATGCACATGTCTGAAAGAGATATACCATAATGAAAACAAGTGGAAACATGTATAGGTATGGGGCAAGTCTACTGAGGGTGAGAACACCTCATGTAGTCAAGTCTTGGATCAATTCCACAAGTTTGATACCATTTTTCCTTTTACTACTCTGTCCTTAGAGTACAATGTAAAAAGATGGTAACTCTAGTTGATGCTGTGTCTGTGTGTTTGTTTACTGTGTTGCACATTAGATTATAAAAGATTAAAAACAAAAGGAACCTAAAAACCTGTGGGGTTAAGTTAGAATTTTATAGCCCTGTTGGGAAATAAGATGGCAGGAGCAGCAGGCTCATCCTACAGATGCATTATATTTTGTGACAAACTCTGGTGCATGCAGAACATCCATCAATCATCGAGATAATTTTCCATCTCATCAATTATGCAAATTAAACCACAAAAACTATGTTCAAATAACGCTAAGGGCCTGACATAAACCCAGGAAAGCGAGGCAACTTGGAGCGAAGGTTGAAATCCTACCCTCCCTTCGCCCTGCCGTGCATTGGCTTTTCAGGAGACATGCTGCGCATGACTGCCATGGCAAAGCAGTCTTTTTGTTCCTGCCAGCAGCTGAAGTATCAGCAAACCATGGCACGGCTGCTAATAGGAGCTTGAGGGACAGAGCCTGGGATTTCTTATTCAACATCCACTCTTTCCAGCCTGATTAAAACCAGGACCTACCTCATGTGTTTGTGAGGGTGTACCACGGCCTTAACACCATGATCCTAAATACTCTGATGCTGATGGACAGAGTGAGCTATGACCCACTCTCTGGGTTTGTGGGAGTATGAAGGGATAAGCCTCAGCTCTCAGTGGCTGAATTTATTACCCCAACAGAATAAAACTCCTCCTGCTATAGTGATCCCTCATGTCTTTTAAGACTTACTCCTATTTTTCTTCCTTTCCTCTATCATGACATGATTTAACGAATGGAATCACATGTGGGGAGAGGAAATTCATCCACTTTGAAACTGTGGTGCAGGTCCCACACAAGTGGCAGCTGTTGCCCATGTGAAGATACTGTCATTCTCCTAGCAGATCTTCTGTAAAGGCAGAACAGCATAGTGCTAGTTAAATGTCTCAGAGCTCAAAGCTCAAAGTGACAAGAATGACAGTGGATAAGACATTTGTTAGCTTTTCAGGGCTTTGGAGCAATCTTGCAATCAAAGCCGCTGTCTTCTCACTGATGCCGTGTTGTCACCATGAGGCCTAAAGGACCTACAGACACCAATGTAGATACTGTAAAGTAATTGTTAAGTCACGAAATAAGGAAGACTCCCCACTATGCTGGTTATTCAATGATAATACTAATACAACTGATACTAATAATATTACTAATGCTACTAATACTACTAGTACTACTAGTAATAACAGAGAACTGCAATAGTAAGGCTTCATTTTCTTCAGTTTTGTTTATTTCAAAATCAGGGCAGTGATCCATTTGACCTAATATACATGTCCACAGCATGTGCATCTTTCTCTCAAGAAATGTCTCTTCTCTTCCTTTAAATAAGGCAATATGGTCAGTGGAGTTTGAGCAAGATTCATTTCAGCTCAAAATAGATGCCATCTTTTGGCCACAAGAGCTCTATCCTAAATAATACTGACTGTATTGATGAGGTCTCAGTTCCTTATCAGGGCATCTGGACACCTGGTTCAAACATTCTCACCTACACTGTAAAGTCTACTGTTAGCTGTGATCCATTTAATGATTGTCCTGTGTCTGAAGCATCTAGTTTTAAGCACTCTGCAGCATTCTGCTCTTTGAAATTTCTTCCTGTTTCCAGAAAACTTACCAGCTTCCATCAACAGTAGAAAGATAGTCTCAGCCAATATATAGAACAGTTTCACTGCAACAGTAGTCAAAAGAAAATGTAGAGGATGATATGTTACCCAGTCAAAAAGAAGAGATTTGCAGACAGAAAAAAAAATCAGTGTGCTTTTCTTGCCAGAGGACAAGGTGTTTTTTAATTCCAGATGCGAGCATCATAAAACAAAATAATCCCATTTTAAAAAATTCTATCGTCTATCATATGTCTATCTAGACACAGAGACATTCAAAAAGATTGCTTTCATAGGTTTACCCACACCACAAAACTGATTTTCCCCTCCAAATTATTACTAGTGAAGCTGTTTAGTTGTTTTTTCCTTCTGCCCCTCCAGTTCTGATCACAAATGCATTGCTTGTACTCCCTGTTGGTCAAACTCCACATTTCGTATGCGACCACCAGCTCTTAAATGTAAGCAAAGAACTATACTCCACTGATTTGTGTCAGTGAAGCTGTATTTGGGAGATAATTGTTCACTGGGTTTATTTATTACAGTCACTCTCACAGGATCTGCATCACAGTATGGTCACAGCATGTCTCTGGAAATAAAGCAAAATGAATTGTATAAATAAATCGGGTACATTAACTCAACATGAGCTTTGCAAGCAGCAATATAGTCAATAGAACATACTAGTGAAAGTGACAGGACATTATATATTCAATGACACATGCTAACGAAGGTAACAAGAAACATTTATTCCATAAAGCATACAAATATCATGTAGAGACAGAGGAAGTTTGAGTCACATCCAACTAAAATGGCTTGTTTCTGGCAGGTGAACTGCACTTGACAGATGTCCTCATATACAGCAGCACCTTGCAATGATCTTTGTACCCATCCCAACTCATCTCTCATTAGCAACACATTTCATTACCAGTCTGTGGGACCATCCTCTCAGCATTGCTGGTTTCTGTCTGCCCAACAGAAACCGTGTCTTAGCCAAGAGCGTCCTGTATGTGACTGTCTACCCAGAGAAGGAATTTGGCACTCAATAAAACCTACCAATCAGGAGGCACCTGAGGCACTTGCAGTCATGTTCCCTGAATACTACCCACTGTTTTCTTTTCTGAGATGGTAGCTCTACCTCTTGTCAGAGAATAGTATTTTCTTGTCTATTCTTCAACTTCCCTGTTTTCGCTACTCTTCATCTCAGGGAAACCTCCTAGCAGGACTTGCATGCCTATTTCTCTTTGTGGAGAATATCCACTGACAGTGAGATCTGACCTGCCTGGAGAGCATGGGAAAAGGGAAAGGAACATATTATCAAAGTTCTGCTCCACTCTCTGGGAAAAAAATCCTTCTCCTACTCTGTCCAGTTATGTAAAGATTTATCGCAGGAACTAGAACTTCTGAAGTGCTTGTCTGGTAGGTAAAAGTGAACATTGTCTCTGAAATTACTCATTACTGGGAGACATCTTTGATCAGTTTGGGTATTTTGACTTGCAGTCTGCTGACAGTCTGTCATAGTTCAAACTGTGTTGGTCTCTTGGTATATTCCTCACTACCCTTTTACTTGGCTTTTTTGCCCAACTTGTTTGGGAAAACCACCCTCAAGACAACTTGCCAGGGTGTCTTCTGCATTGGATAAAAGTCTTCTGGTTTTCATCTCTACCCCACAGTGTATGATGAAAAGTCTATTATTATTAATGGACATCCTCTCACAGACTCCTCCTAGACATGGGTCAAGCCTCACTTGTGTAAAAACTTAACCCACAGCCTGGACTCCATAAGTTACACAAGCCAGCTGAAAGTGTCCTCTTCAGGACACTGCAACACAGCAGATGTACTTGTGAAATGAGTTTAATGAGGCTCGGGCAAGGAAAGAGTTTGGTGAGGTCAAAAACTTAGAGAGTATTATGCACTGATGATTGTTCTTGTCTCAGGAAAGAGATTAACATCAAAGTGGCCATGGAGAAAGATGACATTTCTTCACATTCATATTCTTACATACAAAAGAGAGAGCTGTCAATTTACCTCTCTCTGCCTTCTGCCCTTGTTCCCTGACTTCCATGTTCATGCACTAAGCCTGACACTGTGGCATGCTGAGGTGGATCTCTGCCTCTACAGGATTATTCAGAGGACTTAGCCCTGGAACGGTGGCCAGTGACCACAGCAGCACCCTCACATCTACCACCAGCAAGTTAAATAAGAAAAGAGCTGATCTGTACATTGATTTTGCCAGAATGCTGGAGGGACAGTGTAGTTTAGCTAGCAGACCATAAAAGGTACTTTACAAGTCTTTCATTCTCTTTCTTCATACTCAGCATGATTCTCTCAGCCACAGGTATTAATTAGACAAAAACTTTGTTCTGGATGTTTCCAGGCCCTGAAAATTTTGTAGAACAGAAGTGATTATGGACTTAGTGAAGGAATGGATGGTTGTACAAAAAAGGAAGTATGTGCTTGTGCATGCATATGTGTACTAAAGTAGTTGACATAATTCAAATGGAAATGAAAGCATCAGAAACATCCTGCTGCAGCTCCATCCTACCAGAGAAAATCTTAATTTTGTGTCATTGAGAAAACACACTAATTATATATAGCATGTCTTAGTAGCATTAAACCCCCTTCCTTGCCTTTTCTCATACCTATTACTCCTTTTAAGAAGTGGTTTACCTTTGAACCATTTTTTCTTCAAGCTCCACAGACTGATGAACAAAAACATGAGTTCAGTGATTGCATTTCCATTACTATGTAATGTAAACCATAGAATTAAAACCAGGGAAATCTTTATCCCATCAATTATCAAATGGATCAGACACTTTTTAGGTGGATAACCATGACTATGCTAGAGACAGTTCAGCTGATTCCACTCAAAACAGTCTGTAATCCATTTGTTCAAAGCTTCCAAAATCAAAGGCAGTCCCTAACTCTCTTATTACAGCCATCCTTCCTCCTGTTCTGTCTCATGTCCCTCGTACACGAGCTCCTCAGCTCAGCACATTCCCCATTCGTCATCACTGTTACTATCATCACTCTCCCCTCACTTATCCACTTCAGCCAAAACCAGAAACACCTGCTTTTAAGCACACCATGAAGGGAGAAGCTGATTCCTGTTTATATGTTCTCCAAACCGAATTATACCAAGAGCACAACACATTCCTTTAGGTAGCGAAAGCCTTCTCTGAGCAACTACAGTTGGCCAAATCACCCTGTGATCTATGTTCATTAACATCATGAACATTACAGTGAAATTTTTCACTCTGGCACTGTCTTCTTCAAGCAATAAAAAGTGAATGACTTCCACAAAAAACTCTTTTGTCAGAGCAACAGGAAAGCCATTTTCTGAAAATGTGGTTACTCTGCCTCAGCTTGGAGCAGAAGTCAATGGGTGCAGCTCTCTAGATTTATAAACATTTCTCAGAATTAATTTATCTGTGAAGTCTAACATCTTCCATGTAGTTCTGCCTGTCAGATACAAATGATTCAACTATGCAAGATGAAATCCCAATATGTCGATATGATCTACTGCAGAAACAGGTTATTTTTCTTTCCCCTTTTTTTCCAATATTAGATAACTAAGTCTCCATCCAGAAACAAAGAAACAAAAGAAACCACACAATACACCCAATAGCATTTAAATGTGATGTTTAATAGTAGCCTAACCAATGGCATGAGAAATTCTTGATGAAAACAATGCTGCTTTACAGCATCTCAGCTCTTCATGTTTTTTCCAGACACGCATAAATTTCTTTGTTTCTGCCATGTGGGGTTTTTTCCCACAGAGATTATTGTCGTGGGAACACTTATATCTCCCTGGCCCAAACTGAGATAAGTTCTTCCTGGAGTTCTGTTCCTTTGTCACACTTTTCACTTGGTGTTTTTTTGGTTTGTTGTTTTTGTGGGGTTTTTTGTGGGGATTTTTTTTTTTTTGGTCTGTTTTTTTTTCTTGCACAGTACAGCTGTAGTTACTGGAGGATTATAGCGGATATGGTTTGATCTTACAGGGCTTTTTTATCAATTTACAGCAGCAAAGTTAAGATCTCATATTCCGATTTGTGGGAGGTAATCTTCAGAAATGAAATTTGTTGAATGTTCATTTTGTATCCCTCTTATGTCAGATGCAAGAAGGAGATGAAGCACCTTGTTTCCACTTCTGTAAGAGTCTAAGATTAGAAGGAAAAGATACTGCTCATATTTCATTTTCATGTGGTCCAGCCTTTAAGGTCAGTTTGTCTTCTGTCATTAGAGAAACACATCAGCTGTGAACCACGGAGCAATGAAATGGTTTTGAAAAAGCTGCCCCCAGATTTTAACATCTCCATAGGAAATATGTGGCCTATGCAGAATAAAGGTCCAGCTATGCATAGCTGTGATATTAGTCAGTGTGTAGAAGATTGTCCTCTTTTGGAGGCCAAAAAAAAAAAGAACTGTAACTAAATAGACAAGTCCAAGAAAGCTTTAGCAAAAATGTTCAAGAAAAGGTACTTACCACTTCAAGACATAATAACTTTACGTTAATGCGATGAAGCAAATTGAAGCTCTGGCTTTCTTGTGAAGTCCAAACAAATTGCAATTAAGAGAAGGCTGAAAATTAAGAAAACCTTAGAGAGAGCATGAGAATGATGAGATTTTTTTGATGGTGGAAGCATGGTCCTTCCAGTGAAGTGTTAGAGTCTTTTCTGATTATGTTGTCTAATTTGAGATTGTATGGGACAAAGTAGCTAATTTTCAGTAACAACAAGCTGTGCTGGAACTTGAGGTGAGTTAAATTACTCTAATGGGCTATGGGAACAGAAAGAGGGAAGAGTCTCCTGTGATGATCAAAGGGTTTAATTTGGGCATCACTGTGCAACAAATTGTTCATTAAAATAGTAATAACTTCTGTCTAATAATTAAACTTACACATTTCTGGGCACCAACAAGAAAAAAGTCCTGTTAGCAGCATTAGCCTACCTCTGTCCTTTGCATTTTACACCCCAACCACCTACAATGGAAGGTAAACTCTGATCTCAGCCGCTGCATTATCCATCTCTAAATTAGCCTTTAGTGATCACTCTCAGTATCTGCACAATCATACCATGAGGAAAACCTGTTGCCATCACAAGCCCATAACTTCCTTTGTAGATAGTTAGGAAAGTGAGGGAAAAACACATGGTTAGTGGAGGTGAAGCCATAATAATAAGTTAATTCCCTAGCACATTTTTTTTAAGATCAAAAAGTACTTTACAAACATTCAGCTACTGAAGTCTGCACAGATTTTGATAACATGTGTTCCCACGATTTGCATTCTGTACTGATTATTACTAACACTATTAATAATACTGTTTTGCATTATAGCAGCAAATAGAGATCTTAATGAGGGCCCAGCGGCCTCGTTCACTAGATCCTGTACACCCATACAATTAAAACAGTAACCAGTTTCAAACCTACAGCTTTACAGAGTTTGGGTGGGATTTATCTCACCTAACTTTCACTATCTAAAAGCAGGGATCACAAAGCTGAAAAATGGGCATGACTGGCATAGTTAGCAGTAGGCAAGCTGTGTTTCAGTCAGCCAAAACTAACTGGGCTTCTGCAAGGACACATGCACATAGTAGTTTGGGATATCCAGGGAGTGAGATAACATGCTCTTATGGGTCTACAGACTGTAAATATTGTAAATCCCTGAAATGCAGCAGTCTGATTTGTGTGTGTGTGTGTACTTGAAATGGTTTGTGTGTCCATCTGCACACAGATAGATGGATATTTTTATATGACTCATTTCTATATTGCCATTCCTTAATGGATGCTATTTGCTTCTTTTGAAACCATCCCTGACTAGTGTATCAATCCATATTATGTAGATATCATTGAGAGAGGCATAGCAAGAAGCAATGGCTTGAATCCTAAAAAGGAAACATTTAGCTTAGACATTAGTTTAAAAAAAATCTTAATGATAAGGCCAATTAGGTACCAGAATGAGGCACTAGAGGTGTTTTCAGAGGAGGTTAAAAAAGGGATTTGCATCAGGGGTAAGGAAGAAAATTATCCTTGTAACACAAGTGTTTCAGGGAGATAGATAGACGGATAGATAGATAGATAGATAGATAGACAAACAGATGGATGTGTATGTGTATGTGTGCACCTATGTATGTAAAAAGCATAAACATCATCCTGTACTTTGTATATGTGTTTACATATATATGTGCATATATGATAGGCTCTCTGTGTGTATATTTACAAAAGCAAAAGTACATCTATATGTAGGCATCACAGACACGAACTGGACCACTGAATACTTATAAAACACAACCTACAAGATCAAGTAAAGTAAAAGATTTTATCTGGCTGCCAATCTGACAGTTCCAAAGCTTTTTTAAACTCAGTGAAAAGCAAAGTGTATGGAGTTCAAATGAAGTATGGTAAAGTGTACCTCTTGGCTTCCAGACAATGACTTCTTCAGTGGTTCATGTTGTCTGTAAGGCCACTCATAGTCATAACTAGCAAGCAACTATGTTAGAAATCCCCCAGCTTGACCTTCAGCAGTTGCCTACATCTGTGCTGTAAGTCCTGCCATTTCTGAGATAACTCTCTGTTACTTAACTTCCTAGTCCAGATCCAATCTGTGTTTGCCCTCTTCAAGATCTCAGTAATCTTCAAGAACTGGGTTCTCCTTCTTCTCTGTTCTCTTTACACTTTAAGACATAGCAATAAGTATAGACAGAGAAAAATTTTATAGCTGAAGCAAAAAGTGGCTTGCCCCAGGCCCCAGAACTCTGTGGCAGCACCAGAGACTAACTCCAGACCTCCCAAATCCCAAAATATTGCCATAACTGTTGGAGAGAACAAATTATGCAGTGGGAAAGGGCCATGTAGTTTGACTGTGACCAGTACTGAGTATGTCCTAAAGTCCCAGTCTGTGATAGCACAGGAGAAATGCCAGAGTAAGAAAGTTACGTTCTGCTTACTCTAAATCAACCCCTTTGCCTGAAAATCAGATGGGCTATGTAGATGCTTGTGGCATTCCTAGATATCGTCCCCAAGCAGTCAGCCCTTCTGTGCCAGGGAAATCTGACACCCAGCACTGGAACACTGCTTCACTATGGCTTTCTTAGAAATGGAGAACCAAAAGTAGTCTCTGGATGCCAGTCTCTGGCACTCAGCTCTTCATATTTCTCTCACTCTTCCCATCTCTCTTTTCTCTTTTTCAGTCCTTTTGGACTGTAAATTTCATTTAATCTGGAAAGGACCAAAGTATAACTGTTGGATATGCACAGAAAAAACCATCATTTTGGAGGAAGAAAGCCCATAAAGAAGTAGAGACACACCTTTTGGCTCTGCCAATCTAAACACTGAGGGTCTTTCTGCATACATGTGCATATACGCATGGATGCATGTATGTGTGTATGCATGTGTATATGCTTACATGCATGCCTGTATGTGCAGATGTCATTTAATTTACCAAGGCAGAAACAAACAGGCTTCAAATTGCCCTTCCCTGTTGTAAACTCCCAGACCCAGCAAAGTGATGTTCTCCATCAGTTCCTGACTGAGCAGCAACAGAGTGGCTCCTCTACACTATTTCCCAACGATTTTCCTGCAGTTCTTGGTGGTGCAAAGAAATAAGAGACATAGACAAAACCAAATCTTAGCTTTTGGCCTCCTTGCTGGGACTGACAAAACGGATGCTAATATGATGGGGAAGTTTTGGGAACACTGTTCACCTGAAAGTTAAGTGGAGTTAAAGGTATGCAAGGTTAGTGACACCTTTTATACAAGTTCTCCATTAGGCCAGTGCTTTGTGCCATCTAGTCAAAGCAGTGGGTGCTCTACCAGAGAAGAGCTGTGCAGTTTTGGTCCCTGAACTTCCCCACACTGAAGCTGCCTTATAGCCTAGCAGATCCCTCCACCCAGAACAGTTACCACACTTATCTAATTAAGTAGGCAATGTGGTAGAAAATACACTTTTAGATAGCATAAAAGTGCCTCTGAAAGATACATTCTTCCCTGAATAAGTTATTTAGGCTTGTGTAGATCCAGTCCCACTATCCTGAAATTAGCAGTGGTGTTGTGGATTTACACCAGTGTAATACCCAGCAGCACCTGGTCCTGTCTTAGAAAGTGAAATTCAGGATGGGCTTCAAATAGTGTTTGGGTAGCCTAGGAAGCCTTAGGAAGCACAGATTTGGTCAGGCTGTCAGGTTTGTCTGTGACTGCTTCATATATGTAATACCCTGATAACAAACACATTTTGGAGGGAAGCTGTGGGATTAATTTCATTACCATGTTTTCTATAATTCCCTGACAGGAGCTGAAAAATTATGTATATTTTTATGAATAAAAGCGGTGGTGACAGGTGACTTTGGGGCAGTGGAAAAGCTAGGAGCAGAGGTGTGATAGACCTTTGTGTGGTGAGACCATTTCCTGGCTTCCTCCTGCAAACCACTCTTCTGGTTCAAGAAGTCCCAGCGTGCAAGGCAGGACCTCTGCTGCAGTCACACTCTAAGCCACAGGAGGTCAGCTCCAGCAAGATACTTCTGTTTTTTTCTTCTCCCAAAATCACATAGTGAAAACCCATGAGAAACCACAGTGAAAACTGCAATTAAGAAGTGCTTTGCTATGCAAGCAGCTGTTCATCTTAAAGCCTTTCTTTCCAGCATAAAGTGAGACTTCTTAGTCACCTAAATCTAAAATGACCTAAATACATTTTTCTTCTCCTCCCTGCCCATTTGGGTTTCTGTGGGCTCAAAAGAGGACCACTTTTTCTGACAGAGCTTTGCTATTGATAAAATACAACATCCACAGTCCAACGTTGTAGTCCTTCTGGTGCAGGCTTATTTTCCTTAAGTGGAGATTAATAGTAAAACCCTGTCTCAGCTGGGCTCTTTGCATAGACTTCTTTTCCTTCTGTCTATAATGTTATTTTCTGTAATAGATGTTTAAAATTATTTGGGAACTTTGAAAATTAGCTCCACTTAAGTGCCATTTATAATAACTAAATAAATGTTCTTAACACTACTTAAGAAAGAGCTGGACTCTGCCTTTTGCAGTCTGACAGTGCTAAACTCTGTGAAGCTCAGATGATATCCTTTCTTAGTTAATATCAGAGCTGGGGTTTCTAGGTACAGTTTTTTTTTCAAATGATCGTTATGATACCCTATATTTGCCTAGTCATTTCCACTCCAGTGTTCCCCATAGTATCTCTCAAATGTCTTGTCAACCTCCAAAGCACAGATTCTTTATTCCTATTCAGCTAAATCTTTCTTTCCTGCCATGGGCTTTTGCTTGAGTTAGGACTTCAAACCATACTCCTATATACAGTCTTGGTTTTGCTTTATAATGTACTCAAAGGCAATTTCCTCTGGGATGAAATACATCAGCTGTTTCAGCAAGGGAAAGCCACATATCTGCCAAGGGGTCTTCTCTCCAGCTACTATAAGTCAATGGAGATGCTCCACTGGGCAGGAGAGGAATCCCTTAAACATGATGTGAAGAACAAAGCAGGGAAGCCTTTGCAGCCAGTATAGTAAGGATGTTTTCATGTTACCTTTTATTTTTTTTCCTGGCCAACAAGCCACCTGCCTAGCAGACCAGCCAAAAGGCCCGAGGGGATTTATGTGAGTTTATGCAATGCAATTTGGACAGTATCTTCCATGTTGGCTATAACTGGTAGGAAACCTTTCACAAATTTGATTAATTTTTTCCCCTCTCAAAAGCTTATGTTCCAATTAGAAATTGCAGAAAAATATTCTCGCAGAAGTTCTTGCAAACTTGATGGCTCATTTTTTGATCTCCTTATTCTCAGCCTGAAATATACTGTCACTCAGTCTTTCCCTCTCCTTCAGTCAGCTTAAGGCCCTTTGTTTAAGGGCAAGTGTCCTCCAAGGAGACAATGCAAAACCCAAGAAGACTAATGAGCAGTATCTGGCTGTTTACAGAACAGTGTCGGGCATCAATAGGATCTGCACTGGGAAACAGCCAAGAGTAGTGTCAAAGAAAACCTGCTTTCTGTCTCTCTCCAGTGCCTCACTCCTCTCCATCCTGCTTTCACCTACCTCTCAGTATAACACAAATTTTAACACAAATTAATTGCTAATGAAGAAAGCACTGATGGAGACAGTTACTTCACCCCAGTGTGCAAATCAGCTTCACCAGAATGAAAAGAGAATAAACTAGTAAAAGCCTTTAAAGGGTGATCTTGCACAGAGTCTGCCAGCAAGTCCCTGGGACAGCAGCTTTTTGTCACATCTCTGTTGCACCAAGGACTTGCACCAATCTGGAAAAGAGGGCGTGTGATGATGTACCCACATCTGCACAGTGAGCTGGTGAGGATGTGGTAACTGTGGGTGGAAGAACAAAATAAAATTATGCTTCTCATCTCCCTTTTGCTATCCTCACTTTCACAGACAACAAGGAAACTCCATGACAGTTCCAATAGAAAAGCTTCCCTGCATCTTTTTCAGGTATTACAATGGGTGTCCTCTTCTGGAAACATCCCCCCCCAGTGGGTCTGTCCATTGGCCCAATAAGATGTCACATTGCCTGTCCTGTCCACAGTTTCTTAAGGGCCAATACAACTACAAACATTTCCTGCTGTCATGTCACCTCAAATTGTCACCCTGCTCAGCTCAGAAATGCAAATCACTGCAAACCCAAGTGCTGACCTGTCATTCCCCTGATATACTGGGGAGCAAACGACACGGACATCTGCATTCTTGTCTGCTGCCTCCTCTGCCACAGTTTGCTGCAGAGGGGAAAAAAATTAGATATATATCTTGTTTATAGCCCTTCTTCTAACCCTGCTTTCATCTTGCAGCTTGGGCGAATCTGGAGTCTCTCAGAAACTCTCTGGTTACTAACTGAACTGAGCAAACTTCAGAGGGAATAAAAGGGGTCGTGCAGGATTTTGGGAGTTTCTCCACACCTTTACTGAACCAAAGTTTGCCCCTCCCACTATACTGTGATGTATCTTTGCACAGATAGACAAGAAATTCAGTCTCAGATTCAAAGTTTAGGGTTTTTCTGAGGGTGTAAGAAACCAGTAGAGGAACTTAAATACAGAGACAGATAGACCCTTGTGTGAATAAAACTAGCTTACAACTAGAGAAATAATACCTCTGACTGACTACACTTCCCCTAGGTTTCCTTTGTGCTGCTGGGAATATATAACATATTAGTTATGTTCTCATTAGTGTAGCTCGGAGATGTGTTTGCATTCTCCATTTAGCTCGGTCTTTTTTATCTGGTCCTCTATAGCTTCATATTCACACTAGGCATGCTCAAACTCTTCATCGTTGAGCAGCAATGAGGGAGAGGAACTACAGCTCTCTTGTGTAGGAACACAGCTGTCCTCATCAGGAGTCTCTGTGCTGGAGAAGAGAATGAAAGGACTGGGTATAAGCTCCACTTGAATATGTCTTTGCCCTCATTTGCCCTTTACCATGTGCTGATGTTGTGCTATCTAAATGGGTTTTGGAAACTGGAGTTAGGGGACAAGTGATGCGAGCAGATGTCCAGGATGCTGAAAGCTAAGGAATCTATGTTTTTCATTATTATTTTCATTTTTTTGAAGTGGAAATTGGGTTAGGAATCCAGTAATGCTTGTTTCTAATTCAGTGCCTGACAGAAGTGCCAGAGTCCAGTTTCTCCAAGACATAGCTTGACACTTCTGATCTGTTCACATCTCATCAGCAGAGCAGTGTTAAATCTGGCCAAAGCAGGACTAGGAGTGCTCCAGGGGGAGAACACTGTTGCTGTAGAATCAGAGCTGGTGAACCACTGTACACCACTTCCCTGGCACACTGATCCAGAGCAGCACTGGCAGTATTGCTGGGGTGTAAAACCGAAGTCCTGGGTAGTGCTTCAAAGGCTTCTCCTTTCACATGTAGAGTCTATTCTTTATGGTCTGAGCTATACTACAGCTTGGGCTGTTGTGTTTTCTCAATTGCAGGTGCAATACAACTCAATGTTTTCCTTTACTTTTCTGCAAAAACATACAGAGCAACAGTACTTTTTAGTGCATCCCCTGATGCCCTGCCATAGAAACAGACACATTTTACAGGAGGTGGTAAAACAGCTCCTCTGAGTATGGGGCTACCTTTTGAAGTAGAAAAAGAGTTCTGGGACTGCCTCAACCCATGTAATATGTGACTGGGAAGTCTTGCATCTCAGAAACCCTGCAATCTTGATCTATGAGAAGAATGTGTGTGACTGTCTCCACTAACAAATATTTTGAGGTTTAGGAATTTATTTCTGCTTCAAAGATGATTACTCACAGATCCATGAGGGCAGCCTGCACAGCATCCAAGCCATAATATCACACTAGAATCTTGGGGAAAAGGAAAAGCCAACACTGGTTGTCAGCAGGAAAAGTGTTTCGTTTCCTTCCCCCTTCCAAGCACTTGGCAGCCTCATGTGTTATCCTAAATTTGCCTGTTGTTATCTTGAGACCAGCCTCTGTGGGTACTTCAGTCTCTACTGTGTAGTGAAAAAACAGTGGGAAAAGATGCCCAAGAGTAAGTCCCTCTTCTTAATGCAGGAGTAGCATTAAGGCTAGGACTGTCCTAGCCTTGCTCTTTCTAAACCCTGTGCAAAATAAACCTACTATGAAGCATAAACTTCTTTCTCTCCAACATCAAGGTGGCAACTGCAAGGTCTAAGCATTTATTTATCAAAATCACTGTAGATATTTTCTTCACTGGAAGGCTCAGTACTTTAGGCTGAAATCATCCATCACAACTGGGGAAAGAAAAAAAAAGGCTCTTCACCTTCATGGATTTTCCCGCTCCCTTCATCTCATCTTATTCATGTTTAAATGGGTAGAAATTCATCTTTTTCTCCAAAGATCCAGCTGGCTGCAAGATGCTCTGTGCTTAAACAAGCCTCCTGCGTTGGAAGCATTTTTCAGGCTCTCCGTCTCCCCCTCCCCATCCCCCTGGGCCCCGATTGACATCTCATCTCATTTTTATGTTTGACACCTCAAAAACCAGCTTAAACGAATAGCACCTATTTGTAAAAGAAAAGCAACTTTTCTCAAAGACAAAACAGGCTTATCACTACGAGGTGTTCAAACTCCTTAGGAAATGGTCTTTGCTATCAGCTTTGGCAACGTGGACTGTGTTCATGTATGTATGTGTGTAGCTCTTTCTGCATGCAGTGTGTATACGTTTGAGCACGCCTCCATGATAACATCTTTTGTAATGTCAAATTTTTGCCTTTCCTTAAAACTAATACAGAAAAGCAAACATGCAGCAAAGTTGTATGACAGACTGCTCTGCTTCTCACAGAGCGGGATGTTTCTTTGATGGTAACAGCTTCGACATAACTGCCAGCAGCTTCTCCTGTAGTGTCCATGAATACACCTGTGTGCTTAGGGCAAGATGCACTGATTTCAGGACAGGTAACCCCAAATATGCTCATATTCTCTGGCAAAACCACTCTGAACTGGGAAAAGTGAGTTTTTCTCAGCTTGCTTCAGTTATAGAGTGAGCAGAAACTGCTGAGGGATGTGGTTTTATGCTGACAAGCCTGATGGTGCAATGGGACCACCAAGGTTTCAGCTGTCTCTGAGGGGAGAGTCAGGCAGAGCACTGCCAGTGTTTTTACTTCAGCAGCCATAAAATGGAGCCTGTAGACTTGATTGGTGAAAGATGATTGCATCCACATTTATTGCACTAGGAGGGAAATTATCACTCAACAAGGGAAAAGGAGAAGAAAAGGATTGACATTATTCTTCCAGGGAACACGGGATGTGTGTTCAGAAATGCGGCTGTGGCAAAGCATCTCTGTTCCCATCTTTCCCCATGCCTGTTTCTGTGTTGAAGGGTTAGTCAGCTTGGGGTGGGATTGCCTTCCTAAAGTTTGTATAGGTCCCAGGGAAAGGAATCCTGGGAGCCTCACAGCTTCTCCCAACACACAAGTTATTCCTTAAGGATCTGGAAATGGTTGTTTTTTTAAAGTTTTGGATGGAGCAGGGAGGTTTTGATTCCCACAGATCCGCATAAAAGTATTTTGTCTCCTCTTCCATCTCCAATCCACTATCAGTGAGAGAGGTGCTGGGGCTGGAATCGTGATTTTCAGACACACTGGGCTTTCTCATCCTGACAGAATTTGCCTGTATCACCCCTTCATTTATACTCTTAACATTTATGCAGTGTAGTACCAGTTCTGATGAGCTATTTACACATCAGCAGAGACAGACAAACTGGCCTATCTGAATAAAATGCCAGGACTCTCCAAGACACCAAAAAACGACAACAAACCCATCTTATCTTCAATCTCACATGATTACAAGCAATGAAGTTTCCCACTTTGTAGAAAGCAATTTTCATAGCTCTAGTGAAACAGCTCAGTTCCCAGTTCCTTGGCACAGCCTACAGTCTATAACCATAAGCGTGTAGCCATTATAGGTAGCACGGTACTTTGGGGAAGACTGCAATAATTAACGCCTTTTCCAGAGCCAAATTCCAATTTAAAGGGTCCATTATGCCTATCAACATACCCATTCGGCACAACGCAACCACGACAACTGTCTACAAAATACCCTTTTGCATCCTGCCTTAAATACTTGGTTATGCTGGTGGGAAGCGTTACCACAACTTCCCCAGAAGGAACAGAGTTTTCAGTTCTGAAAGAAAGAATAAAATATCCACTGGATAGATAGCAAAGCGACCTACATCTTTTTGGGATATAGTTGTCTTCTCTGCTTTCCTCTAGTGCAATTCTGTGCAAATTCGTGTTATCCCAGCAGCCCATATGGGGAACATCACATTAGATGGAGCTAATAAGAAGAAGAGGTGGAACCTCAGACATTCATATACTAATCGCTATCAAATGTATAGTCTTTAATGGGGCTTTTCAGGGGATTTTACACTTTTCTTTGAGGCATTGATCTCTGCTGGATACATAATAATGCTGGATCAGAAGGCCTGAAAGTCTTTGTGGTTTACATCTCTCTGCTTATTTCTGCAAAAATGATATGAATCCCCTGAACATTAGAGAGTGCTCTCTAGAGCAAGTCTCTTTTTCTTTTCTTTTTTTTTTTTTTTTTTTTTTTTAAAGTTTTGGGTCAAGTCAAAATGTACTTTTTACGTGAAATATACACTTGTGTTCAATATGAGGGTTATTTAACCTGTTTATGCTCTTTTAGAAAACAGTTCAAGCTTTAGATAAAGATTTAAATATTACTTATTACTTTGAAACAAAGATTCACCAAAAATTGCACTTTGACCCAGAGTCAAATATTTGCTCCAAGAACGGCAATATTTTCAGTTAAGACCAGTCAGTGTTCCTTCATCCAAAACCACACATAATTTAAGTTTCCACACCAAGTTCTCCTCTCTATTGAGTGTAGTAGCTGTCATTAAAAAAAAAAAAAAAAAATCAAATTCCCAGCCAGCTATGTACCATGTAGCCTTGGGTTTTCGTATCTTATTAAAGTGCTTTTATTGTACAATGACTACTGAGAGGCAATTGAGTCCAACTTCACAATGTTCTCAGATCCAGGTTTTCTCCCACATTTGAATGTACTGGTAAACCATGGGCACTGAGGCGTGCTGGCTATTTCTCATGAAGATCTGAGGATATATGCAGCAATCATGGCGAATGCTTCACAATAACTCAGTTTAATAGCCTAATATTAGGGTATAATTTTCTGTTGGCATAATTCTTCGTGTAACCTTTGCGTGTGCAAGATTTCTACCCATTTAAATCAGATGAGGATCTTGACTGAATTTGGTTTAACCGCTTGGTCACTAAATTAGGAGCTTTCCTACCTCAATGCTACTTCTATATGCAGTACTAATCCCGAGTCATTCATATAGGCCATCCAAGCTCTCTGACTTCAAAAGGATGCTCATGCAAGCAGCACTGTGAAATGCCCAAATTGCACTATGTAAATTCTGTAAACTGAGAGCAAATGTCTTTTTTAAGTCCATGAGGAAGTGCAAGAAAATCCTATTTGCTGACGTGCAAAGGCTTTGTAAGGCAGAGCCCCCAGACTGAAATCGCTTGATTTGTGGATCCTTGCGATTAAGTTGAACTGAATGACATGCAAAGCTGGCAATTGAGATAAAGAATCACTCCAGGCCAGGGAATGGAGGCAGCTAAAATCTGAAAACAAAGGCTTTTAATCTCATGCTCATCATCTTTAAGCAGTGCGCGTTAAAAGTGCAGGTAGAACTCAGCTGATGCCTTCAGATTACTGGATGGGATGTTGTCTTTTGTCTTCGTAAAACTCATTTTGATCCAGATGCTGACAACTAACACACACAACCCCCCCTTCCTCCCCCACTTCCATCCCCTCAGGCGGAACATCGCATCCCAGTGGAGCCTCCGCCTCTGCCTCTGCCTGAGCCCTGCTCGTCGGCTCACAGGCAGAAGAGAAATCCAGTCTGCATCATGGAAAGTTTTTGCACAGTTCCAGCCTCTCCCAGGAGTGCTGATTCTTTGTCTTTCTGCTCCTTCATCTGCCTGGGCTCGGGGGGTCCAGTCCAGACAGCAGTTTGCAGACAAACATGACACCTTGCTGTAGGATGTGTGGTTAATCTGTCTGTCAAAACCTAGAGACGGTCGCATAAAAACAAAGCTATTTGTCCTAAGTAGATGTTCATAGGCTTGAGCTGAAACCCATTCCCCGAGTTAGGCGAGGCAAACCTCATTTCTGAGAGTCAAGTATCTGAAATTGGTGTTGGAGGCTCATCCTTGAGTACCCCTACAATATACTTGGGATCTCAGGGTCCAGTAGGTTGGCAGAGAAGGTCCCACAAGTCTGTGGACAACAAGTACTGTCTTTGTGCAAATTAACGCCATAGTAGGCTCTGGCAGCATCCACCCACAGCAGGATAATCGGCAAAGGGAGATGCATTTAAACAGTATTGGAAACATTAGAAACATTCCAGCACTGCAGCTTAAAAACTGTTCCAGGATTGCAAGTTCGGCATTTTAGGGATCAGTGGGAGATTTCTCTGGAGATTAAGAGCAATTGAAAAGATCGACTTCCTCTCTATAGAGAGGTTTTAATAAGGCTGAAAATAAAATGCTGTCTCCCTCAGCCTTCCTGGCAGAAGAGATCCAAAGAGCCCCCCTGTTGTTTCAGTAATTCAAACTTCAGCTTTAGCCAGCCAAATAAGCCTGAAATTCACCTGTGAAAGTTCATGAGGCTAAGTGGGATTCAGAACAAACTCCTCTTGTTTCCAAACTCATGTATAATGCAGTGAGGAACTTTGCTCAAAAGCAGCTCCAGCTTGCTGTTATATTTATGATGCTCCAAAAGGAAAAAGCAGGAGGCAAACTGATAACACCACATCAGAGGCAGCACGTGGGAAGGGAAGAGCACAACCATCAACTTATTGTAAGTTGACATTCCTCCGTAGCTGGGCAACACCTAAATCTGCCTCTTCTCCCTCCTCAAATTGAGAACATGGCATTGCCCAAATACAGAGAAGAGGTCTGCATCCTCCAGAAGAGAACAAAATAAATAGATAAGGCAAGCGCTGAAGGAAGAAGCAACACAATAGGGAGGGTTGTTGCATGACACTTGGAGAAAGAAACTGAAGCTGAATGTGAGAATGGCAAGCCTATCATTTTTGTCTGAAACATTTTTGTTCATACAAGATGTAGGCTTAAAGGTGTGTTGAAGTAAACTTCTCCGTCTGTCAGTGCTGTGGGTCTGCTGGAGAGTCCTGGGTATGGCTCTGGGGTGATCCAGTTGCCCTTGGCAGAAAGAATTTTCTGAGTGTGTCCAAAGAGCACCACTGCCAGATGGTGTTGGGCTGGCAATGCCACTGGATGCCCAGACAAGGTGGAAATTTCAGCTTCAGCAAGCTCTGTTGGGTTATTTCACAAGGAGTGCTTCAGATAGATCAACATGTACCCCACTGCTTTTTTTAGTGCCACGAACCCCATACAGTAGACTGGGAGTAGGTCACATCTAAATTCACTTTCTAACATGGGTGGGCTAGAGTGGGTGTCTCACCCTGTTTGTTTTAAAACCCTATCATCAGATTGTATGTAGATTTCTCGAAACAGACAGCTATTGCCTATAGGCAGAATAGACATGTAAGTTTTTGGTAGCTGATAGTAAGTGAGCTAAATCCGTGACAGGATAGTAGGAATCAGGTTCTCACATCTTTTTGGGTTAACACTGTTTCACTGAGGAAATGCATACAATGATCACATCTAATCATGAATTCCAGTGCTGATCCAAGATCTTCCCTCATTCCTTTCTTCCTCTCTCTATTTAATTACCTCACTAACATGGTAAGAAGTTTGTTGTTGTTGTTTTCTTTCAAGTATATGATTTTTGTAGGTTTCTGGAGTAACTGAATTGCAAGGAGTGATTCATTTAAAATAGTAAATATTTAAAAACTAAATGTCACCTTTTTTCTTTCAGATCCTTAGGTTCTTTATAGGTCCATTCATATTATATAAAATACTATACTCTTTCTATGTATATACTATATATATATGTATATACTGCACAGTATATCTATTTATACTTGTCTTAGAAGTACAAAGTGACATTAAAAGAAGATAAATATTCCAAAATTGCCTCTGAGGACATTTGACAATGCCAGTATTAAGCTGATCCAGATAAATTTAATGCCGCACGATTGTATTTCTGTTTCATGACTCCATGACTCATTTTTTAATTGCATAATCACACGGGGGTTTTTGAGGGTTACTAAACTTGAGAACACAAAATCCAAAGCTGGAGCAAATCAGCTTGGTGTGATCATTCTGAATAGCACAGGCATCTCAGGTTGTACTGGACTCCCTCTTCCAAATAAAAACAGCAACTACCTTTCAAAATTGCATTATTATTGGTGCCTTGTAGGCTGTAGTACATCAGTGTAACAACCTCTGCAGGTCTAGGGACCATGATCAGCTGAATGGACTTGGATATATTTGCCTCTTTTATACCAGGCTGTTTGTTGCTACTTAAGGATTTCACTGGGGGGTTGAAGTGCTGATCACATTTGCAGGTTTGTTAAGTGTATCAAGGAAAAGGAGTGGGCAACTATATTTCATAATATATAGGAGCTAAAACCTGAAGACATTCTGCAGAATTAGTTTTGGTGTAAACTTGTGAGGAGTAGGAAAGTTGCATTTGTGTTTCTTGATGAAACTCTGTTTCCTGCAACATTTGCTGCATTACAGTTAATGGAATTTATGAGAATGGCTTGTAATTCTCCAAAACTGCCTGGTGCGGTCATTTCAGTCCGCGCAATGTGAATTATGCAATAAGCCATCGCCTTAATTAAAAAAAATTACATTTACTGTATCAGTTCATACTATAAATCATTCCCTAGGGCCCCTCTTCAAGGTTTGCGCTTGGCCTATTCTTGAGAAATGTTGACAGCAGCTTCCATTACGAAAAAACATTTTTGCGTATTTTGTTCTAATATCCTTCTCCAGGACGCAGCCTTTAAGCTCACTGCCCCTATATACAAAACAAATCTTACCCATAAAGCAAGAAAGAAACCACGTGAAAAAAACAGAATGCCTCATTTCCCTTCTCTCTCTTGCTTTGCAGTGTGTTACTTCAGTAGACTGTGGCAGTGGAAGATGAAGTTTATTAATTGCAATAATGATAATAATAAAAGCCAAAAAAGGAAACCTGCACACTAATTGTTTTCATCCAAAGTTAGGAGACACATGGGATTCCTCACACTCCCTACTATAATTAGACTGAACAACAAGACAACCAGATTATTAGTCCTTTGTGTAGCTTCAGTTTAATAAAGAGAATGACCATTGGGTATTTATATTCATTTGAGCTCAAAGCAGCTTAAAATGAAGCGTTAAATACAGCATATCATACTGCAGGATGAAGTAACTCACCTTTTAAGGAGAAACCATCATCTTATTTGTGACCTTTAATGCGGGGGGAAAGATTTTTGCTTCATTCAGTTTAGATTAGGCTGCTGAGTCCATTCAGCTCTACCTAATATTTAAGCGAGTGTGTTTGCTCAGGTTTCATTGCATTGAAAATGAAAATAAGGTAGTGAAGTACTTTACTCAAAAGTGGTAGAGTTAATTGTTACCTGAATTAGAATATTAGACTCAAAGTGAGATTTCTGGGCTTAGTCCTGTTAGAGAGATACTATTGTGAGTCTGGGTAAGATGCTGTTTAAGAGAGCCCTGTAAAGGTTAAAATTCACAGGGGAATCCTAACAGAAGGCTAATGCAAATTTAAAAAGCTTAAGCAAGGCTTCATAGCCCCTTTTGCAGGAGTTACTTAACTCTCGCTAATTTTGGGTATCCTGTAGGTGGAGCTGCTTTTGCAAAATTTATGAGGGAAGTGAACCATTTATATCTTAAACTGTTTGGCAACTCCACTTACTTTGAAATTGCTGAAACCTCATCATGAACAACTGGGTCATTGAACATAAAATCAGACCCTAGAGCCTGATTGGAAAGCCATTAAAGCCAATGAAAAGGGACCCACTGGCTGGAGCCAACACTGGAGCAGATCCACAGAGAATAATCTAAACTGAATCTGTCTCCATATTTATTTTCCTCTTGATATATACCTAAAAGAAGCCCAAGTAGATTTGCAGAGACCATACTATCTACCTGTTTGTTGTGAGGATTATTTCAGTTCACATCAAAGCAAGTGTCCATCTTGCCCAGCAGCCTCACTCTGGCAGTGTTTAGGTCTTCAGATGAAAGCCTCTGTCACACAAACAAGCAAACATATCCAAAGAACAGGTTTAAGAATTGAGAAGGCAAAAAGACTACATGCATTTTCTTTCCCTGAAAAGGAAAGTAGACACAATTGGAAGCAGCATATGCCCAGACTGTGACTACTGTTCTTCAGCCAAAATAAAGTCTGAAAATAATTTTTCATCAACAAGTATTATCAAGGACCAGCTGGACCACACGTGTACTGAAAAGGAAGCAAATACCTTCAGAACAGTGGATAAATAACTTAGTTGCATTTGCCTGTGTATTTGTGGGTGGCTAATACTGCTTGGTTTATGAATTCAAAAGCCATTTATTGATGCTGTAATAAGGCCCCACTGCACAAAGCTCAGGCAACTCAAAAATCCAAGAGCAGCAGAAAAGGTCCTTCAACCTCCAATAGCCATAAGTGCATTTTCCATCTCTTATTATTAGGATTGCACTGTATCTGAGTGGTTCACAATTTCTCACTGTTTTAAATTTTTTTCCTTGCTTAAATTTAGTCAAAATTAACAGGTGTCTCATGGAGCATGTATTCACTGTAGTTTTTCTATTACAGGATGCTGAAATTGCATGCCTAATTTTTTTTTTTGTTGTTGTTTTTTTTGTTGTTGTTGTTGTTTTTTTGGTTTTTTGTTGGGTTTTGGTTTTTTTTTTTAACAATCAGAAATAAGATTTTGTTGTCGTTCCCCCCCCCCCCCCCCCAAGTTCTGATAACTCCTAAATAGCTGTGGAAATTATCTTCCAACTTTCTAAATAAATTCACTTCTGGCCTGTGAATAAGAAAGCGTGAGAAAATTTCAACCCCCAAAGGTAATTTTGGGGGAAAGTTATAAACCACTGAAAACAGCAGCTTATAATGAAAGTGTCATCTCAACCATAAAAGGTACCTCAATGCACTGAACAGGCACCGTAAAACATGATTGAAAGGGAGTTTAGAGATATTGCTAATGGCTCCGACATAAGGAGTGCAGCTATAAAAGATGAAAAGATGCATAGCTAAAACTGCCCAGTGCAAATCTTTGAAGAGCGTCTAACTACCCAGGCGTGCCCGAGATGCGTGATTGCTAACAGAACTGGTCATGCAAATCTACCCAGACAGAGAGACCTTCAAACACTTCATGCTTTTACTTCCTCTGAAAGAAAGGCAATTGTTCAGCAGAGAGACAGCTCGTGTCCCCAGGCTCATTTGGGGGGCACTGTCTGGAGTTTGAATGATGGGGATAGCCGACAGTGAGGCAGGACTATGGTGCTCAGCCTCTAGCTCCTGAGAAATAGCATGGCCTGTGGTTAGAAACTCCCAGTGTCTCAGCAATCGACTTTTCAGGTTACAATATCTTTGTGTCATTTTCATGAAACTGTGTTGTTTTGGTTGGAATGGACCTCTGGAGGACACGTAGTCCAACATCCTGCTCACAATAGGCAAGGTTCAAAGTTAGTTTTGAAGTAGTTCTGCTATTCTGATTTAAGCCAGGTGATCTGAAGTTTAATGAATATGTGCAATATAGTTCAACAAGCTGAAAGTCATTTAATGGACTTTCAGAGTCTGCATGTGGCCATGATCACTCTACAACACGGTGCTTATGATATCTGTGGTGAAACTGGTCTTGGTCTGTGTTGAGATTTCATAAGGAGGACTGCTTGGTTAACTTTAGCCTACCATTCTGGGAGTAAATGCTACACTTTGAATATCTGTACATTAGGTTTATATATGACCATAACTATGCACGTTACTTATGACACTTCAAAAAGTAAATTGCAAGGTAAAGTAGTGTTTAAGAATATGAGGAAGAATTCTTTTTTTAGTTATTGGTCAACAGCTGAAATAATAACAATGATGGCTGTGTTTTGAGGAAAAGGTGTTCTCTTACCTCAATGCAAACTTTCTGCTTAGGATTCCTGTTTCTCTTTTTGAATGACTCCACATTAAAGATACCAAAACCAATACAGGTATATAAGCCCCTGTGGTAGGTTGACCCCGGATGGATGCCAAGTGCCCACCAAGTTGTTCTACCACTGCCCCTCTCAAGTGGACAGCAGGGGAGAAAAAATATGGTGAAAGGCTCATGAGTAGATGTAAGGGCAGAATCACTCACCAATTATTCTCATGGGCAAAACAGACTCAACTTGGGGAAATTCGTTTATTATCAATCAAATCAGAGTACAGTAATGAGAAATAAAACCCAAATCTTAAAACCTATTCCCATCCCCCTTCCCTTTCTTCTCAGATTCAACTTCACTTCTCATTTTCTCTACCTCCTCCTCCCAAACAGGAAACTGGGGTCATGGTCAGTTCATTGCATGTTGCCTCTGCTACTCCTTCTTCCTCAGGGGGGACTTCTCACATTCTTCCCCTGCTTTAGTGTGGGGTTTCTCCCACGGGAAACAGTCCTCCATGAACTTCTTCAGTGTGAGACCTTCCCATGGGCTACAGTTCTTCACAAAATGCTCTGGCATGCATCCCTTCCATGGGGTGCAATCCTTCAGGAACAGACTGCTTCAGTGTGGGTCCTCCATGGAGTCACAGGTCCTGCTCTAATGTGTTCTTCCCACTGGGTCCCAGCCTCCTTCATCTATCCACCTGCTCCAATGTGGGGTCCTCCACAGGCTACGGGTGGATATCTCCTTAATCACCCCAGACTTCATCACAGGCTGCAGGGCAATCTGGTCCAGTACCTGGAGCACCTCCTTCCCTTCCTTCTTCACTGACCTTGGTGTCTGCAGAGTTGTTTCTCTCACATATACTCACTTCTTTCTCTGACTGTAATCGATCTTGCACAGCAGGTTTTTTTTCCTTTCTTAAATATCTTATCCCAGAGATGCTCCCAGGGTCGCTGATGGGCTCAGGCTTGGCCAGCAGCAGTTCCATCTTTGAGCTGTCTGACATCGTCTCTATTGGACATAGGGAAGCTTCTGGCATCTTCTTACAGAAATCACCACTGCAGCCTGCAACTCCACCCCATCCCTGGCCAATCCTCCCCCCAAACCCTTGCCACACAAACCCAATGAAGCCTAACTTTGCTAAACCTTTCCTGTGTATAAGCTTGCCCAAACTTGAAAATGTGTAGAATTTTCTGAAGTCTCCAAATGTTGGCAAGTATATTTCCAAATATTTTTGCAAGTATTATCAGAGCTGAGGATAAAAGCTGCAGCCATTTGCTTGGTCTTTAGTAGCAAATTCAAGGACTCAAAAGATGTAAGTCAGACCTAAAGTTGTTGTGAGGTTTTACTTATTTAATAATAGATTTGAGATTCTTTTATTTGTCTCCTGCTGAGCCTTTAGCTTGAACTTGGGTCACTTTCAAACTTTGGTGCACTCCTGAGGTCTAGAAAACCAGGGATTTATTGAACAAGAAAGAAAAAAAATCTCTAGTGTGCACATGACAGCAGAGGGCAAGGCCTCAAACAGCTTGAGATTGCTGTGAAAATCTTGATTGGTTTCTAAGCCCTATCATTGTGGCAACCCTCTAGCAGGCACTACCCCTCATAGTCAGTTATGTTCCTCATGGGAGGCTGCAGAGCACACAGCCTTTCCCCAGGGCCAAGTGGTGAGTGTCTCAGGGAAGATGTTATCTTGACTTTTTTTAGTTCAATTTCATATAAAATCCTTAAGGACAGAAAGAAATAAGGAAGACCGACTAAATATGAAACTGACTTTCTAATTTTCAAACAATTTCTTAGCTTACCCAAAATCCCCATCTTTGCAGTTAGCATCACCTCCTCTTCCTCTCTCTTCTGGACAAAGATCGGGCTTATCATAGAAGGTGGTCTACACTGTTTGTTTCCAGCCTAGTGAGAGGGAGGAGTAGGGAAAGGAGAATACTCTTTCTTCTGTTAACAAGAGCACCTCTTAAAAACTGTAGAAATGGTTTCATTTTTTAGGTGATGGTATGCTTCTCAGGTTGTGTTGGCTGCTTCTGAGAGACCTCAGAAGAAGGACACAAGGATATCCTAAGGCTGAGTATGCCATGGTAGGAGCATGCCCATCAAGGAGTGTTCAGCTATCAGGTATCAAGTACTGCCCTCCCAGCTATTTTCCATCTCCTCTGTTGCAGCAGGAGGTGCTGGGCTGCCAAATTAACTTCTGCCCAGCTCCACACCAGGAGCCTAATGTACCTGGGCTGTGAAAGTGTTGCCTAGGGTCTGGATCAGGGTAACTGGGAGATGTTACTTTCCTACAAATCTTGGGAGAATGCTCTTCACTGCCATAGGGTCACCTCCTCCCCAAACCCAGAGCTGAGCTGCTCACAGAGGTGACCTCTCCATTGTAACAGCTGTCACAGAATCATGGAATGATAGGAGCTGGAGATCATCTAGTCCAACCCCACTGACAAAGCAGAATAGAATAGAATTACTGAGGTTGGAAAAGACCTCTGAGACCATCAAGTCCAGCCTATGACCCAACACCACCACATCAGCTAGACCATGGCACTAAGTGCCACGTCCAGCCTCTCTTTAAACGCATCCAGGGACAGTGACTCCACCACCTGCCTGGGAAGTTCATTCCAATGCCTGATCACACTCTCTGTCAGGAATTGCTTCCTGATGTCCAACCTAAACCCCCCCTGGTGCATCTTCATGCCATGCCCTCTTGTCTTGTCACTAGTTTTCTGAGAGAAGAGCCCGATCCCCACCTGAGTAGAATCTCCCTTCAGGTAGCTGTAGAGAGTGACAAGGTCCCCCCTGAGTCTCCTCTTCTCCAGGCTAAACAAGCTCATCTCCCTCAGCCTCTCCTCATAAGACTTTCCTTCTAGTCCCTTCCCCAGCCTCGTTGCTCTGCTCTGCACCTGCCCCATCACCTCAATGTCCTTCTGGAAGTGAGGGGCCCAGAACTGTGCCCAGTGCTCGAGGTGAGGCCTCACCAGTGCTGAGTGCAGAGGAGAATCACATCCCTAGTCCTGCTGGCCACACTGTTCCTGACACAAGCCAGGGGCCACCTGAGCACACTGCTGGCTCACGTTCACCCGGCTGTCACCCAGCACTGCCAGTCTCTCTCCACCGGGCGCTCTCCAGCCACTCCTCCCCAGTCTGCAGCGCTGCCTGGGGTTGTTGTGGCCAAAGGGCAGGACCCTGCTCTTGGTCCTGTTGAACTTCATACCGTTGGCCTCGGCCCATCGACCCAGCCTGTCCAGGTCCCTCTGCAGTGTTTTCCTACCCTCCAGCAGATCGACACTCCCTCCTAGGTTGGTGTCATCTGCAGATGCATCACTGTGCTCCAGCCTGCACTGAGTTATCCACAATTACCAGGGTGGGATGACATGGAGGTGAGAAAAACTCTGTCTATCCAACATCATATCCTCTTAGCGATGCCATTCACCCCTTGGTGTTGTCCACAAGTACTTCTGCTGGGAGAACTCACTGCAAAGTGTATTTTAACAGTATGCAATAGTTCTGTGTCAGTATGACCAGTGTGAAAGGGTAATGATGCACTTCGATCACACCATGTGCTCCCCCATCGGACAAGGTCGGGTACCATAACCACTGACTGCTTGCCAGGTGCTTGGAGGTTCTCAGGAGAAACAGGCAGCTCAGCGCATCTCTTTTTTTTTCTCTGTGTTAAGACTCAAAAGGAAACCCACACATCCTCCTTGAAAGCCTTCTCTGCAAACCCATGTGTCTCTCTAATTGAAACAGGGCAGGGGCTGTAACCATAGGAGTCCACAGCTGCTATTTCTATTGTGCATGTCTGAGTCAAGGTGAAGAGAAAAGTCAGCAAAGTATCCCACAGGGTGAATCCTCCATGTGCCAAGAAAGCTGACTCCACATTAAAGGTGAGAGCCAGAGCTTGCAAAGCAGCGATGGCCTGGGAAGGCAGAGGCCTTGATTCCCTCCAGCAGCCTCCAAGTGTTATTCCCATTAACACTGGCACTAGCCATTGTCCTGAATACCCCACGCACCAAAGGAGGAGGGAGGGAGGGAGGGAGGAAGGGAGGGAGGGATGTGGTAAAGTTTTCAGGCTGTAGGCAAGGCTACAGTCGCTGAGGACTGGCAGGGGCTGTGCCATTTAGAGGTGTGTCCTGGGACATATTTTAAGGGCAGATCTGAGACACTCAGGATAGGGTGGGTTTGCTTATCTTGAATAGACTTCATCTGAGGTCTGTCTTCAGTTTAGTGCCCAATTATCAGGACTCTGTATTTTTCTCCTTCAGCTGCATTACCAGAGAAAGCAAAGCTCTCTTGTGTCACAAAGACTTTCGAGGTGGTGGGGTCACTTACATTAATTTCCGATATGTGACAAATTTTAGCACTCAGTGACTGCTGATAGCCCTGCAGGTGAGGTCTGGTTCACAAGACATCTGCCCTGAATGCGACCATGGGTCCAAAACATTTTCAGGCCCCCTCCAGCAAGCCAAATCTGTTCTTAAGGAGCAGTTAGACCCTGTTAGACCAGTTAGACAATGCCACATGGAGACAGAGAGGAATATTGGTTTTGCACTGGATCTTGCTATGGCTTTGTGAGAGCAGTACTTAAATAAACTCCAAAACAAGTGACAGGTCCCTGTGTTTCTCCCACAAAGAAGTCTGCAAGCCACAGAAAAATGAAAAGAGATCTTGTTACCAAAGACAAGAACCAACCTTTTTTAAAAGCAGTGAGACCCTTCTGCAGAAAGTTCAGCAACGGAATTCTGATTTGCAAAATTGACAAATGAGTCATTCATCCTTTTTCTCCTCTTCCTCCTGCCTAGGCATCAAAGTGCATTAAGATAAACAAGATGTCTGGAAGACGTCTGCTGGATCACTGCTGCTCCTGCAGCATCTTGTCTGCCTTCAGGCTCTTGTGTCAAGTAGTTATCAGCCTCCTTCCACCAGCCCCCTTCCCTGGAGTAGCAGGTTTTAGACATGACCTTCCACCTCTTCACGGCTCCCTGTGTCTCTGAAATGTCCAGAGGTCAGCCTCTTGCTGCCTCCACAAGGAGACCTGTTATGGAGATTCCTGCCACACCTCAGCCCCATCTCAGGTCTCTGTCATCTCCCATCATGTTATAAAACTGAAGGGGATACCAGGAGTTTAGATGGTGTCCTCCATCGTGACATGGACTCATCATTTCACCATTTGTTGGGGAATGGCAGCTGTGCACTGCTCATAGAAAGGTAACTTTGACTGACTAGCTAAAAACCAGAGGTGACCTAGCTGTACAACTTACTGCTTGTGAAGAATGTGACAAACTTCATCTTTCTTCACAGACAGCCTCTAAGGTTAGAGAGGGCCATTACCTGTCATGGTGGGGAGGAGAGAGACAGGTCTATGGATGTGTCTGTCTGTTTATGTGGAGGGAGGGAGGTAAGTGGGTATGCTCTTATTCTTTCTTTCCTACTTCATTATATTGATTTTCAGCAGCCTGCACACTTGGAATGCAATAAGGGAGCAATTCCCTTCTACACTGACTAGTAAACATTGCCTGTAACTTTATTCTGGGTCAGGAAAGTCAGTACTTAAAATTAAAAGTGTTTTCAGAGGTGGAAAGCCATATTTGAGGAAATTCCAACTGGGGGTTCCTTTCTACTATACTTAATTTTAGAATCCAGTGTGTCGTGTCATGTCATATATGCCTTTAAAAAAGCATTTAACTGATATATATTCTCATCTGCTCTTTACTTGCAATATTTTGAGCAGAAAGGATTTTTTAAAAATCAGTTTCCTGGCTCTCTGAATTTACAGCAGAGGCCACAGACTATAAAGTGGAAGGAGCTGAAATTAAGCCCAGGGGAGAGAAAAATACACTAGAGAGAAAGGCTCGTACGCCAGGTGCTTAAACACATGCATAGTTTAAATCCTCTGCCTTCTCCCTGAAGCCAATGGAGCTGTTCTTGTATTTAAGACTAACACACTTGGCTTAAGTACTGGGACCTTAATCTTTAGAAGAATGTGTGTAATGCTGGGGTACAGACCATGATGCCCATAAGCTGCTTCAGGTCCAAGGTATGATTGGCTATGGTAGTTTCTTTCCTCTGTGCAGAGATCCCATGCTCAGGTCTTAGAAAGCCAAAAAGATTCCCTGAGACAGAAAAACATCTGTCCCAGACAGTCAGTTTGGGAAATGGGTGCCCTTGCTGACATGTGGCTTCCAGATGTCAATCCTAGATGGAAATCGAGTACTTGGGGTGAGTCTTTTGCTGACGAAGTTATGCCCAGCAAAGACTCATTTCTTGAGTACTGGGGATTTTAGCTTGAAAGTTTCCTTCTTGTGGAGCAGGCAGTCACAGCAGGTGTTTCACACATAGCTAGACTTCAGCACTGAAAACATGGTGCATTGCTTTTTAGATGGATAGACAAGTATTTCACAGAGCTCTGCTCCTGGCACTGTAAAAACAAAAGTGCTGTTGTAAAACAGCTCAGCATAGACAGCAGGACAAGTGGCATGGGGTGCTACTTTTCAGGGTGCCACCGGCTTTGCAAAAGCAAGCCCACCCCAGCACTCCAAATCCCCTATTTCCACCCTGTCATCCTGCAAAAAAAAAATCTCTGCAAATCTCCTCTCCACTCTGATATGTATCCACCTGCCTTGCAGCAGGGCTGTCACCACTTTGTCAGGTCTCAGGGACATCTGTGGCTGGACAGTTTACGAGATGGCAGGAGGCACAGTACATCTACCTGGCCCTGAACTCTGATGCGTGGCCTCCACACTCCCTGCTTGACATTTACAAACAGTGACAAGCCCTGTCACCTGCCCCCCGCCACCTGATGTGACCACCCTGAAAGCTGGGGAAGCCAGACATGCTAGTAACAAGTCCAGCTTCCCAGAAGAAAGCCCCAGACACTTATGACAAGGAACTGCCTTGACTCAGGCCAAATGCATTCGCGTTAAGAAACCTCCTCAGCTAGTTCCCTGGGTGAAACAGCCTGATGAAAAGAAAGCAGAAAAGCATGCAAAGGCAAAGACAGTCAGTACTGCTGTCTCATCCCAGCTCACCTCCTTCTCCCTTCTCCTCCTACGAGAAGAGAAAGTCTTGTCTGAAAGACCCTAAAATCCGTGAGTAATATGAGCAACTGTCATTCCTTGCATCATCCCTGCCTGTGGCTCCCTTCGTGCTGCTTTTCCACCTTTCCTCTGGCGTGTCTCCACTAACCACAATGAGCACCTGTAGAAACACAGACATCAGCACAAGTGGATCATCTGAGCACCTCCCTGGGGTCCCAGGCTGCTAGGTCTTCATTGCTCTCTGAACCTAATTTGCTATTTCCTGCTGTTAAATCATGGACTGGAATTTAGGGGCTAGAAAAGTTTGGGCGCTGCCTTCTTTAGGAGAGCAAATCTGTAGATTTGCAAATCTTTGCCGGTAGCAAAAGACACCCTAAGTCTCCTCGATTTCATGATTCCCAAACAATTCTCACAGAGTAGCTACTTCCACCACACGACGTTTTTCATGCTGCTACTGTTACTCAAGTCTCCGTCTAAGCAGTCATGAAACAAGCAATGCTTTCAAACAATGGTCTATTGATTACTTGCTTCATTAACAGTGATGCAATTACCTGGCGAGGTTTATTACTCTTGTTTTGTATCATTTTGTGCCTTATGATTCGGTCATTAATGGGTACACTTGCATTTCATTTCATTGTGACTGACTTTCCTGGGAGGAATTCTTGATGCAGTCCAAGAATGCTCATGAATAAATGCTTACTGGCAGGAGGTATGAGTGTGTTGCGGGGCTGTATGGATGTTTTCGTCCTGCTGATGCAGCAGTAAATCAATTAAAAACACAATTGATTGCAAAATTGGGGCAAACTTACTTTTGCCTCTGGATTTAATATTACCTAAGTTAGGCTGCATAAATCTAACAATGTATTAGTCATGCAGTGATTGTCTTGCTGGTATCTACAGTGAGAACTGCTGTGCACACAGTTACACAAGAGCAAGGGCTAAACCCAGCCCTGGCATATCCTGCAGCTCTGCTCCCACACGAAGCACAGAGCCCTTGTCCCACTGGTGATTTAACTCCCTTTGGCAACATTTGACTAGAATTCCCTTTACCAGAGGATAAAATACATCGAAAGGGCTCTCTACACAGACACGTTCATTCAGATTAAAGTGTAGTGTACATTTAACATGGAATAGCTTTTCTTAATTAATTCCCTGTCTGGGTGCTGTGTATTCAGTCAGACTGCTGTAGCCCATATTAGACTAATCGACTTTAGATATTCTTGCTAGCTATTACTTTCTCTTATTCTTAGCCATTACTAATATTAGATATTAGAAATTAATGATTCCAGAATAACTCCCCATGTTTAGTTTTATCCCAGTCTCCAGTGGCATACAATGGTCACTGTGTTCTGACCTCAGTGAAAACCCCAACACTCCCAGTTTGACAACACCACTGTATTGTGTCTACTGAGCAGCAGTAATAATTTCAGTTTTAAAATCAATTTTAAAATATTCTGTCTTAATCTTCTAATCGTTTAAAAATCTTCTACAGTGAAAGTAAACCTCTTTGCAACAAGACCATATCCAGAAGCCACTGCTCAGCACACAGCAATGCAGGGGAAATGTGGTGCAAAGAATTAAAGAGTCTGAAAAGACAAGCTAAGGACAGAGAAATCACACCTTTGTCTGACACATACTCAGCCAGAACTTCATCCAAAACCCAGAAATGCCAATATAGGTCCTTCTGTGGGACCTGAGTGCATACTGGGAGAGCTGTTCTGTGCCACCTCAAGGATTCTGCTGCATCTTCATGTGTGCAAGTCTGCAGATATAGGCAGAAAAGCAACGTACATGACTTTGTGCTTGAATATAGATTTACAGAGACAGTGTGCATAATCTGGATAATTTATACAGTGCCACAAATACAAACAACAACTGCTACCCCTCTCCCCATCACAAACTCATATACACAAATGTACCTCAAGTATGAATAATGCAATGACAAAGTGAGCTGCATTTGTATGGACATCATTGGTATCAGCAGTTAGGAATAATAGTTGTCTAATTGTAGTCTTTCATTGTGTGCTATGTCAAAGCGTGGGTGAGTAATTGCAATCATCAAAACCCTTTCAGAGTGTGAGCAAAGCCCCGACCCCCATCACCTGCCGTCAAGCCTATCTGATCCACCACACACATGCACTTACTGGGCAGATGAATTAGCTGGATGGGCTGGGGTTATTATTATTAGTATTAGTAGTATTATTATTATTATTTTCTCTTTTGTTTTGTGTTTTCCTTCCCTCAAGGTTGTGTCTCGGTTGTGAAGGGTTGTTAGACTTTTTTTTAATTTTGTTATTATTCTTATTTCTCGATGCTTGTGTGTGATAGCTTTTTGGGTGAGATAATTTAGACGACAGACATCAACAATTATACAAAATAATATGGTAAGCAGCAACTGAAAAAAAAATAATAATTGATTCTCATGGGCTGCTGAGTGTTACAATTTGAATGTCTTTCTATTAAAATCCTTGTAATAGACACAGGGAGAAAGCAGGGAGGAGGGAGAGAGAAAGAGGGAGGGGGAAATCTGTTCTTTTTGAATATTACTCATAAGATGGAAGAGAAGATATTTTCAGAATGCAAGTGGGACTGATTTCCATTAACATAATCCCATTTCTAGTATTATTTTATTAATATAAACATCTTGGCTCTGGGAATGACTCCTGGATCATATATACCTGCTGTATTTTGCATTGGGTTTAGGGGAAAATCAAGGAGAGTGCTAAAAAAAAAAATTGAACTTATTTGTTATATTCATTCTGAATTGCCAGCTGTACAGTACCTGAGTGGAGCAGCAGATTTGATTATCAAATACAATTAAGGCCTGTTTTTGTCGACGTGGAGTACATGTAAGTGCATATTGTAAATATCTGTCTAGAAGACAGCAACAGCATAATCATGTGGGCTGCCTGCTCTGTCTTGCTGCGGGAGAGGACCTGCAATGATTTTCTCTGGTTCAGCCTTCCACAGTAAGACAACCATTTTGGTGCTGTAGAGCCAACAATTACAGAGATCATGTCTCATTCAAGAAGCCCATATGTTCACAGGTGGAGATACCTACTTTAAACCTTTAGAAGGTCTCAGCTTGTGTCTGTCTTTGTGTGGCAAGTCATATCTATTTATTTATAGCATATAATACCTTCAGAGACTCAGCAGGTTATGTCTTTTTATTTTTTTGCTGCAAACATCTTCTATTGTTTAAGGACATATGTGGTTTTCATGGATGGCAAACAGGATATTGCGTGGGATGTGTGTATGTGTGCTCAAACTTCTGCAAAAAGACAATTTAGAGCTCTGCAATTAATCTCTCCCAGGAAGTATCAGAAGCCTTATTTTGTGCACAAAATTCAAGGGGAATATCATAGAATCAAGAATCATTTAGGTTGGAAAAGACCCTGAAGGTCATCAAGTCCAACAATATTTACACAACTTATACAAGGTTCAAGGAAGAAAACCCTCATTGTGAGTTTTCTTGGATTCTGGATGAGGGTCCAAAGGGTAGAAGATATAACTTGTTATTTGCACTACTTAAAATAAGGACAGGAAAAATGTTTTTGAATGTTCAGTGGAGAGATGTCTCACATTGTCAGAGGGCTGCATAACCTACAAAGTCCTTTTTCTTTTCGGATTGCTGTAATTCATCTTCATTGTATTATCTGACACTACTGTCCTCACCCTGATCACTTTGCACTTGCTTCTGTCTCTGGACAAAACAAATTCAGATGTACCAAAATACTCTTATTTTATAAGACCTCAAACGAATCAGAAATGGTGATGGTATTGAAGAGAAAATATGTGATTGGAAACGTTACAGTCTATGGGGTTTTTCTCAGGGAAAAGCATTGCTACTGCAGAGCTCACCACTGGTCAGACAGTAGAGCACCGTTCTGAAAATAAGAGCAGAAATCTGGTCTTATTCTTGCTTTATTCTTTGGTGCAAGTTATTGCAGGGGGATAGCGTGATCATCTCCATCAGCTTCTGTCTTATGAAGGTTAGGTAGTTATTCTTAGCTGTTCATCTGAGGTGCTTCAGCAATCAATAAAGAAGCAAAGGGAATCTCCCACGGGGTCATTCACTCACTTCTAAGACAGGTGAAGATAGATGTCTTTATGGAAGTTCATCTGTATCTCTCCACATTTTCTGTAGAGCCTGGCCAGCTTGTTTTAAGTACATTCTGAGAAGACAAAGGTTAGAAGAGAAGACTACCTCCCTTAATATCCATTCCCACTCCATGTTGAAGAAATGGAGACATTCCCTTCAACAGAAATATTGGATTTTAAGAACTATAATTAGCTTCTTCTCATCTGCAAATGCTTAGAATTATGCCTTCTGCCACAGGAAGTAGGTTCATCTCTTCTGATGAAGTTTCGTAATGACCTTACAGTAAGGATTTGCTTCCTTATTATAATCTTTCTCAAGAGTTAACTGGACTATACCTTCATCCTAACAAAGCTGGAAATGTATTTTTTCTTAATCAGAAAGAGCTGTTACTGATTTCCAGTTCCATCACCCACTGCTCTCTGCCAGCAAAATTTGGTCTGAATATATTGAAACATCCTGCTAGAAAGCTATTTTCTTAAATACTTATTATCCACATGATAATTAGTGCTGAGGAAGATAAGTTTTTTCAGGCAAAAATGTTAATTTTTCATGATTCAGAGTCTGGGGACAAAACTAGTAGATTTGATAAAGCTTTTCCTGGGCAGTATTCTGAGTTCCAGGGTGGTCTTTTTGCAGTAGCAAGTGCTCCAATGTGGAAGCCATACTCTGATAGCATGGGAGACACCTGTGCTGCTGAGTTATCCTAATGTCTGTGCTCATGGGTGTTTGGTGCGGAAAACTGATGATGTCAGGCCAAGCATTTTTTAAAGGTCATAGTCCAGAACAAAAATTATGTATGAAAACTTGACATTTCCTGCTAAATGGAATTCTTGTTTTCCAGCTCACCCTAATTAAGATAATGCTGAGAAATTCTTGTCATGGGAAAGGACCATACCTTCCTAGTGCCTTTACAGAAACCACTAAAAAGCATGCCCAGCTCCAGACTTTCTATAACAGAAGGATAGCAAAGAAGAAAGTGATAAAACCAGAAAATAGAGTAGCAAAAACAAAGAGAGACAAGTTTCATAACACAGTGAGAAGTGGTTTCAAAACAACCTTGGTCTCAACGTTGTCAAACTCATGCAGGAACACTATACCAAAGGTTTTGGAGAAATTTCAGGGAACATCCTGAGGTGGGACTGAAGCTCTCTTTAAGGAGCTCTTACCATGCGTGAAGAGGCAGCATGGGAGAAAACAATGAGATGCTTGTCTGAAAAATTCAATTACTGAGTGATAGAGGATGTTATCACAGGATATCCAAAGATGGGAGCTGGCATTTCAATAGCAAATGAGAGATGTTAGGTAAGGGGGAAATAGGCTGTGAAGAGTCTTTCAGAGGTCCCTGTATGGATATTGAACCATAACAGCCACTCATCAGTGTTATAAAACTACCAGGAGCAGTATCCCCATGCTGGGAAAGACTCTTCTTGGCAAGCTTGTGTACCACACCGTGCCATCGGATAGAGCCTGTCCTATTGAAAACTGAATCTCTTCAAGTTCCCTGGAACAACAGCAGCTGGAGGGGAAATAACAGTAAAATTCTATGGCCATAATAAAACACATTAGCCATCTGAACACTCATTTCAATCAAATAATGCAGCCTATTCATATTTAAACAGGAAATATTGTTTAATGTTTATGGTAATGATCAAATCAAATTTTAAAAATTAAACACGAAATTAAACATTAAAGTGAGGTTCCAACATTTGGCACTTGGGACACCATTTCCAACCCACAGCTGATGGCTGCAGTCAGAAGAGTCTACCCTCTTACCTTTACTTTAATACAACTTCTTAAGGAAGATGCTAGAAGGAGTCTTTGGTGTCGCACAACTGACCACAGCTGGTGTAGGGTAACTGATCTGGAGTTGCTTGTTCCAGGGTCCCCTTCCATTCATTCATCTTTCCATGACAAGGAGAGTTAATGACTGTTGAGGAGGAAGTGGAAATCCAAAGGAAAAGTACTTTATCTGGAAAAAGCTAAGTGGAGGTTGTTTTTTAACTAGATGGAAGGCATCCATGTGTTCCTTTTGAAATATTTTGGGCTCTAACTTTTTCCTAAATATAACAAGAAAAACAAAACAGAGGTTTTCCAAAGCACCACTGAAACAGGAGTAGAAAATGACACTGTGAAACAGCAAGTCTTCGGATGTACATAGTGGTCATAGGAGATAAAAATGTAAAATAACACCCAGTTGCTCTTTAAATGTTCTTTTTGGGGTAAAGCACAGCAATTGTTACACATCAGGAATATGCAACTATTTCTGTAGTAGTAGTAACAGGTGTAGAGCTCCTGATTTTGGGGGGAAAATAAAAACGTTACTTTACACCAGTGGATGCATAAGCTCAGCTGATTAATTTAAGGTTTTGACAGAGCTGGCCATGTTTATGTTTAATGAAGACCTTGGAGTGATGGCTAGCAGTTAGAGTATTGCTTTTAGACTATACCTTGTGTTACAGTGAACTTGGAGCCAGAAAACAACTTTCTCCTGCACCGAATCTGGAGAGATTTTATTGACAATAAACCTAGCAGTTCTTTCCCAACTATCTCCACTTGCAGTCAGCAGAAAAGCAAAATTTAAAACAAAAGAGGTTTGAAACAAACCCTTTGTCTCTAATATCCCTATGCATTTTGGCCATGGACCTTATCTGTGCTGTGAGCTTGTGCTTCAGTTTCTTGAGCTGTGCAGTGAGGTTAATCTTTTGCTCTAACAGTTGCATCTTTCAAGGGAGTATATCCTCAGTGTAAATTAATATCAAATTAGTATAAATTAATATCAAATTAGCAATGCTTTGGACTACCCGCAAATTGCATATTGTTCCTTAGAGTAAAAAATGCTCATCACAAAAGGCAGAATCAATCTGTCAATCCCCATTCTTATGTCGACTGCTTGCCCAAATTTATTATTGAAGGTGCATGCACAGAGATTTCCATAGTATGAAAAAATAAATAAAAAGACTGAATAAATTATCTGGGAAAGTACAGCAAAATGGCAAGATTTATCTTAACCTGTGTCTACTGCTCTCATCCCTGTACCATGCACTTTAAATTGGATTGGTATCCTTTAAGAGACTGTCAAGGATTTCATTTGTTCTGCTTGACATACAGATGTACAATTGGTAAAACTGCATCTTATCTTAGTAATTGTCTACAGTGCTAAGTCTGTACCTAGTTATTGACTTCAAAAGTCAGGTTTCATCTATGCAGTTCCCTGATCCAGCATCACTCCAAACACCTCCAGCTCTATCTGTTCATCTTTAGGCTCACCTTCCTGAGTTAAATCACCTTCCTCTTTGCAAACACTGGGTTTCAGCTTCTTGTAATCAATCAAGACTGGGTTTTGAGGGTAAAGCAGAGAAGATGCCAGTTCCTTGTTTCTGATAGCATCCTGGAATCCAGTGTGTCTGAAAAAACTCACTGTGAGATGGTGTTTGAGAACTTGATGAATATTTTGAAGGCTTTTAAAGCAAGAAGGGTTTTCTAGGTTTTAGAAAACAAACTCTAATAACATTTCTGTTCACTAACAGAACTGTAGAGTTTAGTGATCACATAAAGAAGTTTCTATCTGGTGGTCTTTGAGCACAATCCAGTACAAATACAGATTAGCATCCTGAAACTCTAATAATTCAACAAAGTGCTTTTCCAAACTTGCAGCTACCTTCCCGGTTCACAGACAAATGCTGCAAACAGATCTGCTTGTATAAACAGGATATTTTTTTCCTGAGCACCACAAAAATCTGTACAAAACTAGTTGGTTTACACTTTCAACTGAAAAGAGTTTTGGTTTTTGAGCTTTCAATAGCTTCACTGGGTAAAAAAAAAGGGCTGGATGGCTAGCTATGGAGACTTTATATAAAGAGAGTTATATCTGGTTGGTGGTTGGTCACAAGTGTTGTTCTCCAGGGTTCAGTATTGGGTTCTTTAATACCTTTATCAGTGATCTGGATGAGGGGATTAAGGGCACCCTCAGTGAGTTTGCAGATGACACAGAGTTAGGTGAGTGTGCTGATCTCCTTGATGGTAGGGAGGCTTTGCAGAGGGATCTAGACAGGCTGGATTGATTGACCAAGGGCAATGGGATGAAGTTTAACAAGGCCAAGTACTGGGTCCTGCACTTGCAACAAGCCCCTGCAACTCCACAGTGTTGGGGAAGAGTGGCTGGAAAGCTGCCTAGCAGAAAAGGACCTTGGGGTGTTGGTCAACGACCAGCTGAACATGAGCCAGCAGTGTGCCCAGGTGGCCAAGAAGACCAATGGCATCCTGGCCTGGATCAGAAATACTGTGGCCAGCAGGACTAGGGAAGTCGTTATCTGCCAGTACTAAGCACTGGTGAGGCCTCACCTCGAATATGGGGTTCAGTTTTGGGCCCGCCACTGTAACAAAGTCATTGAGGGGCTGGAACCTGTCCCTAGAAGGGCAACAAAGATAGTGAGGGCTCTGGAGAACAAGTATTACCAGAAGCAGCTGAGGGAACTGGGGTTGTTCAGCCTAGAGGAAAGGAGACTTGGGTGAGACCTTATTGCTCTCTGCAACTGACTGGAAAGAGGTTGTGGCAAGGTGAGAGTCAGTCTGTTCTCCCATGTAGCAAGCAATAGGACAAGAGGAAACTGCTTCAAGTTCTGACAGGGAAAGTTTAGACTGCATATTAGGGAAAAAAAAAAAATAAAATTAACTGAACGTGTTGTAAAACACTGGAACAGGTTTCCCAGGGAAGCGGTGGAGTGCCCATCCCTGGAGGGATTTAAAAGACATGTAGCTATGGTGCTGAGAGATACGGTTTAGTGATTACAAGGCAGTGCTAGGTTAATGGTTGGACTTGATCTTGAAGGTTTCTTCAATCAGAATGATTCTATGATTTTTTAAATCCAAATAAACCTCCAGATTTTCTTCTGGGAGACAAGCACTTCTGTGAACTACTGTGTGTTAGTCTAAATGCCTGGTGCTTCCTCTGCAAACATTCTTCATGGAAACTTTTTGAGTAACTGTTGGGAGGGGAAGATCAGAAAGAAAACCCTGTTTTCTTCCGCTTCCCCCCACCCTCCACTTTGACACATACTAGTGACATCCTGGGGAACAGCCTTGCCTTGCACCTGACTTAGCCCAACAAGTGGATGGCTCATTACAATTCCCTGTTCCTGGCAATGTGAGAAATGACAGTCATAGGAGGTGGCTGCAAATTTGCCAGGGTAAAACACTCCACTGGGGTCAGTTCTCCATGGGGTGCTGCAGTTGAATTCTCCATTCCCAAGAGTGCCAATTCACTCTTCCCAGGGAACACAGGAATATAATATAAGAACAAAAGAACAACTATATTCAGTCAGACCAACAGTCATTCTCACATATATCCTGTCTTCTAGAGTAGTAAGTAATAAAAAGGAGGGAAAATTACATGAACAATACTTTCCTAGCTTCCTGCAATTGACAGCTCAGGGATTTCCTGAGCCAGAGGTACATTCTTTGTATCCATAGTTTTCAATAGGTTTTTTCTTCCATGAGTTGTCCTGTTGTTTTTGAGTTCATGAGAATTTTTTTAGATCATGGTTTCGCATCACTGGCATTTCTTATTGTTTAAGCAGGACCATTTTTCCCTGGAGAAGGCAGAAGTTAGTCAAAGAGCCTTGAGACTGGCAAACTTGTACTATCATAAAATAATGCACTGAAGTCTTTTTTCAGTTTCCAAAATTCTGCCAGTTAAATAGTAAATGTATAACATGGCAGCTTCAGAGAGAAGAACCATCGGTCCCAACTGCACAGGGTGATGATGTTTACCAGATGTCATTACGTAAGGTGGAATCCCAAATCAGTGGTGGTTTATACTTTGTAAGAGAGCTGTAAACTGCAGGAATTGAGCAGCTGTTGTATGAGCAACCACAATAGCCCTGCAGCAGGGGACAACCTCCAAGGCAAGACTGGGTGGATGTACAGGTGAACTGGCTTCATCCTTCAGAATTACAGCTACCTCCAGTCACAAGTGAGACCCATAAGACAAAGAACTCAAGCTTTTCAGAGGTTTCTGTGGGATCTTTGCCATGTGCAAATGATCCAGAAGCAGTATTTTCTTGTAGCTGGCAAGGAATGTCTGTTATACGGATCATAGACTGCCGTCATGCCTCCTGAACACCGTGCCAGCTCAAAGTGAGGAAATTGCTCTGCTCTTAAGAAGGAGTGGATAGTTATCATGTTTTGCTGGGAGATGAGGTGGGCTTTTCCCCTATATTTCTTCCCTTGCTCAGTTTTCAAGCTGCTTTAAATGATTGGTATTTACAGCTCAATGAAACTATGCTGTGCAGAAGGATCCTCACAAGCAGATACACTTGTAAACAAAGATGGCAATTAGAGTAGTATGCAGGTCTGGGGTTGTCTGTTACGTCAAAAGTTGTGTTTCTCTGTTAGCTTTACTCCTGTGCCTCCTCTCTGTGGCATCCTTCTTTCAAGTCTTCCTGGGAAATGCAATATGTCTTTTATTGTTTGCAGGTTTTTTACTCCTTTTTTTTTCTTTTTTTTTCATTATTATTCTTTGATTTCTTTATGGACTCCCCAGGTGCCCATAACAATGTGGCAATCAACAGGGATATGCGCAGTAGCAGAATTTTCTCTTTACAAGTAAATCTATGCAAATATGGCAACCTACCTCAGGGCATCTTTCAAACCTGGGGAAGAAATAGTAGGGAAGGAATAACATAATGCTTTAGACAGAACTTGCAGACATCTCTCACCTGACTTTGGAGGCTTCTCTTGTTTTTTCTCTTTTTCTTCTCTCTATAAGTCCAGAAAGATCAGTGAGTAAAAATTGCATGTGCTGTATTCAGGAAGCCTGTGTGACACCCAAAAGCTGAGGTCCAGCCCCATAGGGATGGTGTATGGGAGGGAAATTAGGGACATGTCCTGCTTTCAGATGTGCACAAACATCTGTGACTGGCCTCAACTAGGAACTCCCTGCAGGCACAGCTGAGAGGTGGGTTTGAAATTAATTTTATATTAAAATAAAAAAGGAAGTGCAATGTCTTTGGAAGAATGGAGAGCCAAGGACTGCACATGTTCAAGAGCCCAAGGCAGGATCTAGTTTTGAATGACTCTCACAACCTTCTGTCTTCAGGACGTATCAACCACACAACTGGTTTCCTCAGCCAACAATTTGCAGGTAAGGGACACATAACCTAGACTTCACAGAAAACCTGAGTGTCTCCTCAGTTAGACTTAGAAGACCAAAATGAAACACAGGTTCTGCACCTCTAACTTCCACAAAAAGGACCAAGTGTCTGCATGAGGGTGAGACCAATGGGGTCATCACAGACCCCTGCATAAGTGGCCTTGGGGAACATCGGGCATCCAGCTGCCTCTGAGCTGCAGAGGAGATGCCTTCCTGGAGTGAACTGGGAACTAGTGGTGACCTTTGACATCAACATAGAATGCTCCTTTATGATGACCCTTACAAGATCCAATTACCTTCTCAGTGGCTTGGAGGATGCTATTTTTTCTTTGTTCTCTGTCACATCAGAAAGGAGGATATTAAAACATTCTTATGGAAGTTGGGCTACCATGTACTGAGGAAAATTGGTGAAGTCTAGTACATTTTGACATGAATATACTGGGAATAGTCTGAAACACTATGAAAAGTATGAACCTTCAGAATTCCCAGATAGATACTCAGATCCAGAACAGCTCTGTAGGGACAAAACTGGGATCTTACCTGGTGAAAATACCTATCAAAATCCCAGGGCAGTAGAACATAATCTTTTAACTTATAGATAACTTTTACCAAAAATAAAAATTAAGACACACTGTTGGATCAAAGATATCCATAAACAAAGGTAGCCCATGGCACTGAGTTCCATGCAAGAAACAGAGCAGAACATAACAGAATTGAACAGAGTAATCCAATGGAATTTAGTTCAGATGAAGACAGTAAAACAGTTCCTATTTAAATGTTTTCAAAATGCATCACCCACCCTGTGGAATACCTTCATTACTTGAAAAATAAAAGAGACCACCAGACACCCCTGAAGAAGCCCCTCAACTCTGACAGCCCAAGTGCCTCCATCATACACAAGTAGTACCACTGACCACCACCTGTGTTTGCCATATGCCATATGCCTTTTTGTCCACTGCCATTTACATGATGGCAGATTGATTTTTTATTAAGGTAAGAATAGGTTGAAGATTTCAGATGTGAATGCTTGAAAGACCCTCCCCTTCATGGCAAGCTCAGCTTCAGCTCAGGCTGACATTATATGAAACTGTTTCTCCCCAGTGGGGACAACCACAGATTATTTACAAGATACAACAAGAATGTCACACTAAATGAAGATGAAAAATGTGCAGGAAGCGTGATTGCTGTCTGAGCCTTCTTAGGAACTGCTTATTAAGGAAATCGTCCTTTTAAGCAGCAAACAGCTACCAGAATTGGCCATGTTTGATACTGGGGATAGGATCTGACCTGTTAACCAACACTGTCTGTTGAGAATCTTTCTCCAGTGGTAATGATACAGACGTGAATGAGTATATTAAAAATAAATAACACTGTGTGCATTTATTATGTACCCTACTCGAAGGGTGGAAAATGCTTTACCAACAAGAAAACATGAAGTCCGAAAGCAGCTCTTTTCTCCATGCAGAATCTATTCTTACCATAAACAAAGGAATATTTGTCATCTGGGTTAGCAAAGAAAATTGGCGGTGGAACCACTGGATTCCAGTCACTACGGTGCTGCTGATTCATGGTGTGAACTTGGGGGAGTTAATTCAGTGCTCTGAGTCTCAAGTTCACCATCTGTAAAATCAAGATAATTATATTTACAGTGCTTACCTCATAGAGCTGCTGTGAAGATTAATTAACGCATATATATTTACAAAGTGCTTTGAGATCTTCAGGTGAAACCTGCTGCATATGTGCAAAATATTATTTCTCTAAAATATCTTGAAACCTCAGGAGCTGCAGTCTTGACGGTTATTGCCACATTTTAATGTTTTTGTTCTTTGTCTAAAGAAGTGGTTTTGCAGGTAGCAGTAACATATTGTGATAATGGTGGAATACGTCGCAAATGATATTTTTTCCCAACTCCATTTGACTTGTTTTTCTCCTCATGTACTGTGTGCAAGCAGATTATGGGTTCATCGAACAGTAATTTTAGATTATTATTAAGACACATATTTTGAGCATTTTTTTTTTACCTCTGTAGGTTTTATCACAAAGAAAATCCCTGTGTTTATTTAATACTGGCTGCTCCAGCTACGTTGGTTGTTTGTGATCCGTGAGATAAGCTATGATATATATCTGTACCACTTCCAGCAAGAACATACCTGGAGGCACAGTTTGGGACCAAAGATTACGTGTGTTTAATTTATCTGCTATAGGCAGGATTGATCTCTCCTCTCTTGTTTTAGCCACCTGAATATTAACTGTTAAGAAGTTGTTTGAACTTATTTCATACTTAGTTGAAAGAGATGGGCACTTGCCCAGAGCAGTTTGCCCGACCTTTCTTAGATGACAGTGCTGATAGTATGAATCAACCTTTGGAGGCACAAATACCTCTGCTGACTGTGAAGGGACATAGGAGTGATGTACTCAGATTTGTGTGTCTGATGTGATATTAAAAGGCTGAATCCTGTTCTTCAGACCATAGTGACACTCCTTGCCCTGGCAGGAGAAGCAGCGGTACACTGAAATACAGGACGTCTTGTTGGAGCAATAACACAGCTCCATGAGACACCTGTCAGTTTGCAGATGTGGATGTCTACCTGAGGGTGAGGAGCCAGAGTTCCCATTGCAGTCAATGGAGGTCTTGACAGTGCAGCATGGGGGCTAGAGATCAATGCAGCTAATCAAAATTAGGTGTCTACCACAAGGTAAGTGGAATAGCATACTGAGCTCCCCTAGCTGTACAACTACACTGAGATATTTGATGCAGCAGGTATGACACACTTCTTAGAGCTAAACAATGATGGTTACTGCAACACTGAGTAGTGTGTAGGCATCTCAGTGTTTGTAAATCAACTTAAAAAGTGTGAATTCATCATATGAAACCCGTATACATTTACCAGTTCTTAGCTCTGCTTATTTCAGCTATTCCATAATTGTGCATGTTATATTGTGTCTAGAGGTCTCAGACTGTGGTATTTCCACCTCATTACTCTTAAAACAGTTCTTCAGTTTTAGGAATTCAATTCCACTCAGTGAAAGTTTCCTTCCTTAATTTCTTTCTCACATACAGTCAAAGCCCTATGAATCAGACAATTAAATTCTTCCATGTCTTGATGGATATGTCTCCAGATAGCTGCCATATCCATACACACATGCTTTCTTTGTAATCTTTGCCCATTCTGATCACCTTTGAAAAATTTCTGTATCTAAGATCTATGAGAAAGTGAAAAGAATATTTACACATGCACACACCTATATACACACAATGAATTGTAGTCATTGTGTTCAGCTCATATATGCAGGAAGAAAGCAAGAAATGAATGTTTAAGCATTTTCATGATATCTTCCCTACTTCAGTAGACCTTTACTATTGACTGGCAGCTGACAATCTACCTTTATATGCACATGCACACACAGACCTATGTATGTATGTTTAGATATAGATACATATGTATAAATTTGCACTGGAGTCTTTGGGAGAAGAATTCTTTTGATTTTCTCTGGACATCTGATGTTCCTTAAGGCAGTTGTCATCCTACATTAATTTGTCTTGTTCTGCCTCAGCTCACTCTTTTTTGTCTTAAATGCCATATTAGAAAATGTTACAAGCTCCCCGCCTCTTTCAGCATACCCACAATCCACCTGGGCATGTAGGGAAGCATGCCATGATCCTTCCTGACACATGTCAGCAAACATCTCATCAGGGGCTCAGCTGTGTCACCCCCAATGATACTGCATGGCAAGATCAGTCCTTGGCTATATTACAACCTATCCTGCCCTCAGGGGAGGTAGGGAGGACTATGCTAATTGGTTCTGACCCTCCAAGACAGAGGGGGGAAATTGCCTTCATCCGGTGCAACGTGCCAGATCTGTTCAATAGAATCCAGGGTGCTGCAACGTGCATAAACCCTTCCAGCGCCTTTACAAGATGGCAGAAGCCCATGTCTGTGTGCATGTGGAGAGATGATATGGTACAAGAGTCAGATGAGCAACTTCTCCCACACTTATTCCAAGTAAATACAAGAGCCTCTTCCCACTCACAGCACTGAAGCGTTTCTGATCCTGGCTGTGGGGTTATATAAACATATGCTTGGACCCTACTGCATAGCTGTTGCCTCTGTGCTCCTCAAATGGCCTGGCTTCTCTGCAGACTTCTACTCTCCTGGAGTCAGTGGGGCTGACTATGAAATTGAGTAGAAATACAGAAAATCACTATGTTTTAAAATACCCTGTCTATGTTTTACTTTCTTGAAAGAAGGCAGGTTTTCTAGATCACCTGTTCTGAACAGCCAACAGAATACAAAATGCAGAGAGACCCAGGAGTTCCTGCCCTTGCACAGAATTTGCCCTCAGCCCCTGCAGAGCCTGACCCTGAATCAGTGCACCGTCAGACCAGCAAGGGGGTTAAAGAACCAGTTGTTCCCTGACCTGTCTCTGTATGTCCACTTTATCAGACAAAGACATCTTCACACCACTTGTCAGCATGCTAAAGAAGAAATGCAGGACTGAGAGCTGTAAGCTTTCCCCCATCACATTCATTCTTCTCTTCTTTTCCTCTCTCTCTCTTGCTTGCTTTCTTTCGAGTATTCCTTTTGCTGCTTTAATCGCACCTGACTACACTCTGTGGTTTTGTGCTTCTGGTGCCAGATGATGTACACAGGTCTGTGACTTTATGTTTCCCTAGCATGCAAATATAGCAGCCTTGTTCTTTGCTGGACCAGAACTCCAGAGTCATCATCTCCAGCAGAACCAGATCCCTTTTCAGATTATACGTTCTTAGTTATGTTGCAGAAACATCTTGGAAGAGAAATGAAGGTGGGCACATTATGTGAAATAGTTAAAGCAACATTGAATAAAGAAGAGAGAAATTTAATCTCATAGCCTCTTTTTGATCAAGCTTTCAGAAGCACCAGGTGCTCTAGAAGCAGCAGAAGGCGGTTTTAAGATAGCCTTACACCAAACCAGTTCCTTGCCAGTTTTCCCAAATTAGATGTTGGCTTTCATCCTGTGTGATAGATATTTTGTCTCTTCCCAAGTCTCAGAAACAGATAGTCCTTGTAGAACAAAATCTAGCAGAGAAAACTCCTTTACACTGCATGCCAAGGCAAATAACTTGTTCTGCAATGCAGCATGGGGAAGGTGGGGGTTAGTAGGACCTTAATATGAGTTGAGTGGGGGGGTTGTTGTTTTTTCCTTATTTGTTTATCAAAGGGATGTCATATTTTGCTTGAGCAACTTGGGTTTAAATGCAGACATGCACACACATGCACAAACACAGGCAACCTAGTGCTTCAATGCCGGGGGAGTGCAGAGCTGTCAGGACTATGTCATGGCAAAGGCATCCTATCAGCTAGAGGGGGAGATTTTCTGGGCCTTCGTTTGAGAAGCAGACAGATGACTGACAGGGGTTAAAAGCTTCCCGCTTTCTTTTCCACATTGCCTTCTTGATGGTAAAGAGTTCTCTGTCCCTCACACAGAAGGTACTCTATGATTTCAAAGCATTTTGCTGGAAATACTGTACAGCTTATTATAGCTACTGTAGCCCTTGGCAGAGATGCCCAGCTGATCCTAATTCCCCATATCCTTAACTCATCAGCCCCTGATCATAATGCAGGTTCGGTGTCCTAGAGGACCATTAAATAAAAAAATACACACATAAAAACCCAATTAGTACATTTCATGATGGTGAGAGGTGTCAGACTGAGAGCCCAGGGCATAGAGGTCCTCTGCTTAGTCACAAGAGAAGCAATGTAATCTACCCCCCAGTCTCCTGTGGGCCTGACCCAGAGGACCTGAAACCAGAGGGTAAAAAGGAACTCGGGCTCCTTCCCTCTTTCACTTTACAGCTGCTTGGCTGAGGCTGTCGCAGGTGAACGTAGTCCATTGTGACACTTGGGATACAGTCAAGCACATTTGTGTGCAAAGAACTGAGCACAGCCATTGCAACCTTAAACACTGGCAGCAAGGAGGGAAAATATGCTAATGGTGCAGGTTACAAAGGGAAATTAGGAGAATGATATCCAGACAAAAAGAAAGAGAAACATGACTCTAAGTGGCTGTGGTGCTCATGAAGATCATCACTAGAGCCAGTGAAAAAAGTGGTGGCACTCAGCTCTGAGAATGTGATCAATGTTACATGAGAACAACAATAAAAAGCATTGGACAGAGCCCAGGAGAGTTGGTACTCAACTGCTTCTGAAATAGCCCACACTCCATATAGGATTTTTTTGTAAATGCCCTATGGGGAAATTAATTGTATGCCTTACATTTAACCAGCTTTGTCTCCAGAATGGGTGTGGGCTTCCTCCATCCAAGCCTCATTTTAGCACATCTAATAAGCAGATGATGGGACCTAAGTTCCTGTTGTCCAGCTCCACTTTCCTTAGAAGAGACTACATCAAACTTCCTAGAAGATGATGCAAGAAACCTCACAGATTTCACAAGCATGGGAGGCTATGACCTCTTAAAGGTTTTACTGGTTCATTGAGCCTGAAGCTGAGACATCATTGTGACACATGTGCTGTAAACACCTCAATAGATGAGATCTCAGCTCAAAAATCAAGCCTTCTGAGCTTCATTATTTAAATGTTCTTATGCCTGAAAATAATAATGCCAGACAACTAACATGAAAACAACTTCTTCTTAGCCAGAATATAGTCTAACGGGCAGAAGTAACTTAGTGGCCGTGACTTCTTATATCCCAAATGTAGTTGTGAGGTTCCTGCTTAGGTGTTGGTTAATTGTTGGCATTTCGAGTTGGGGGTGAGATGGTTCATACATGCTGCTCAGTCTTCAGCAACACCAGGATGAGCTTTACCAGCTGATACCTTTGCCAGGGGAATACAGGTACAGCTCAACAACACGTGCTTTATTGTATTCTCTAACCCATCAAGTGTGATTAAATGGGTCTTGCTTGGCTACAGCATAATACTAGACTTATTTTTTTGCACTTTGCAAAGCAAAACTTTCAATTAAGAAAAAAGAAAGAATAAACATTCTATTTCTGCCGCTTTATTCTATCAGTTTCATTCATTGTCTCTCCCTAATAAATAAGATCCATCAGGATCAACAGGTCTCAGGACTGATTTTCTCTTATCATCACCAAGGGGAGTCAGCTTTGTTGTTAACCTTTCAATTTATTTAAAATGTCCTGGATTTTATATTCAATTTTTATGCTCCCTGTTTCTGATTGTTTCCTTGAAATGGGAACTTCAAGGACTTTGATAAATGGATTGAAAGGTTGCCTTATTTCTCTGTCACTTCTGTCTTTGCGTCCTCTGCAAAATGCTGTTTTGCAAATCATAAAGCTGGAGATTGCAGTAAGTATTCATCAGAGTAAGGCACAGAGGCTGTAGGGGCATAACAGATTAGATAGTCCCAGTAAGGGGCTGGGAGCAAGAGCTGATGGGAAATAGATGTGAGCTGAAATTAAGACAAAAGGACATAGACTAGATATCAGTGCAGTCTTTTTGGTGGTGGATTCTGTTAGCTGAAAGCAGTTTTCCACTGCCGTGGTCTCCACTGGTCTGGAAGCCATGGTAAAGGGCATTCAGTGGTTTTGTGAAATCATGCTAAAGAATTCATTTACTTGTTTGGAACTCATTTACACTGGTTTTTTTTTTTTCTAGTAACTCCCATTGAAATAGTGCTGATACAGGTACGTGTGAGGCTGTGAGAGAGGTTGATAGTTATCCATCACTGCACAAATTGTCATCTAAAATGAAAATTACAACATTTGACAATCACCCCCCACCACCACCCTAAGACAGGATTGCCTTTACTGGTGTATTCAGTACTCCTTTGAATGATGCATTGCAAATAAGTATCTTCCTCAGAACAGGTTTTCATGAAATGACTCACAGTTAGTAGACTTAAGCACCTAGTCCCCGCTTTCTTCATTCAAGACACCAGCATACCCACACAGCACCTCCCTCTAAACAGTCAAATTCAGGGCTTAGGTAACAGCAGAATGAGAAGCCTTAAGCAGTAAATAGGTTGTTTCCCTCATGAATGAGCTCAGATTGTTTTTCTGTCCTTCTTGCATCGTTGCAGTCATTGCACCAGAGCCCACACCAGGAACACCTAGAGATCTTGCCAAATACCACAGTGGCTGGCCATTTTGTAGTACAGTCAATGAATGAATAACTCATAGAGGGAAAAATCTAGTGGCGACAACTCCTTCTTCCTCCCAGAGCTCCCTCAACCCCCAGCTAGTCAGAGGCTTACACATTTTTTCATCCAAGAGGGATTTTCTGTTATCTGGTCTCTCCCCTTTGTACGGGAGATGTCCACAGGGCTGCCCCCTGGAGCCTCCCATCCCCTGGCTGAACCACCGTGCCTGATGGCTCCTCTGCTGTTCCCACGCTCAGCTTGAGTGAGACCCCAGGCAACCTTCACTCCCTTTTCCATGTTCTGAGCTCACCCAGCCCAACCAGGAAAGGCACCTTACAGGGACCACTGACAAAATCCAGAGCTTATGGCACTTCACAAGGAGCCGCTTTCTCAGAGGGACATGATCACCATTCAGTGCCAGTGCTAATGCAGCCGGTAGTGAGAGCGCAAAGATCTTGCAGATGATTCAAATGTGTGATTATCACACTTGTCCCTTCACACACCTCCATAAGGGCAGCCAGAACCCATGTTCCTTCTGGCTCTGTGCTTTTCGCTCCCTTTCACTGTGTTACTATGGCAAACAAGGGAAATGTTCAGCTCCCAGCTCTGAGTCATTGCCGCCTTCCCAAAAAACAAACGTGTCCTGGACTGCTCTTTCACAGGAGCTGCCAAGCACGCCACCCAATATTCACCTAGCTTCTTAAGCAGCTACAGACTACAACTTGTAGCAGAAACCATTAATACTATTAATAACCCCTTTTTACATGAGACCTTTTCAAACTGCAGGACCCAAAAGCACATGACGCATTTCACTACCTACATGTTGCAAATCCACATCCTCCTAGGAATTTCACAGCCGTCACTGATGCAAGCTGAGCTCCTTGCAATCGCAGAGCAACAGCACAGACAGACCTCAGGTAGTCCTGTTCCAAACTCACAAATGTGTCACTATACAAAAGAACAACAGGTCTTATCCAGCACCCCAGCTACCTACTGTGCTTTGATGCACCACCAAACATCTCCAGACCTGTGCAGACAAGGCAGTGCACCAGAGCATTGCAAGTGGCGTGCAAACTTCCATCTTCCCGGATCATTTCTCCTAGCAGCAAAAGGCTGGCAGTTGTTCAGCTGAAACTAGTAGATTTGCCATGCAGGCTAACATTGCATTCGAATGTTTCTACAAGAGGTTTTAGTTCCCTTTCAGAACATGACTACCTTTTGGAGCTATGATCTCTTGTCTAGTCTGTTTGCCATTATATGTGACTATCTATCCATCCATCCATCCATCCATCTATCTGTTCACATACTCACTTTCTTTCTCCCTATAGGTAAGTACCTACAGTTTCATGCAAAGGGCAATGCACATTTGTTCACTGATGGCCATCTCATCTCATTTTGATTGATTTAGAAGCAAGCCTATTCTTTTTACTTGCTTTCACTTCAAATGCCATAGCCATCGCCGACTTACCTGAGCATCTCTGACCTTTACTGCCTAGGACCATTTTCTGCCAAATACCTCCCCCAAAAAGGCTTGATTTTGTACAGATATAATTTGCTATATGGAACAGTGAATTTCTTCACTTTTGCGTTCCCCCCTTGTGAGCTGGGGAGAGGCAGTGTTCGAAGGATCACTTGGCAACATCCTGAGGTTTGAGAGTGAGTTGAGCTGATCTGCATTGGGGTGAGACTGTATGTAAGGGAGGGAAGGAGGGAGGGAAGGGGGAGACAGGGACACAAGAAACTGCATCACTTCCACAACTGCTACTGCTCAGGAGAAAGGAGCAAAAGAAATATATATCTGTCTGCCTATTAATTTAAATCTAGACCTAGGAAGAAGTCAACGAACTGTAATTTATGAGCTGTCAAAGCCTGAAAAATTCCTTTTGACACTGTATTTTCAGTTATTACATGCTTTCCTGCAAGACGACAACGTAATTCTGTAGGGAGCCTTCTAGTGAACAGCACAATGGCAGAGGGCAGTGGGGGCTTTCTTATTATCTTTTCTTCCCCCTTTCTTCTTCTCTCCCCACTCCTTTCAATCATCCCCTCTTTCCTACCTTGCCGCTCACCCAAACAGTAGCAAGGAAGTAAATCAGCAGCATTCCCCACCCTTCCAGCCTCTCAGCACCTCCAAGGCAGCACTGAGTGCCAGGCTAGATCTGGCACCATGCAGAGATTTCTAAGGACTCACTTCGTGATGGAAATGGAGGTGAGACAGTGACCTCAACTCTACCAAACACACGGAAAAAGCAGTTTCTTACACTCTCTCTGGCATTTTAAATACTTTCGTTGGTTTTCCTTCTGCCCATGCTAGACATCCACCATTCTTGTGCACCTGTTAGTTGAATTTCTCTCACTTGTATTAGTATTCCATAACTGTCAGCTACCTCAGATCCCCAGAAGTTGTCCACACTGCCTGCCTGGTTCACTGCTCCTCCCTCCACAAAGTGAACCAGAGAAGCGGAGAGTCCTGTGAGGGTCCTGCATCACATGTACTCTCCTGGGGCACAGTGATATCCCCTCTTTCCCAAACTCTCCTGCAGGTTTTCTCCCTGTAAAGCAGTGACAGGCTTGTGGCGTAGACATGCCATCACACACATGGACCACGTGTAAAACAGAGGGTGGTGTGGTATTTATGTGGTTGTGTATGCCGGAGGGGAAGATATGAAAGGGCTGCCTTCTCCTGGGCACCTGTCCACATCTACATCAAGCTTTGGGGACACATGGGGTTGGAGAGCGGTGGCAGTGACACAATTGCCCAATGCCAGTTAATGGGGGAGATCAAGCTAACATCAAATCAAGCTTGACCTGAAAATGTTTCTGTTGCCTAAATCCAACCTGAAGTTCCTCTGGCATCGAGCTCACTTCCTTATCACTTAGGGACAGGAGTGGGGGAGGCATTTCACAACAAATGTCATTTATCCCTTATTTCCAAAGCTTTTTTTCTTAGGCACACAATTGCTTTTAATTCGAGTTGCTGGTGGTGGGAAGGTTGCCTTTTTGCTTTATTTTTTTCTTCCCAGCTTTGGTTTCTCACTTACAGCTCAGAAACCCCTTTTAAGGTCTATTCTTTATGAAAGGCACTTCGCCTCATATTTAGGGAATCACACCCACATGCTGCACGCATCCATATGCAAACATATAGACATACACACACCTTTTCTGAGTGAACTGAACACCCAATCTTGTGCTTTAATATAATTTAAGCAGCCTGTGCAGATCTCTCTGGAGTCAGGATTATGGACTTGTGCTCTGAAAGAACTGTGGAGAAGTCCAGATTCAGAGGAAAGGATCATGCTTTCTGCTGGTTTGTGCTGCAAGGCAGATAGTCATGACTCCCACAGTGTCATTCGGGCTATGTTTCTCTTTAACTTCATTGTGCCTCAGTTTCCTCAAACCTGAACTGGAGTCAACACCACCACCTACTATTACTTGGGTAATACTTGAATGAACATATTAGAGCAGCCTTATGGCTCTGCTGTCATTACTGTGATAGCATGTTCTTTCAGAATTGGATATCAAAAAAACCAAGGCCAATATTTCCCTGGATTGCAGATGAAGAGAGGAAAAAATCAAAACAAAGAGATTTGCCCAGAACTACTCTCACATTTAATAGCAAAAACTGGAAGATAAAGGCCTTCTCTTAAATGTAAGACCACTACTTAGGGATATGAGGACAAACTGTTGTATCTTTCTCATGAGTAGGTTATTGATGGGCAAACATTCAGTGTCTTTGTTAAAATTCATGAAAGGCTGCACTAAGTCCTTCAAGTCTCTGTTCTCAGATAAGGTTCTACTGAAAGAATGATGGTGCCAGCTACTACTTGTAAGATCAAGGATCACCATATCACCTGGGCTAGGCCTTCCTCAGCATGGGACACAGTGGCTAAACAGTCCAAAAATTAGTCAGGACAAGCCAATAGTTAAACAGTGGAAAAGTCAAAACAGTCTTCAATGCATGTTCCCCGACTTTCTTTTGGTTAACATTACATATGCTAAATAAATGTCATCCCAGCTGGGACCTGGGCTTTGTTGCTAGCACAGAGAATTGTTCAGGGAAGCTGAATGATAAGAATCCTACTGTCTTACATTTCTTCACTGTGCAAGGAAATCTCCAAGTGCATTCAATACAATTACTTCTGCTCCCAGGAAAAAGATGTTGAGGTGAGGAAAGGAAAAAACTGTCCTGCATTTCCTCTTGCATGAAACACTCTTCAGAACTGTGACTTTGTTTTTCTTTTGTTACTAGTCTTTCTTGCTCTCATACTGTCTGTGGGACTAGCTCACAAAGGCTATTTCATCCCATATTCCTGCAGACATAACAATGACCAGGGCAGGATAAAGAAGAGCAGAGTCATTCTTATGGTAGTTAAGTCAATTTTTGTCTAGACCTGCATAGCAAACATATTGTCAATAAGCCACAATAACCGAAAGTGAACAATAGAAATAAGTAGATCTGTGCCATCTTTTGGGGCACTATGTGGAGAACATGACCCATAGTTAGTGAAATGAAATATTTCTTATAGTGTTAGAGAATTGTGCTGCAACAGAGGTGAAGGCCTGCTGTTTAAGCTGGCAAGAAGGAACAATACCAGAGGGAAGGGAAGGGAACGGAGGAGAAGGGCTATGTGTCTTTGAGATCCTATCTTCCTGCTGGCAAAACTGACTGATTGAGTTTTCCTTATCAGTAGAAGCTATCCTGAGCCGCAAAGTTTGGATCTTTAGAATTGGAACTTCCTTACAGTTCCTGCTGAGTACAGTGTTCAAGAGGGCGAACACCAAATGGATTAAGAAGTGGGTAATGGACAAATCTCAAAATGCAGTTGTCAAAGAGAAAGCATGATAGAGTGAGGGTATTTGCAGCAGGACTCTGCATGGATCAGTACCAGCTCTGATGCTAGTCAGCATTGTCATGAATGATGTGAAATTAAATATCCCATCTGATAAGATCTGTGGATAACACAAAATGGAAAATTCTAAGGACAGTACTCTGATGCAGAGTCATCTGAGTCACGTAGGTCACTCTGAACGAGCTTTGGCTAGCTAAGGTGCTATATACGTGTTTCTGCAGAACAAATCTAAGCTGACTCATGGAAGACTAAGGCTAAAAAACAAGCCTAAAGAATGAGGGGTTATACTTCATAAGACAGTGACCTAGAAAAGTACCTAGGCAATGACCTAGAAAAGTGGTTAGCACGGCTGAGGAAGTCAACATTAGCTCCCAGCATGGTGGTGGGCAAAATCCTCTAATGGGACCTCTTGATGTATAAACAAGGAAATTGGAGGACAAAGATGATTTTTTAGTAGATAACATGGGTAGGGGGAGTACTGTGGCAAACTGATACCAGCCAGGTGTTCCCCTTTTAAAAACCATAAAAGATTTTGTAAAGACCTGTATAAATGAAACAGATGCCACCGAATGTCAGGCTTAAAGAGACTTGGGTCTTTATGGAGGCATCTTTTCAGGGAAAAAAGGCCTATGTACTAAAGAGTGCTTTAATCAGCTGGAGAGAGGCAGAACATTTCTCTGAAACTTTTCTAATTTGAATGTAATGTCAAAGATATCAAAGTTAGGAGTCAGAGACAGACTTGTGTCGCAAGAGTATGTGCATCAAAACAAACTATGATGCTGATAGTCTCTCTGCCTGTTGTCCTTGTAGTAAGACGTGACCCCTCTCCAGGACATGTGTTCTGGACAAAACCAAACCCATGGGGATAGCTGTGGGGCAGCAGCAGACTGGCACAGGCATGGTGGTTCAGTCATGGGATGAGAGGCTCCAGGGGGCAGCTCTGTGGACATCTCTAGTACAGAGGGGAGAGACCAGATCACAGAAAATCCCTTTTTGATGAAAAAATGTGTAAGCCTCTGACTAGCTGGGGGTTGAGGGAGTTTTGGAAGGAAGAAGGAGCTGTCGCCACTAGATCTTTCCCTCTGTGATGCCCATCTTTGCTTCCTGACTGATGCTGCAGATCACTGGAGAGGGTCTTTAGCACGGGGAGCGTGCTGAGACTATCCACTGGCTCTCTATGTCAATGTTATCACTCACTGTCACATTCCAAAAGATGAAGCCAGTCTGTGCCATGCACACAGAGAACAAAGCCCTCGCAGAGCCGAGTGAGAGTTACAACTTGCCAGCACATCTCTCAGCCTGCCGAGGGCCAAACATGAAACACAAGAAAGGTCTGAAATGAGGGGAAAAGGAGGAAATAATAGCACAGTGAGCTCTTGAGCTCAGAAAAAGCATGCTATAAAACAGCACCTTCACTGTCTTGTCTCTCTCTGTGTCTCTGAGTCCTGGCTACTGATGAAGGGAAGAGATGACTCCCCTTAGCACAGTTACAGTACTGTTGCAGTAATAGGGACTGAAGCCAGGTTTAGATCTGGCTTGCACAGCCCTACTTTCTCCATACACCCCAAAAAGGCATTGTCAGTCAAAAAGCATTATTAGTGGTGTTGAAATATAAGGTTGAAAGAGGTTACTGAGGGTTATGTTTTCCCATGTGGACAGTGAAGCCCTGGTAGCCAGAAATTCACCTTTCTAAGACTTGGATTTTAGCCTGAATGAGGGAATGGATTTCTCCAGGTACTAATTCTGGGTAGGAATAGGATAACTGCATTTTATATTTGCTGATCTGAGAATAGCTGTGTTGGTGGGAGAAATAATTCTGTTATTGCGTGGTGTATGCCTGTATTGATGATTTATATCTACTAAAGACCTTGTTTCAGGAAGCTTTGTAGATTTATGCTTACTAATTATTCTGTCCAGGTGTAATTTCTTTGTTTGTTTGTTTCGAGTACTTTTATCATGAATAATCACAGAACCACATGGAATTACAGAACTGCTGAGGTTGCAAGGGACCTCTGGAGATCATCTAGTCCAAATCCCTTGTTAAAGCAGGTTTTCCTAGATCAGGTTTCACAGCAACATGTCTAAGTGGGTTTTGAAAGTCTCCAAAGGAGACTCCACAACCTCTCTGGGCAGCCTGTTCCAGGGCTCTGGCACCCTCACAGTAAAGAATAGTTTTTCCTTATGTTTAAATGTAATTTCCTGTGTTCTAGTTTGTGCCTGTCACACCTTGTCCTGTCACTGGGCACCATGGAAGAGACTGGCCACATCCTCTTGACGCTTGCCCTTTAGACATTTATGAACATTGATAAGAACAAATAATTACCATGGCAAGAGAAAGACAATAATATGTTCAGTACTACACAGGAGTAAGACAAAGGACCAACTTCAGTCCACTTTTGTAAATACAGAGATGTATCTATATAGAAGTGAGTGAAGAAAATTGACTAAGAACTGGAGACCAACATCCTCACTTCATACAGACTCAGTCCTATGCTGCCAGCTGTTGTTAATATAGCTGGTAGTATGTACATCCTTTAGGCACTCTGATCTAATTAAAATTAGATGAAGCAGAGCACTGAGAATAGAAAATTACTCAACAAATATTTGTCTTGTTCCCGTCACGGCATTGTGCTGCATCTCCTTCTTCTGATACCCAAACTAGTAAGGTATTGAGTTCCCTCCTGTAAGACTCACCTGCTGTTCATCTTCTGTGCAGACTAAGAGGTGTGCCTCCTTCTGCAGTTGTTATGGAAGTGTACAGTTTCTGGTCCTCAACATTTCCCATTTGCTCTCCTTAATGGGTTGCCTAGCACAGGGTCTTAGGTATGAGTTTTATAATAGCACATGTACGATCAAGTTGTGATTTAAAGCCAAGATTTTATCTAACTCTCGGATAAGCAAGGACACAAGTTCATTAAGCCTGAAGGAAAACAAAAGAACAATAATGGTCCTTCAGTGAGTGCAGGGCCACCCAGCAATAGCCCAGTAAAGAAGCAGAGCCCTAAGTCATTAAGAGTTAATGGTAGCATTGTGGTGAGCTGTGAAGGATTTAAAAAGACCTGTCGAAAGAAGGAACACAGCAAGGAGACAGGGAAGGCAGGGTTTGGCCCTGAGGACTCCCATCACCCTGAATGTTAAGTAAGAAAATGGTGGAGAAAAGCTTTGCTGGTGTAAGCTATGGAAATGTTGTACACATCCACTACAGTCAATGCACACTTATTGTGAGTTCAGACAACAGCAGCCAAGCTTATCAGGCAAAAGCTGACTAAACCATGTGATTGGAGAGGTCTCATGCCTTCTCCTGGCCAGGCTCACCCTGAAACCCCCCTGCCAACGGAGCTACCAGCAATCCCAGCTCCTGGAGAAAAAGGCCCCTGCAGCAGGAGGCTGTTTATGAACTATACTTTACTGCTGGCATAGTACCCAGCTCGTTTTCACCTTTCTTAAAGGTTAACCTCATTTCCCTCTATTAGTTGGTTTTAGCGAATGCTATTTGGTGCGGCAGTTAAAGAGCTCTGTCAGCGGATGGAAATGACAGTGGCATTTAAAGCCAGTCAGCGTTGAGAGTTGGGGGGGGTGGGAGGAAAAAATAATCTTCAATAAAATGTTTGCAGGGGGATGCTAAGTGACATCAAATGAGTCTTACTTTCCCCAGCGAGAGAAGAGATCTTTGGCTCAAAGCACTAAGTGGGACAGGTCTCCCGTGATTTTGAAACCAGTCCAAATCCAGGTAGACAAAATTCTTGGGGTGCTCCTGACCATGGCATGGGACATTCCACATCTATGGGAAACTGCTTGCCAGGTCCATCAGGCCTTGCTTCAAGCCAAGTGCGAGCTGAATATTGTGCTTTCACTGAAGGAAGGTACCTCTGTGACTGTGGTGGTTATAAATGTTATTGCAAACCCTACATCATGTGCTGCCATTGTTGCCTGGCATTTCAGGCCACACTGTCTGGTCACAAGTTTCCTGCATTCCCTCACTGAACTGCACTTCTGTTTTAAAACCTGTGGTTAGGCTTGCAGGAAAGCCTTCCACTGAGAAGAACAAGTTTTGCCTATGCTGGAGACTTCACAGGGGTTTGTTATGTCTTTTCTTTATTGCAACAGGGTGGTGCAAGGAGGGTAAGAAAACAGGCCAAATCACAGAAATACATTCAGACTTCTAAACACTAGCACACAAAATGTGTGATCAGCATTGTTCAGGCTCCACCGTCCTGCTCCGTCCTCACCAGACCTCCCCTGGCATGGGTGTAGTACACTGCTCTGGATCAGGGAGATTCTGCAGTACCCAGCAGCAGTGGGGACATACTGAGCAGCAGTTCAGCAAATCCAGGGTCTGATCCAAAGCCTCCAAGGCTATGTGGCACTCTTTTTCATTAACTTCTATAAGCTTCAGCTCTAACCCTGAATCCCCAATGTTTATTTCAAGCACTGGTGTAGCAACACTGGAATAGAATGTTCTTTCGCATATGCACCTTAGGGTAATGGTCTAAATGAGTATGTGGTGAAGTCCTGATCCTGCCAGGTGGCACCCTGAAGCAGATCCACTCCTTTCCTGGATCATTTGTTGAGGTGGCCAAAGCATTTCAAAGGAACAGTTCTCTAGCCAAATGTGCAGTTTTGTCAAAGGCAAAGTGTTCCCCAGAAACAGGTCCATTTCAATGACATTTTTTGCCAGGGGAGATTTTTTGTAATTAATGAATTGAGTTCTCATTTCAGGAGGTACAAACCTATCATTTTAACAGGATCTTTTTGATTTTTTTTTTTTTTTTCAAGTCTGTATTGTGTTAAAACACTAAGAACACAAGAGCTTCTATTTTGGGTTAGACCAAATGTTTATCTATTGCAGCATCTTCTGCTCCAGCAGTGTGCATTAGAAAAAGTAACAGGTCTTTTATAAAGAGTGAACCTTCCTTTTTTATCCTCTGGCTTCCATGAAGCAGAGGTTTAGTAACTAAGATTTTGCATTTAGATCTCCATGTTTAATAGCAGTGAGTGGACACAATCACCACTAACCTGTCTCATTCTCCTTGGAGCTAATTCATGACTTTTGCATTCAGCAACATACCATGACAAAAACGTCCTTCATTTATTCTTATAGTGTATAAAAATCGTTCTGTCTTTTTCTCTGGATGAAAACCACAGCCGTTCTGATTTATATATTTTATTTTTTGAGGTTATTAAGACAAAGTCTTTTCATTCCTCTGAGACAATACCCTGTAACATTTCACAACCGAAGAACTTCCATTACACAAGAACTTTGGCCTATTCAGTTCAAAGTGGAAGCACATTTTTTGAGACATCAGTATTTCCCATAGAAAGAAAATTCTATTTTTCATCCTGTTTCAGTCATTTCATTATATCAGTGTAATTGAGGGTGACAGCAACAAAAATAATAATAACAAAAAAACCACCAACCACTCGACAAAAAAAACTACTTAGGCATCCCAATAAGAACTGGCAAGAATAAAGGAAAGTTTCACAACAGTAGCTTCGTCTTTCCAGCTGGGCTGGGGCAGCTACAAGGACAGGTTAGGGGAATCCATCACCCCAGCCTCATCACAATGGTGCTATGTTGTCTCATCACAATAACACTGAGTTATGTCCTCACCTTTTAGGTTGAAGGCAGGTGGTATTCCATACAGGAGATAAGCCCAATTCTTACCTTCATTTTTATCTATAAAACCCCCAGACTGGGACTTCCACCTAGGTAAAGTGAGACTTCTTTGAGCAAAGATACACATTCTTTTTAGGTGATCTGCCTTCTGAGGAAAAAAGTCACATTTAAGGTTTCCTTGGAATTAGTAGGATGCCTGAAAGATTAAGAGGATCCTGTTTAAGTTCAGATCTTGAACTAATCACTGGCAGTTGGACATATGCACTGCATGTGCAGCTCCACTGCTCACATCCATAGGTAAATCTTTACAGGATTTCACCTCTTGCTTTGTAAAGCAGGGTGGAATTATATTTCTCTTTCCTACCTCCTTATTCTGCTTACAGTTACAGGCAGGACTGTCTCTTCCCATGCTTACATATGCACCTGGCACACTCCACTTTTGATTTTAGCTGAGGATTCCAGGTACAAGCATCAAACAAATAATACACAAAACTTCTGTGTGAAATACGGCTTCATAACCAAAGTGAGTATTAGGCCCGAAGCTGTGTGATGTAGGAGAGGTGTTATTGAGACCTATGAGACATGCTGCTTGAATTCCTTTATTATTATTGTATTCTTTTGACTCTCCTTCATTTTCTTTGTTTGTGGATGAGGGGATGGAGAGGAAGAAAGCCAGCAAGTTTATAAAAGCAAAAGAGAAAGGAGTTGAGGCATTTTGTGGAGATCTTTAATGACATTCTGTATAATTTGAAAGTGGGGAGGGAAGAGGGGAGAGAAAAAGGGAATTAGCAAAAAAACTGGCAAAAGAAAAGTGGAATGTGGAGAGAAGCGTGTGGATGAATTTTAATGCAATCAGAAAGCTGTAATAATGGTAATAAAGGAATATATTCAGACGTCAAGAGAGGGAGAAGGGAACAGGACCCGCGACGCCAGAATTTAAATTAGACATAGGCGTATAATTCTCTTTTCTCTTCTCCCCCCACCCCCCCTTTCTTCAAATGAAGGAAATGGAATTTTTAAGCACAGCGAAAGAGGGATTAACAATTGGCAGGTTTTCAGCCCTTTGTCTTTTGGCGAATCCCATTTAATCACCGTCTTTAATATTAAGAAGGCTGTGGCCGTGCAGGGCTGTCTCAGGCTTGGGGGAAAAGGGATGATATACAGAGGAAAAGAGAGATAACACTTAGGTTCAGGCAATTGTGAGGAAGTGTTTCAATTACCTCCACTGAAGTCTTTAAAAACTGAAGTTTAATTTGATCTGAAATGTCGTCACAGCTCCTGCAAGAGAAAATATGTCCTTCCCATCCCCCTTCTTACCCATGTCTTTGCTGTTCCAACAGTCCTTAATGCTCAAGGCTGGAATGCTACCATGGATTAATGTTCTAGCCTTCTATGCTTCTGGAAAGGTTTTCAAAGCCCCAGCAGGTCACCAGTGAGATGAGTTTAGGAACTGAAACTTATTTTCCTGACATACCAGCCTTGACACCACTGACCCTGTAGAGTTTGTCAGGAAGCTTCTAAGCTTTGCTTTGAATGAGCGTGAAAACCAAACGGCCCTTCAGGCTCAGCCTCAGCCTTGTGTGGCCACAGAGTGAAAAGGGGATGTTACACATTGGAATTAAGATGTGTTAAATTCCCCAGAACCAAAGGCTGTAGGAGTTGTATTCAAATATGAGCTGCCTCTGAAAGATGAGTGTCAAAATGTGATTCAGTGTTCAGCTGAGGTGTCATTTGGTAGTACAAGACAGTCTTCTACTTCACCTCCTTCTTCATTGGGAAATACATCAAGCTGGGCCAGAGAAACATCCATAAATTTGCAGTAGGAATAATACCAAACATTGATAGAAAATCCTACAAAGTTTAGTTACAGTACAGTTGCAAACCTCTGCAATTCATTTCTGAGTCTTCTTGGGTCCTTTTCCCCCACAAACATTTCCAGGCATGTTCTCAGGAACTGTAAGCATGGGCTTCTAATATCTACAGAAAGAGGCAGGAATTGTATTATCTTATTCTTTTTTTTTACATGATTGGAATGCTGATTTGAATTCAGATATTCTTTCTATTGTGAAGGGATAATAAAGAAAAAGTGGGTATTTGGGCTGTACATTGAATTTCGATAGATCAAATTTTAACCTCTGAGTCTTTTCCTAAAGAGCATTGCATCACGAATTGCTCTCCAAAATATTCTACTTTGGTGTTTCAGACAACGAAGAAACTTGGAAGTATTATGATCTGCCAGGCACAAATCAGGCATTTTTAGTGCTTTGCATGACACCAGGTTTTAGACTGTTCCCACCATCATCTTTCCCAAGCAAGGGTTACTAATAAAGTGGGTTGTTGCAAGTTGTTTTTCCAGCTCAATATCAAACACCATAAAACCTGTCATTTAAGATTTGCACAGGGAATAGCATCTCTTGGCAATGGACAGTTGTGACGGCACTGTTCAGCAAGTCAGAACTACTGATATTTGTCTTGGGGTTATAATACTCTCAGCTGTACAAGAGGAGTCTGCTGTTAAAAAAATCGTTTAGGCTACGTCTTCACGGCAGGGTTTGCTCAGACTGTTGCCCAAGTTTTCTCCATAACCTGTCCGAACAGATATGCCTGAGTGTGTGTTTTCATATGAAGTGTCCAGATAAGGCTGTAGGTTTAAGGTTAGATTTCACTTCAGTGCAGGTAGATAGCAGGTTTTGCCACAGAAGCACAGGCCAGCCAAACCCAAACAGTGTTCATGCTCCTGTCCTGAACTGTCTTCTCTATCTTCTTCCATTTTTAAATCCTACCTCTGCACTTTATCTGTCCTGCTCATAAGCTTGCCCTCCCAATTTCTGGACAGTTTAGCAGCTGGTGCAGACTGATACATCTTCCAGTTCCCTGTCCAGCCAGTCTCAAGCAGGAGGATAGGACTGATGTATGGTTGAACACCCTGAAAGTAGAAAATAGGCCCCAACACATTTAATCAAGGAAAATCATTTTAGACTTTTGGGTGTTCACCAGTTGGCAACATGTTAAATTTCTTTCCAGTTGCTCATACGTACTCTGCTGCAGGACATGAAAATCTCTCCCAGGAAGATTACTTCAAGATCCACAGACATTTTCATTTGAAAAATTGAGGAATTTCATTCAAAACTAAGCCCTGCCTTGACTTACTCCTACAACAGAATTCTCTTGCATGAAAAATAAGCTGGTGAAGCTCCAGACCTTTAAATCTGATAGAAACTATAAGGGGGTTCAGCTATAGATATGACCACCAGCCTGCCAGGTGTGTTTCCTTATTACTGCCATAGACTCCTATATTCCTGGTTTGTGACAAACTCTGAGGAACCTCAGCATTGTCCAATCTTACCTGGTGCATGCACCAATTACTCTTTCTGCAGATTGGGAAACTGAGACTACTTTCTGCACTGGTAAATTTAGGTAGCCCATATTTCCACAGGGGCCGCTGTCCTTGGCAGAGATGTATTGCAAGTATTTAGTAACAGTAACTACACGGTCATCCATCTCTCTGGTACCAGGAATAACAAATCATTCTAAGGGAAAAGTGAGCTTTCCTTCCACAATATCCAGAGCACAGCTTGATAGGGGATCCAGGAGTCCCAAATATCTATTAGAAATGTATAGACAGGAGCTTTGACCAAGCTCTTGCATGTCCCCATGGGTCCACTATTCCATAACTGAATCAGAAGTGATTTCCACACTTTTCCAAAACAAGATATAAGGCCTGTCTATAGAAAATAGTTTGTGTCATGTTCAAAATAAAGAAAAGGAAGAGGGGTCCTAACCTAACACATGATTAAGCTGCAGAACATCCTGCTGCAGGATGTGGTGTCTATTCACAGTTCCCACAAGATCAAAAACCCATTGAACAATTACATCAAAGAAAGATTCTTCAAAAACTATTATGTATGAAAAAGCCACTGCAGACTCCAGAAGTCCCTAAACTGCAGAACATTGAAGTCTAGAAGAACATTTGGGGGGACTAACAAAATTGCTTCCCCTGTTCTTGTACTCTTTCCTAGAAATCCAGAACTGACTATTGCCAGAGGCAGCACACTGAGTCAGAGAGACACTGTCTCCCATACATCTGTTCTTTCACTCTCTGTATAGAGGATCTATGTCCAAGTTGAGGCTCAGAGTGCAGCCAAGCAATTAAATAAGAGAAATCCTTCAAACTACATTTCTCAGATGCAACAGTGGAGAGTTATGCACCTGTGGGATGAAGTTTCCTTCTTTGTGCAGGAGAATTATGCGCCCACACCTGGGCTTACATTCATTTGCGCTTGTCCTCATCACACAGCTGTTCAGATTAGCTGTTATTCTCTCTAGCCCGGGTGTCTCAAAGACTCTGTCTCCAGCAGTCAGAGACCAGCAGCTGTGCAATCATATCTGCTAACGTATGGGATATAAAGAATCTGTTAAGTAAAACCAAACCAGGGAGGAAGGAGAGGAAGAGATCAGCACAAAGAAATCACTCCCGCTAAGATGTGATTAGGGATGCCCCACAACACCCAGCTGCAAGGAACAGGTGAACTCAGCAAACATTTTAAAGCCTGCAGCAGAATTAGCCCCTTGTGGGTGTTGTTTGATGTGGGGAGGAGGACTGAAAAGGGTGGAAATGGGAGCCTGTGCAGGTGGAAGGAGGGCTTGGTTGCTATTGTTTGGAGTTAGCAGTGGGTTTCCCTTGTTTCCAGAGTGGGTTGGGCTTTTTGTTGTTGTTTTCTTTTCCTTCTCTCCTAATTTTTGAAACACCTCCATTTTACAAGGTTCATGTGTTTTCCAGCAAGGTACCACGAAGAAGATAATTAGCTAATTTACAATTAGCTACAACAGAATTCGTAATCACTTCCCCTGTGGAAAGGGCTGTAATCATCATCACAGAGCTGTAGGACTGCTGTGAAAATGGCAATAGGGATGTGCAGCCCAGGCCCCAGGAAATGCCCTGCTTTTAGCCTATTGATCCGCCTGATTAGCACAGGCTGAGGGTAGCGGCAGGGCACTCCAGCTCAAGAGGGGAGCTGGTTTGAGCTTGCAGATTTGAGTTCAGAGCTCAACACAAATGTTCATAATGTTCAGGGCACCCAGAGCTCACCCCTCTGCTCTAAAGCTCCTCCTTTGTTCTTTGGCCTGAGGAGGATACCTTCATGACTGTCTGAAAAGAACCAGGCACATAGCCCTTTTTCACCAGTGTGACTTTGGCAGATTCCTGATTCCACTGCATGGACTTGGGGGTACTGGTGGATGAAAAGCTAGACATGAGCTGGAAATGTGCACTTGCAGCCCAGAAGGCCCAACTGTATCCTGTGATACATCAAAAGCAGCATGGACAGCAGGTCAAGGAAAGAGATTCTCCCACTCTCTACTCTGCTCTGGTGAGACCTCACCTGGAGTACTGTGCCCAGCTCTGGTGTCTTCATCACAAGGAAGACAGGGACCTGTTAGAGCAGGTCCAGAGGAGAAACACAAACGTGAACAGAGGCGTGGAAAATCTCTCCTATGAAGAAAGGCTGAGAGTGCTGGGGTTGTTCAGCCTGGAGAAAAGAAGGGTCCAGGGAGATCTTACTGGAGCCTTTCAATACTTAAAGGGGGACTGTATGAAAGATGGGGACAAATTTTTTGGCAGGGCCTGTAGTGATAAGAGAAGAGGTAGTGGATCTAAACTAAAATGCATAAATTCAGACTAGATGTAAGGAAGAAATTAATTGCAGGAGAAGTTGTACTAGATGACCTTTAAAAGTCCTTTCCAACCCAAACCATTCTATGACTGTATGATTCTCTGATGGACACCCTCAGTACCCCCTCCTCTCCCCTCTCTGCCAAGGACTAGTCAGGAAAGCACACAAGTAAGATGTGTTTTTCCTCTTGCATCCTCTCTGGTAGATGTGTCCCTTGGTCTTATGCACCAGTGCTTTCTTCTTACCGACATCTGCAGAGACCTTCTCTAGGCTGCTTGTTTGTTCTGTTGTAGTGCCAAGGAGATAAGCTCAAAGGCCTTCCCAGTGCCTGGACAGAGGCACTGCAGCTGGTCCCTCACTGTGTGCAAGCGATGTTTGGGGAGGGGGGAGTAGCAGCAGCGACAAATAATTATTTGCTATATAATTAATGGAATTAATTAGCATCTGGTTTCTGAAACAAAGCCATACAGCAGCCTGGTCTTGATGCTGAGAAAGCCAAAGGCATTGAGCAACATCAGAGAACTGCTCTGATGAATACCATGTACATACAGAAGATGCTTGTTCCCATATAGAAATATACAAATGCCAGGTTTTTTTCTTGCTCAAAGAAGCACACACACTGTCTGCGTGTGATGCCCTGGCAATGAGCTCGGGATGAAATAGGGAGGTTCATAGGTTTTAGAATAAGGGGTTTTGTGGCTGGAAGAGACTGTAGTGATCTTCTGGTTTGCCCTTCTGATTATCCTGGGCCATGAAGGTGGTAGATCTGTCCCTCTTTATTTCCAAGGCCTTGGATGCAATGTTCTAGATGGTAAAGCTGGCTTACTCTTGCCTGATACAAGGATTCAACCTCTTTGTTTTGCATGAGGCATATGAGAACACAAGTGTATTTATATACTCTTATCTAAATGTACCCCCACGCACACACATACATTAGCGAGAGCTATCTGGATAAACACAAACCTGTGTCATGTCTCTCTATGAGTGACCCTAATTTTCCTCCAATCCCTCCACAATTGCTGTGATTCTTGTTCTTGTCCTCTTGCTCCACAGAGGGTCAAACATCCTGCATCTCATTGTCCCTTCTGTCTCTTTAATTAGTGCTTGTCCTCCCCCTTCTCCCCCTCGCTCTCATGTCTCCCCTTCCCATCTCCTCTCAGCACTTGGTTTGCAATGCTCTATTATTTCACCTTTCATGCGTGCCATCTCCTTCGCCTGGGCCTGTCTGACACCTCTGCCTTACGCTTATCATAGAAACATAACATTTAAATACAAATAGAACAGGGAATAATTTAACCCCTATTTGCACTGGGGAAGGTGCTGAGGCTTTGTATAAACACAGACAGGGAGTTTTTTTATATGCTGTATATTTATCTGACATTACATTGCTTCACCGCTGTGCCTCGCAGACAGCTTTTCCAGCCTTTGTCATAGGCAGAGTGGTCCAGAAGAGGGAAGCCTGGTTTCGCGGGGATCTTGGAAATGCCACTAAGGTGACACCTCTGGAATGAGGCCATTGCTCTGGCCTTTTTCTCCATACCTGTCCTCCTGGAAGGAGCAGGAGATGCTGTCTCCTGCTGTTGTTGTGTTTTATTTGTGGCAAAATAGGGTAGACTTGGAATGAACTTAATTTTCAATATTATTAGAGTGACTCAGTTTGCTCATTGTGAGGGCCTCATGGTGCACCAGCAAAAACTTCCTTGAATCTCCTCAGCAGCACAGCACAAAGAAATAACAATCTGGTTATTTACACAGGCCAAGCAGGCATGAGGGACTCAGACTGTGGGGAAAGACTGATAATGGGGTGAACACTAATAAGGGAAAACAAAAATGTGGGGAAAAGAGGATTACATGGACACTACGTTCAGTCCTCGTGCTGCAGGGCAGTGTCACTGCTCAGACTGCTGCTGTTAAGTGTCACCTCTACAGTGAGGTTAGTGACATTTCTTCTCTATTTGGGTGTGAGATAGAATCTGTCGCTTTGGGGTATGTAATAGACGGCAGTGTGGATGGGCCCTTCTTAAAAAAAATCAAAGGAGATCCTGCAGATAGGCAGAGCTTGGGGACAGTATGATGTGGAGACTGCACTGGGTTGGTGTTCCACCTAAACCTTTGGTTTCTGTAGGATGTAGAGTGGCCCAAGTGATGGTACAACAAGGTACTGCCCTCCATTCTCATTTGAGGAAACAGAAAATGTCTGGTTCGGATCCCTTGGTGATGGGCACAGGGGCTCAAACACATCTGATTGACACTAGCTCATCCTCCATTTTATTCTGGCAGATTCATGACCTTTCTCAGCCATATTCACAAAACAGAAGTAGTTGCCCCAGTCCATGGCATGTCAGTTTTTTGTTTGGGACCTGGAAGAACAGCATATGGGAGGTACTCAGGGTGTAAGAGGCTCATACAACACCATTAGAGGATAAGCTCATTAACCAAGACACAGGACATACTGAATGGTCTCAGCTGCTAGACCCTTCCCTCTCTCTTCCCGCTCAAGATGTGTGAGGTGTGTTGTTAAAGTATGTTGCTGAGCTCCCTGGCAGGGCTGGGATGTGAAAGGTAAATGCACCATTTTGTTAGAAGAGCCTCTCAGAGAAAAAAAAATCTTGTTAAACTGACTCATTTTTTATCAGCTGAGTGTGTGATTGTGTGGATTTCTGAGACAGCAGATGTGACAAATGATCCCTCTGACAATCCAAGGCAGTTTTTCAAAAGACAGACAGGGTGCTGATTTGGAGATGGGGCTAGAGGTGATGTCCAGGCAGTGCTGAGCCCTGTCTGGCTAGGAGACCCCTCCATGCCCATACATGAAGTAGCTGGAGCAGCAGCCCCTGAGGAAGGTGGTCCTCACCCTTGGCAGAAGCTGTCCCTGGCCGTCTGATGGCCACCTTGTGGGCAGGTCACCAAGGCACCACATCTGCCAGCCAACTCTGGGGACAAACATTACCACTTCTGGTGTCCTGCAGAGATGCAGAAAAGGGCTAAAATAATAAAGATAATAATAATAAATAATAATAATTATATAAAATTATGTAGTTCCTAGAACACCTCAGTTTAGCTTTGCATAAACTAAACCAGACAAGGCAGTTTCAGGCCAGTTCCACACTAGAGAGTTTTGCTGACAGAGGAGGGATGTGATTTTTTTTTTAACGATACATTTATATTAGCAAAAAGCCTGGTGAAAATACAGTTACACAGCTATACATGTGCTTTTGCTGATGCAGCTTATTTGAAACAGCGGAAACTGTATAAAGTACAATATAACAGACGCTTCTTCTGTTCTGGAGGTATTTGCTAGACACAAAATTTCTAAGCAAAGCCTTTTGCTGGTACTGTTCCCAGTCCATTCCCACTGCTCTGCCACCACCTTAATAAAATATTTCCATTGTTCCAGGACAAGTGGTCTCAGTCAGTGGGTGGATTTTACTCCAGTATCTGGATAATCATTGGAGTTTGGACTGGACTCTTTCTCCAAGATTTTGTCTAGGCCTGGACTGAAAGATGCCCCACAGAATTCACACGCAGCTTCAGTAGTTGTTTCTCTAAGGCTTATACCTCACCTCTGAGAGTCTTGTTTGCAGGTCAATTTGGCTATCAAGAAAACAAACATTTCAGAGGTCCAAAGCACCTTTTCTTGCTGGGGGACAACCTACGTTGTGTCAGGGCTTTGTGCATCATTAAAGCCTGAACTCTATGTAGCTAGCAAGGCCTTGAAAAATCCCTTTGCTTAATCAATTCCAAAATAAAGTAGGCATATTTCACGCTTTAATGTGTCTATCAGAAGACTATTCCTGTCTTTCTCCCTTATCAGAAATGCACATGTATCTTCCTCAGCCTGTTTTTCCTACCACTTAAGCATCCTAACCGAAGGCTACACAACTCCTAGTTTTCTGTGGAAAGTACACTTTTTGTTCACGTGAATAACTCATCCACAGGACTGAAAGCTCCTAATACCCTCACTCGATATCCACTGCATGAAAAATTATCCTCATCCAAGGCTATAAAGTAATTTTCCAATTTGCAGGTGCATCTTGGAGAGGGGAATTTTGATCAAACACTGGATGAAGCAGAACAGATTGCCTACACCAGTGATTTCTTGGTGAACAAAAGTGACATAAATCGCCCAATTAGTCAGCCAGCAAAGGGCTGTTGCAAACCAATATTTAGTTCGGCTTTAGGTTAACATGTGCATTAAAAATAAATACATTTAAAAAAATCAAACTATTTATTTATTTATTTACATCTATTTATTCAAATTGGTTACATCTGCTCCATAAACTGCTTTGAAAACAACTCTTGGTTCACACATTTACATAGTGTCTAATGAATGATAAGACATTTATGTATCATGTGCAAATGGCCTGTTTACACACATGATGTAAACTATGTAAATCTCTTTTTTTCTTTGTGTAATGGCACTTATCTCTGAATATAAACCTAATCTAGAAGCATCACTCAATGCTCTCTGAAATCCATCTACTAGCTCAGCAATCATTAGTTCTAAAGGACTGGTGAACGCCATACTTGGTATAAGTTCAAGTGTAAATAGCCTTCTGCATCCAAAATACAATTGTCTACTAGCAGACAACGTCCTTCTTTGACAGGAAATACCACCTGCTTGAGCTATCTCAGATACTAGCAATTATATGAGCTAACTTTATGTTTCAAAAAACAATATATGTTTCAAAAACTTGGGTCTTATTTCAAATGAAATTTACAAATATATTAAAATCTCATCCAAACTTGTAGGTATTTGTGTGTGAGTGGTCATGAATGACAAATCTCCATTTACAGGCTGTGCCTTCTCTTATATCCTGATGTAAAGCATCTTATGTTAAACATTTTTTTCCTGCAACTTATTTAGTATTGCAAGGGCTACTGACTTACACTATTTTTCATCTGGACTTTATTTCTATATGCTGTCTTTAATCTACATTTCTCTTGGATCGCTGTCTAAGCAATGTTGTCATTTCTGTTACTGCAAGCTAACTGCAAAAATTGATCAGAGAAAGCAAATTTGGAAGACTCTACTGCTTAGATTTTGAGAAGCATTTAAAGATTTATATGTAATCAAACCTTTTGGGTTTATTTTGTGGTGTTTGTTTGTTTGTTTGTTTTAAATTGCCAAAATATTTTCAAGTACTCATTGAAAGTCAGATGCTTTTAAGATTTTTTGAGCCAGCCACCTGAAAAGACTAGCAGCTTCTGAATTATGTCACCCTATTGAAATCACCGTTTGTTTTGCATGTGATACTGAGCCATCTTGGCTTTCATATCCCTCCTGAAATATGGTAAGCATCTCTTTATTTTGTTCCAGAAGATAGAAAACTCTTTGTGGGCATGCTCAATAAGCAGCAGTCAGAAGACGATGTGCGCAGGCTATTCGAGGCTTTTGGCAACATTGAGGAGTGCACAATCCTTCGGGGACCCGATGGAAACAGCAAAGGTAAGGTGATGGCTTGTATCAAGCTAGACTCAGCCTCAGTGTATATGTATCTTGTTCCGGTGTGATAAAGTCACTTTGTAGCCACCAGGACAACATCTTCTTACATTACTGGAGGTCACATTTGCTAAGGGAGGCCATTACTTTGCTGGTTTCTTTCTGCTTGTGAATGAGAGGAAAAAGCTGATTGCACTTAAAAACACACACGCCCGACAGACTATGTCTTGCCACATGCAAACTCATGCCTAGGATTGCTTGCTCGTGGGACAGACCCTCCTCTTCACTCAAGATGTGCTCTCCTCACTCAGCTGAAAGGGCCAATTCTTTCTTTAAAGAAGGCCAACTTTCCATCTTCCATCTCTGCTATCATCTCTGCTTACTTCTCACTCACCAGCCCCAGGTCTTCCCCCTCTTCACTTGGTCTTTGCATAGATAGACACCAGCCAGTAATCACAATTACAAGGGTACAGATGATGATTTAAATATAACCCTCAGTAGATATTTACCATTTGAAACATGTAAATGCTTCATGGAAGACCTAGATTGTGTGCTTTTGGACATCACTGGTTACTTGGATAGCACAAAGGATCCTCTGCTACAGTCTAGGTGTAAGAATGAGGCTTCTCATTGAATAGGAGTCATTTTTTAGTCCGTCATGCCCTAGACAAACTAACTTCAATTTGAATAGGAAGCCCTCTTCTCCTGACAGTGTAATGTATCCATTAAATATTGATTTGTGTATAATATATCATAAACTGTGCTAGAATGCGTAGCACCAAAGAAGAGACCAGTCCTGCTGACACAGTTCATATCTCACTGGATATTTTGACATGTGACAACACCAACCAGCATATTTTTGCAACAGGGAGGCAAAAAATCCAAATCACAGCAATACACTGGAGAAAGATATTGCTATTCCATAAAATCACTGGCAGCCAAAAAAAGACTTCACACCAGCAATATAGGGTAGTTGTTTGATACACGTCAGCAAAGCTCAGACTTCCTGATACAAATGTTTGAAAATAAACTGTGGGCACCCTTTTTTCAGTTGTATGGCTATTTCAGTTTCATGACACCTAAAGACAGGGGTTGCCCCAATGGAAAACAGCAGGCCTAGAAGAGCCCCAATCATCATAACAATAGGCAATTAAGCACTCCATTCAATGAATAAATCAGTAAATTGGGGAAAAGAAAGAAAAATATGCTTGTCTGCCTCCACCTGAAATTGCACAGAACAAAACCTAATGACAAAGGAGTTAAACAGAGTAATAATAAAGGCAATAATGTTTAATATCTGTAAGAAACAGATTCCAAAGGAGATCCAACTCACAGACTTGTATTGATACTTGCTCTTTCTTTTTTTTTTCTTACACAATTTAATTATAAGTCTGAATCTGAGTGGCAGCTCCATATTGCTAACCAGTTTAATTATTAGCACTAGCGGGCTGCAGTCTCAGGCTTGCATTTCACTGAGCTGTACAGGATCAATACTGAGCCTTGACAGAGTTAATATTACCAGCTTCCATTTGCTGGTGCTATTTACTGAGAACGTGAAGGTCCTAATTTACACACACACAGTTACATACACACACACACACACAGCAGTCAATCCAAAAGAAAACTTAAGGCTAGTGCCCTTATCTTAGGAGACAGTCAGACAAGCCACAACTCCCACAAAGTTATTCCCAGTCTGTAATGTTTTCCATCTGCTAGAAACCAATATGTGACACACATAGCTTGTGAGCTACTTATTTTGGGTAAAACCCATAAGGCTTAAATTCCACCTAAGTTGAGGTTTAAGCAGAATGTCTCAGTGACAGATAGCAATCATATCCCATAGACTTCAATCCTACCCAACACATTATGTGAAGCTCCAACGGGCATCCCTATGGTGAGTCTCCAGGTACCACAATGTAAGCAATGCCCTCAGAAGAGAGGTCCCAGATTCCCATTTTATGCCACCACAGTCCAGTCACAGTCAGAAAGTTGCCTGAACCTTGCTGGAAGCCATGGGTGATGTCCTGAGCCATAGGGCATTGCCCTCTGGGGAGCTGCAGTAATACCTTCTGCAGAGTTACACAGGGATAGGTAGATTGACTGAAGCATGTAACTAGGTGTCAGAAGAGTTGAGACTGAGACAATTCTCTACCTGAAGGGGAATGAAGAGCCCATCTCTTCTGGTAGAGGTGGCAGAGGATGGAGTTTTCCTACACTCCTCTCTGTAAAACTCACCACCGAGCAGCCAGGAGTGCAGGAGTCCTCAGCATGAGTCTTTAGGTAAGGAAGCTGAAGTGGATCCAGTTCAGCAAGACTCACAATGTCTGCTTTGCTGCTCTCTGGACAGTCTTTTTTATTTTATCCTCCCCTCCCCTTTATTTTTTTCTCCATTCAGCAGTTATCTACTTCAGTAACTCAGAAAGTAACAATTTCCCATGGCACCAGAAGTTCCACAAGAGGAGCCTTAACACCCTCTGCAATTATAACCTTAGGCCCTGACTCTGCAGTCTCCTGCAAGCTGACGACACAGTAAGAGTAGCCTTTCCAGCTCTATAGTCTGGAAGTAAGGAAATAAACTTATGTACAGGTATCTCACTGTTCAGCACAGGTTATATATCTCTCTGTGTGCCAAAATTCCTTCAAACTCCAGATATGCTCCTGTCAAAGCGATATCATTGTTCTGAAGATAGTGGCGTGACTCATAATCTCTGTTCATGAAGCAGTTCTGGTGAAAATGGGAAAGAAGGAGAGCAAGTGAGCTTTGGGTGTTGTGTACAGAAGCCATATCATTGAACACACAAACAAAGGGGGCTAAAATATTGAGATCTCTTCTATCAGCTTGCCACCATACACCAGTAAAAACTGAGTTTTCTCTTGTCTGCTACCTCAAAAATCTACTGGAAGCAGTAAGAGGAAGCAGTAGGAGGGATCCCATTAACACCTTGGGCATTAACAAAGATAAATGCCTGATACTGCCTTCAATCCAACCTTTATCCAGCTCCACTGATCTGTCAGGTGCCTCAGTAGAGGGGTGAATTTCACCTGACAGGAGTGAAGCCTTCAACATGACAGCAACACTGCAGCCAAAAATTCTGCTCTAAATGCAATGGGTGACTGAAGCTGGAAAGCTTTTGTATATTTGCTAATCAGCATCTTCTTTTTAGAAGCAGAAAGTATAAAAGAATCTCTGCAAATAATTAAACACCCTAATTCTGGATTATCTCTGATTAATGAAGAGGAAGGCACAGTATCTCAGGAGCCTGGGAATGCTCGGCTGCGATTATGTCATAATTGATCCCTATTGTTTCCAGCTGAAGTTTATCTATCTCATTTTCTCATGATTGTCTCCTTTCAGCTCCTTATAAATTAGATCCAACTATTAGCAACAATTGTGCTTTCCCTGAAATACAGTCTGAGCACAGTGCTGAGAGGGTAATGCAAAGTGAAGGGCTCCTAACTGTAAGCTAATTTCATATGTGTGTATTATTTTTAGAAGGGGCTATCACTGTTTTCTTAATCTTCCTTCCATCAGCCAGCAGGGATAATTTTGAGGACCTCTGGGTCTCTTTCTTCTAGGTTGCAAGTGGAGTATTTTAATGCTTTTCTTTTCACTATGCATGCTATGGATCCATAAGGGTGTGCAGACCTTCTAAAGAACCTGCAAAGGGAATGAATAAATAAGAGCCATCCCATTGTCAGGACTGGCATCCCCTGCACTGTGATCTGCACCACTTCAGGGAAACAGCTAGAGCTTTGCAAATTGTTTAAAAACTCAAAAGTCTTTAGTAGTAATAGAAGGGGATGGAAGCCAGGACTTCTCAGATCTCTCCCAATCCGTTCCAAAAACCACCTTAGCATATGGAAATTACTCTTCCTCTCTCTGAGTCAGTTTGCTTGTAGCTAAGAGTGTTAGCAATACTTTCCTCCACTCTAGTGGTGCGTGTGACCCTTTGAAGTGTTGATCATTTCTGAGCTCTAACACATACTCATAAATGCACCTTTCTGCCCTAAAACCTTATGTAAGAGTTCAGTGTGAGATTCCTCACATGGCAATGCAGCCTGAGAAGTACTGCCTGCATTTATCTAATGTCCAGAGGAGAACAATCATACAGACACTGGCTCTGCAGCTATGAAAGACTAAGATTCAAATTTTGTTGGTAGCAAGACGGTAATCACATGCAGAACTCTCCCATCCCTGCTTCTTCATCAGAAACTGTCTCATGCTTTGTCAGACCAAAGCTGCTTGGTGCTAAGGAAACACATGAGCAGTCTGCCATGGAGCTCTACCTAACAGTGATATGATAAGGTACCTTTGTGGGTTTGGAGTAACCTGAATACCTTCTGTACATTTGGCCTGTAGTTGCTTGTATGTGTAGCTTTCTGACAGCTTTTACCAGCTTCCTTCTGATAACCCCAAAGCAAGGGGCATTAGGCACTAAGTCCAATACAAATAAAAGAAAATTAATTTTCACCCAAGCAGTTGTAAAATTGCTCTGCTGTGGAAATCTGTGTAGGTCAAAATATAAGTGGATTCAAAATCTACTTCCTAAGTTTATGTCCATTAATGCCCATTATAAACAGTGTGGGTATTCTGGATGCAGCTTTGTCTTAAGAGGTCCTCAGGCTGCTGATGGTGGGACTTTGAAAAGAAATAACAAGGAGCACATTTGCTCGTTATACTTCCTCCACAAACATCTTTATTGGCCAGTTCTGAGGACAGGATACTCGGCTAGATGGACTTTCATGGAACCCGTGCAATCTTTCTTATGCTCTTTTTCTTCTTCCAGGGTGTGCATTTGTGAAATACTCTTCACATGCTGAGGCCCAAGCAGCCATCAATGCCTTGCATGGCAGCCAGACAATGCCGGTGAGTAACTCTCTAACACAAGCAAGTGAGGATCGGTCCACCTTTTGCTGCCCTGTGGCCTGAGTGAGGAGGAGGGATGATTTATCTATGCTCTGCAACTCATCTTCCAGGAAGGATGGATGACAGCTCAAGCATGCAGGGCCTTGGGTGTGCTTAACTTATCAGTAGAAAGGCCAGGATGACACTTTCATTTCACACAGGTGCAGAACCCCAAGGGGTGCTGTTTCCTGTCACCAGCAGTTTTGATGACCTGAAAAAAAGACATGTGGTTCACAGATGTCAAAAACATTGGGTCAGGCTCACCATGAGTGTAACCTTTCAAGTTTCAGAGGGATGAATCAAGTAGAAACTTGTGTGTAAGGGTTTCTTTGTTTTCTTTCCCCAAAGAGTGCCTGCCTCTAGATGAAGAATAAGGAACTTTTTGCCAGCATTCAACAGAGAGCAGCATGTTCATACAATGGCACTACAAGCTACTGACAAATCACGCGGTGATTGGATGCTGTGGCAAAAAGAGACTGGACTGTGAGGTTTAAGCAAATGGTCTATTTGAACTCTCAGGTTTAAGTGTAAAGCCCAAGCAAACCATCTACTTGAAGTCTAATATGCCACTAATGCAGGTTTTTATGGGTACAGTGGCAGAATACACTATTACAGCTTAAAAGGAAGAATACACTATAACAAATCAAAAAGCGTGCTAAATATTGTACATGTGTTAGTTAATTGCCCATGTTAGCAAACATACAGCATGCTAATTATTTGCTTGCCACTCCAGGTAAGGGCTCTCAGTCTTAGAAAAGTCACCTTGGCCAATGTCCTGACCAAGGGGGAAGGGTCTCCATATAGGTGAGCATTGGAGAGTTGACTCCCAACATCTAAGCTAAACCTTAGCACTTTTATCCTCTGTTTTACGTGACTGATTACACAGTTTGAATACACAAGGCTGTGGCTGAAACCCCCCAGGTTGTTGTGGCAAAACTATGCCCGATTGGATTATGCCATCCGGATACAGAAAAGCTGAACCCACCACTGAAACCCTCCAGGCTCTCCTCTTACTTTCTCAGAAAACCAAATAGTGGTTTGAATTGAGACTCAGGGCATACCATTTGTTGAGGTGCAAGGCTCAGCTCAGGTTTTGGTTCTTTGTGATATTGCCATGTTTGGCCTAGGGCTTATGGTCAACTCAAGGATGAGCCACCTACACAGCTCCCCTGTGTCAGCTCTGCATATATAGATCCATAGATAGGCAGATTAAGGCTAAGTCACCTACACAACCCCTCATAAGTTACCTGCATGCATCAGATGATACTGAAACTTGCTTATGAACTATGAGCCAGAAAATCCATACAGATGCCTCTAAAGTGCCTACCTAGGCATGAATGTGGTCCCCTACATCCAACTTTTAAAAGCCAATCAGACCAACTATTGGATCTCCCAGGAAACATTTGAGGGATCATTCCATTTGGACAAAAACCTAGCAATGTGAGGTATAGAGCCTGATAGTTCATGAAAGTAGAAATGGAGATGTATTTTCTCTGCAAAATGACATTTGTTCACCATCACACAGACCCAGAGGAATATAAGGCATTCCACTGTCAGGAAGGAAAGACAATCTGCTCCAACATGTTCTGGTTTGTTATAATAGTATATTATATTTATTACTAATTATTCACAGTGTAAATCATGAAAGGCTGAGAAGCATGGCAACAGCTTGGAAAGGCTACAGCAAAGCTCAGTTAAAAATGTTTAAGAGTGTAGAGTCTCCCTTTCAGTAAAAGACTCTAATGTAAATTCATTAATTTATCCAAATAAGCTTAAAGGGGGCCTGGCAGACCATTTCTAGATCTTTGCAGGGATGAAAATGGAATGTTCTTTACAGGGGAAAAGGTTTCTAAAAGTAGCAAATCATCAAAACCTCCCTTTTTGGAATACAATCTTAGACAAATCAGTTTAAAAATGGTACAAGTTTACCAGGGATACTACTGAAAAAGAATCTCCTTAAATATATAATACTTAAAGGGGTACCTTCTTAAAAGATTCCTTATTTTCCAACAAAGATGTTGGGCTTGATGCTGACATCCCATAGTGAAATATTATGGACACCTTTCTTGAGATAGGTCAAAGAGGTATTTTTAATTAATCTCTTTCAAACTTTGATCCAAAGTGATAGTGTCTATAAACTAATATCAGGAACTGCAGTTCCATACAACAAAAAGGTGTAATAAAAAGTCAGTCATTATCCCAAAAATCTTGCAAACTCACGTGACAGAGGAAGACAGGAGAAAACCCAAGGCAAACAAAACCCAAGGAGGGCTGAAGACTTTATCGAGATCCAGTATACCCAAAATAATCTTATCCTTACCCATTTCTTTTCCATCCTACTTTTAGCACACTTTAGCTAGGAAAAAAATACTCATCTCTTAACCACTTAGGAATAAATTTCTATTCCATCCTCCTGACACCAGCTGAGCTTAGGATGTGCAAAATAATGAAGAATTTGGCCATTTTAGGGGTTAGTTTTTTATGGGAACATTTTTCCTGTTGACTTATTTGACTCAAATACCTATTGTAGAAATGTTCTTAAATAACCAGATGTGGACAATCACAATTTAACCCTTACTAGATGCACATGCCAGGCACACAATCAAGCTTGCATGGCTTGACAAGTTTGTGTGAGTTGGCCAAACCTCAGCAGCAGTCCTTGTATCTACTTTTAGTTCACAGGAAAAGCAAATAGAAAATGATTAGTTTCATCCTCTTCATTATAAGCTAACTTATGTCACTGCCTTGTATCCCCCATGAGCTACAAACAGGCATGTAGGCAGTTCCCATGGCTCACCAGAGCTGTGAGGACCTGTAGAGTGACCACCGCTTGATCAAGATATAGTGCACACACTGATTTTCCCTGAGGGTCTTCAAATTTCTAAGGCACTGTGAGTGAGATGGGCCAAATCCTGCAAGTGATCTCTATTCCCATTCTTATTTTCATGGTGCTTCAGGGTGTGCAGATCCTTTCAGGGCTTGGATGTTCACAGGGAAATGCAGCCACCTCGTGGTGAGATGACGATGTAGCCCACGTCCTTGGAAAGGAGGGGTGCACCATTAGGTCTGGCCTCATTTGTCCGGCTGCGATGTCAACTCAAAGTTGTTCCTGTGGTTCAGCCAATTTAAACGTCTCTTGCCTTGTCCTCGTGTACTACCAACGGGGCATCCATCATCATTCTTGTCAGGTCTCAAGCCGTTCATTCCTGCGGCAGACTCCTGTTTCTCCACAGCTGTCAGGATTATTGCTCTACTGCGACTTCCTGTTCACACAACATATGTTGCCTAATAGTTTCAAAAGGCAACTTTCTTTTATGAAAGTTTTTTTCTTTCTTCTTCTTCTTTTTTTTTTTTATTAACCTTTCCTTGGACAGGTGCCTGACCACCATTTGTCACAAGACCACTTCTCTATGCAAGCCACTTGTTTCTCCTAAGAGCCCACCAAACTGGTCTACAGCTTTTCAATTTTTACACAATCAGCTGTTTTTAGGAATAATTTTCCCCAAAACCCTTGCTTTTGATCAGGCCCAAAGTTCCTGTTATATCTACCCACCAAGAGAAGTTTTGGGAGCCTTTTAAAATCGTATTGGCTATCAACTCATCAGCTTTATGGTAGTATTTTACTTGACCTCCATATCCCCCTTTATGAGAGGTCATAATTTTCATGTATTTTTGCATGTATTTATAACAATTACATGCTTTGTACATTTAGCACTGGTTACTCTGTCCCTTCTCATCTCTGTTCCTTATCTACAGGGGAGTATAAACAGGTCTCTTCATGTAATTCTCTTCCGCTTCTCATCCCAGACTTGTCCCTAACATCCTTATCCGCCAACATAAATTGAACTAGTATTACTATAATGACAGCTTGCAAATATAACTGCTTTGCTGAAGGACTGACTCTTGTCCAAACCAAAATCTTGCCCTGTCTTCCCAGTATCTCCTAGCAGGTGTTTAGCTGTCAGATTGAGCTCATTATGTTTAAAACAGAGCTCTTGAACCTTTCTTCCTAAAAACCTGTCTCGTCTCTCCCCCGTCTCCATTCTCTGTCATTGTGGACAAGATTATCATCCTACCTGTCAATCATGCTCCTACCTATGCATCAGCAGCAGCCTGGTTTTCTCCTTCTCTCCATATCTTCATATCTGGGCAACAGCCAAAAGTTGAAGAGTTGTTCTGCACAACACATCTAAGATACGGCCTTGTCCATCTACCCACACAGAATAAACTCTCCTCCACACTTCATCACACAAACCTAAATCACAGCACCTTTTATCACACCCAGAAAGTACACAGGGTTAAAAACTATACTGCTGTTGCACCTTTTTCACCATCTCGCCCCCTGTGTTACCTCATAATTTCTTTTTTTTTTAATGAATTAATCTTATAATGGGTAGAACAGTACTGTTACATACATTTTCTGCGTAAAGGTGAGAAGATGTGAAGAGTGTGATTCATTTGGTTTAGCTTTAACAGTCTAAAAGTTTGTAATCTTTTCTAATAAACTTCTAGGATTCCTGCAGAAGGGAGAGAGTTTTCTAAAAATTTGTGCATTCTACCCTTTTTCCTACATGCTAGGATGGGCTAGATCACCTTCTGGGCATGTCTGTCCCTTTCATTAATTGTAATGGAGATCTCCAAAATGGCATTAGACTGAGGTGGAGCTCGTCTTGCCTCATTTGAGACATCCAGAAGCTAAGAAACTATTTCTGAGATTGCCATCTAAGTCGTTGTCATCTGTGTTTCTATTATAATCAATAGAGAGAAATAGATACCTCTGGAGGAATTTCATTTTACAGAAATAGATTTTGAAACCTGTCAAACCAAAACCCAAATAGAAGTGTGCTTTTTAGCTAATTTTAGGTGTTGAATTCCTATGGTCTGCCATTTCCAAAATAGCAATTCTTCACCTGAAGCACAACTTAGAATGAAAAAGGTCCCACACTGCTTAAAAACAAAAGATAAAAACAGTTGTGTCCTGCAGGTGTCTCAGAGTTTACAAGTGCCTTTTCTCACCAGTGATACACCATTGCCACCCTGGAATGCTTCTGCTACAACTTGTCACTACCCCAGTAATCTTGCTGGAGCTAAAGATCTAGAGTGACTCTATACCTGCTGACATTAGCCACCTGCAAGTCAGATATTAAAGCTGTTCACTTGGCCTCTTTTCTGATGGCGATTCCTCCCACAGCTAGGATGTGTATTTTAAGATTGCCTGACTGAGCCATGGAGTCATCTACCTCCCTGCTGAGTGTGTAAGGAGCTGCACTGATTGTGCAGCTTAGAGTGGACGCCTAACTTCATGTCCAGTGTGAGGAGATGTGAATCTTCTTCTGGGTGTTTGCTGCCCAAATAAAATAATTTGGGATATAGAAACCTGTTATCTCACATCTGAGTCTTCCCACTCCTGATGTCTTAAGTCTACTGTGAACTTCCCTAGCACACTAATTGTCAGCACCACATTAATTCTTTATCTTTCTTTAATTTATGAAATTTAAGGTCCTTAAGACCTCCAGAACCCTGCAAGGTGGCTTCCCCCACCACACAGACCTCTTTCGTTGGAGGACTCTGAAAGTCTGCAGCAGCTTGGTGAAACCACAGCATTTTTTCTGAGTCCAAGCAATAGCATCCCAAGTCTATCTCTGCCTGGCTGAGTATCTTCCATGAAAATTAGTTTTCGGATGCAACCTTTGGTTTTGTGAAAAGAAAGAAAAATGTGAGACTTGGATACAAGAACTGAACAGATGTCTGTCTTTCAGAGAAAGATTTAACTTGGTTGAACTTCAAAAAAAAAAAAAAAAAAAAAAAAAGAGCAGTACTGAAACCCAAAACTTCAAAACTTTGTTAACTTGGGGACTTTCTTTTCAACATTTTCCTGTGCAGCTGTTATCAACACAAATAAGAAAAACAACTTCATATCTCTCATCAGGAACAACCTATATAAAATTATGCAATTATTACTCAGAGTTGTTAGGCAACAGACCAATAAGATGCCTAATTGCATTTAATATTTTTTTATTAATCAAGAAATTATGAATGACACAACACCTTGAACAAGGTTGACTTTCATCCTTCACCCACCACGTTGTTTGGAAGTCCACCCACAGCAGCAAAATTCCTAGCCAAACACAATTAATTGTCAGATGAAGGGATTCTCTTTGTGCTTTATACAATGTATTATCTACCCCCATAACATAAGAGATTTTTGTCATTAATTAAGCTGGAGGAATTTTTAACCTGCTTAATTTATCAAGTGAGAGTGACTTAAATATGAGATTATCCAAAATTGCTCCAGGAAACAAATGTCATTGTCACTGCATCATGTTCAGTGGCCCTCTGTCAAACTAATGGCAAAAGGGGCACCAGTTCCCATCTTCCTGGCTTTGGATGCCCAGGCATCTCACCAAAGAAACCAACCCTGGCTTGCATTTATGACTTCTATTATTATTGCTGTGCATTCCTACAGTGCAGTTATGACTTTGCAAAGCACTACAAAGTTGCCTTTAGACATGGTTCCACTACGGAAACTGGCCAAGCAGCTGTTCTCACCCCCTGTCAACACAGCAGAGGAATATTTAGGTGGATTAGGGATGGAAGGCAAAGCAGTGAGAGTCTGCAGAAAGAGCTCAGAGCAGGTGGAGGAAGGAAGGAAAATAGGCCTTTGTGGGCATGATGAAGCTGTAGCCCGGCCGCCTCACTTGCCGAGCGGCGGGGAAGCGGCTGTTATTATGTGTGCACGCTGGCACCAAAGTGCTGAGTCGGCAGAAAATCCCTGGGTGGAGCAGCGTGGCGGCTCCGGTGAGTGGGGAGCCACAATGCTGTAGATCAGCTGAGGTATTTTTAACAATTATTTTGATATAAACAGCTCTGAACTTGAGGAGCTCCATGTAAATGGGAAGCAGTGGGGCTTGTAATTAGATTTGTGTACACTTTCATAAATTGCTGGGAAACATCAAAGCCGTGATAGAAGGCTGTGGTGCACTTTATTTCCTTCTTCTGTTCTTCTGTTAATTGAATGGTTGATGTGTGGATAGGAAGTGTTGGCTTCGCGGAGTACTATTTACAGACCCGCTGACAGCTGCACTGTGAAAATTAACAGGAACAGAGCAGCCTCTGTCACAGCTCTTCCCATGAGGGACTTGCTTCAAATTGGATCATTTCTTTCATAGAAGAAACTTTCCGCGTCTCTCCTCCCTTCTTCGCAAACACACACATCCAGCTGCACACTCCCCTTCTCCCTTCAGGCTCATGGCAGCCTTTAGTGCTCAGAAGGAAGGTTTGTCATTTCCACAAAATTGTGGGAGTTCGACTGGAGTTCAAAACTTGAAGCATATTCCCCTTCCAGCAAGACACATCTTCAGGAAGTCAATCAAATCTCTGAGCCTGGTGTATGGAGCCAGAGCTTCATGTTTGCAGGTTTCACTTCAACAGGAACATGTTCTTCACCATCTCGGAAACTCTAGCAGATTTCCTCTCAGGCTACTACAGTTGTAAATGTGGTTATTGTTGATCTTACATGGAATTGCTCTGTGCTAAGCACTATACAAACCTCTTGGAGGAAACTTCCCACACTTAGCAGCTTACCAACTAAAGGCCATGGCTGACCTGGCTTAATTACATCGTGTTGGTCAAAATATAAAACTTTTGGGTCATCTGTAGTCTTAAAATCTACACTCCTCTTACAGTTGATAGAAAGAGACTAACCACTCAGAGAGACATCTCTCTATCTTCAGTAATTAATGGTTTAGAATAGAGACCCCAAATGGATGCACTTAGGTCACTTGAATGTACCTCTAAGAGAAAACACAAGAGACATAAGCAAAAGAAGCAACAGTACAATGTCTGGGAATTAACTGCTCTTATACACAATTAATCAGTATCTTTAACTAGTTTGCAACTAAAGTCACAGCAACTGTTGTTCCTAGTCATAGTAGAGCAGAAATAATCAGTGAACACTTGAGCATCTAAACCTTAATATTTACTTAAATCTGGAGGAAAAAAAAAAAAATTAAAAAAACCCCAAAAACATTAAGAAGGTCAAAATTGAATCCATCAGTTCACCACCTCATTATCCAAGACTGTCTTCAGAACATCCAGGTAATATAAAGAGAACCTTAGACAAACCCATAATACAAATAGATAACAATTAAACAGACCATGATTCAGAGTATCAATTAGCTAGCAAAATTTACTCTCTTTGAGATTCCAGCATGGGCTCAAGTTCTCAGTTAATAAAAGCTGCCTTGTGACACTCAGTGGAGAGATAGAGTCACTGACCCCCTCAGGCTGTCAGGGTAAATAGGAAATGAAAAAGTCATTAGACTTCAGTTTTACATGAAGAAACATAAACGGAGGCTTTCAAAGGTAATTCCAGGTGAAAGTTGATGGTAGCCCAACATCTAAATTTTCTTCATGCCTCACAGCTGAATTTGCCCTAAAGTTCCTTGCCCAAAGTCACAAAGTCTCAGGCAGAGTGGGATGCCATCAACACAAGTTCATCTGCTCAAATTAATGCAGAAGACGGGGGCCTTGTTTTGCACTGTTGGTGTTAGAGAAGCTGATGGAAGGGAATGGAGATGCGGACTGAGACCCATATGTTTTTTTTCTCTTCACTCTTGATCCTGTGCTCTGTAAAGAAAATGCACTCCATGCAAAGTCGTTTTGTAATGTGCAGACTGGCTTTTTTAACTCAGGGCAAGGCAGAGTGTGCCCATTCTTTCTATTAGAAAATAATAATACATTAGGAACCCATTCATAACTCACTATCAGCAGACCTGGCCCTTCCCTCCAGTAATGAATGATTTCTCTGAATATGCTATCTAAACACCATTTATAAAGTCATGTGTTGCCCTTTGGGATTAAAGAAGCAATGGATGTGTAATACCTAGATGTTAATTTGCAGCTATTTCTTCCATCAAAATCCAAGGGTTTCGATGACTCAGGTTCACTTTTCTTTAGGTAGCAGGTTTTGGCTGGAGGGCAGACTAGGGTTCTTGGACCATCCCACCCTCCTGCTGTCACCAAGACATCTGAGTCTACAAGCTTTGGCCAGTTTCTCAGTGTTACCATAATCTCCCTTAACTCTTGTTACAAAAAAATGAAATCATAAGACCGTGTTCCCTGCCTCTCCCCTTGTCCCATAAATGAACTAATAAATCATGTTTCTGAGTCCCAGAAGAGAAATCCAGGCATCCCAGCTGCCTGACAAGGGGGTATGAATCATAATGGCACCAAAGATGGGCTTTACTTCTCAAGTCACATCACCATAGCTGCACAGACATCTGGCAGGAGAGCAGAGGGACTTGTGGGACATGGCAGATTTCACTCACCATTTTCTCAAGCTCCTTTGTTCCTTTTGAATTGCAGCATTCACTCCCTCCAAATAACAGGGCTAAGTGCTCATAAGCCACACATCCTTGCTCTAGACAAAAGGATTTAATTGTCACCATCATGTCTCTTTAAGGGTCCTAGGGGAATTGGGAACTAAATCAACAGGCATGAAGGCCACCTGGGGAAAACTGGAGCAGAACCATGCCACCACCAAGTGTTTGCCCAAGTTCTGGTGTCAGCAGCAGCCCCTGTGAGGCTTGCTGTACTCAGCATTTGTCTTGTCTGGATGAGATTAGGACTTGTGTGGACTAAAATAATTTGCAAGCACTGACCTTTCTGTGGTATCAGAGACATTGATAAGTCGCCAGACTGGGAGGCATAAAATGCTCCCTACCTGGCAGGGATGTTCACAGCCTACTGGAGGGAGCTCCACCAGACATGACCACCTTCCTCTAATAAGGAAGTGCTCTTCCTACTGCAGAGAGGATTGAAGATACTAGTGTTAGGTCTTAATCTCTCTGCTTGCTTTGAGGGGATTTCTCCCTTCCTCCCTCTTCTCTTCCTCTTTCTTTTGCTATAAACCTCATTTACGTCATCAGTGGGATCTTATCTTTGGTTTAAGTGGGCTCTGGATCAGCATTAAATCACTCTGGATGCTTCTGTTTGTTTCCCTTTAATCCACTTCTTCCCAGCCCTGCTCAGGTGTGTGTCCATGATTGATAACACATATTCTAGTAAGGAAAACAGAAAGAATTTAGTAATTGGTAGTTTGCTATCCCTATCCAAAACATAGCCAGCACTGAGTGATGCAGCAGCTACTACCCGCATGGGTTTTGCAAAGATCAAAATGAATTTTTAAAGGGCAAAGATGTATTTAACTCATAACACTTATCTTCAGATAAGACCCTCGATTGAAGTCCACATAAATTTACAAATATGAAGCATTCCTACCAGACACTGATGTCTTTGCCTCAGATGTCCCCTGACAAGCGAAATCAGGTGGAGGAATATGCATGATCTCCTATCCCAAAGGTATGTCTGGTACTCACGGGAATAGTGGTGAAGTCTCACCCATTTAGCAAGGAGACACATTTCAGTCTTCGTGAGTGGAATGCATATACCAACTTCTTATTCCAACAAAATCAGCAGTTTCACTGAGTTTACACCATCTCATAGCTTTAGTTGACCACCCTACTAAAGCATGGGTGATATATCCCTGTAAGCAGAATCATTTACCAGTTAATAACATTGTGCTTGTACAGTGCTTAGAGATCTTCAGTTTAAATACATTGCAAATAGGCAAATACTTCTTAGTATCCCAGTCAAGCACCATGCTTTACACCATGATAGCCCAGAGTTGTATCATGACAGTGATCTGGGATGCCCAGTTGTGTAGTGTGTTTGCATCTCAGTGCTTCTTTTATGTCACATGCACAGTTGAAATATATCTGTCCAGCTTGCTATCACTTACTCAACATCTGTTGATATCTACAACATAGATACAACCTATCTTGAAGAACCCTGTGTTGAAGTTTAGGTTGATTGGGTATCTGGCTTTGATCTGAGGGACATATAATACCCAGGTTATATATTGAATTCTTTCTAATTAGAATTGGGTACAATGCCACTAGGAGTCAATGATTCTGTTGCCCTGTGGAAAGAAATAACTTCATCTCAGAGAGATGCCTGCTAAGTAGTGTATGGGCAAGTAAAACCTAAATCAAGCTTCCATTCCAAATAAATTACCGCTCCAGAGATCTGTGAAGGGAAGTACCTGTAGCAACTCTCTCTGCTTAGACACTGCATGAAGAATCCCCTCTACCAAGGGAGCAGCATTATCAAAGGGTTTGTCATTCCAGCCCTGGATGAATGCCTCCCTTCCCTGCTCCATCTCTGTCAAATGTGTCTAAACCAGCTCTCAGGACCATAGAGTGGAAATCGCTCCTTGTTACTGCTGTCCTACTCATCTTTCAGATGAGACATGAAATTGAAACCATGAGTACTGTAAAGCAGAGCATATTTCACAAAAGGGGAGGGATGTAAGTCTCGGTCTTCTGGCCATCTTCCAGCATGGGTAATTATTCTTCTACCTCCTTACAATTCCCTCTGCTCTACAGTTTTAATTGGACAGTAGTTTCTTCTTTGCTTGTCTAAAATCACAGTTTGGGGTCAAACCCCCACTGGTTAATTCAGCAGCCTGATTTTCAGGAGAGCTTCACAGGTATTTCCAACAAATAAATAAAAAAAAAGGATTTGTTTTCAAACTTAGGAGGCATCATACCAAATGGCCTGACCTGAAAGAGCCCAAAGCAAAGAAACACTCTTTTGGCTTTCTGGCTCTAACATCAAGGATCCTTGTGTGGAAATACTACCCTAAAGGTCAGCATGCTCCCAGCTCTGCTTTGCTATCACAAAGGGAGTTCTAAGGCAAAATTTCCAACACAATCAACCCCATTCGTGTAGTGACAGTGAGGAAGGCAGTCTAATTACCCAAGTAAGAAGTATGCAGCAGCACCTATTCATTTAAGCATCTTAGCTGGTGTGCACAGCTGACATTTTGGAAGTTACTTAATAGGATCTGCACATTCAGAACTCTTATACTCAAGAGCTGTAGTCACTGGAACTTTAATGTAACAACCATTAAAAAAATATATTTTTTAAATATATATTTAAAAAAAAATACTTTTAAAACTGGGTCTATTTGAGCTAACCAAGATATAAAAGTCCACCTGTATGAAAGAGACACCCTTGCAGTAGATAAATTAAGGGTGTGCTTTCCTCCAACAGGACATCAGCTAAGCTTAAAGTGAAACATGATTTAATGGCTTTGGTGAATTAGGCCCAAATTCATCTGTTTTGCAAGAATAAGATATCTAACCAGCTATAGAATTCAGTAACCTACTGAGTCAGAGGAGACTTATAGAGCTATCAGGAAAACAAAATCCAGGCTTATATTCTGCAAGGAAACATCTTCACAAAACTTTTCGTATGAATATTGTGCTAAGGGGATGCAACTTTCCCTGATGCCATGCAGTATTATTTGGTCTCCTGAAGAGCTTTTGCTTAATTTGTGTATACACTCCATTTGGAAGGCCATAACTAATGGAAAACAGTCCCAACAACCAGCCAAAAGATTTGTTTTCCTCTGCCTTTAAATGAAATATCAATGGATGGATATTTTATTTTTAGTTGAATATAAAATTTCACAAGTGACCTGTCAAGCCCCTGTTTTCAAGAACGACTTTATTTCACATGTCAAGACAGGCTGGGAAATTAGTTTTTCCCACAGAGGACTCTGATTAGGGATTACAAAGTGAGTGTGGCACAGAGTGATTTTTCCTCCATCTTTTCTCTTGCCCCACCAGCCTGGAGAGGATCTGACTCTGCTGACTAAGGGGAGCAATTCATTACCACACATGGGAGGGGGACAGGAAGCAAGATAGTCATATTAAGTAGACTTTCTTGCACAAGAGAGAATAGGGAAAGCATAATAATACTTAGCCCTTAGATTATTCTTTTCATCAGTAGATATCAAAGCACTTGAAAAAGGAGGTTGATTTGATGGGAAAGGAGGTAAATGCCAGTTCCAAGTAGCCTATTGCAGAGGCACCAGCAAGTATGCTCACTTTAATGACAGTCTCTTTTGATTGTGGATCTGCAGGGTAGAGAAACAAACAGATCCTTCCCTCAGTAAAATTAACACACAGATCTCAAAGTACATTTCAAACATTATTGACTTACCCACTGTAACTCTCTTGGGGATTGGTGAAATACAAGGTCCAGTACAACAACCAGAGAAAACAGGAGGGAGACTACGTATTACTAATAAATGAGCGATCCAACAGGACCTATTGCTTTTGTCAGCAGACAACAGCTGATTTACACTATAGTTTAGCTGCTTGCGGAAGCAATAAATAGCCCAGATGAAGGTCTCTGCAGGTTTTTACCCCATGGAAAATCTGGCTCATTCTGGAGCATTTCTAATGGTACCCAGCAGATTAATAGGAGTCACAGGTGTAGGAAGTAGTTTTGTTCTCTTGTAGGTGAACAACTTGTTTGCTACCTCTGCTAAAAATCCTGCACCGGATGATGTGATATGAGTTTACTGCCTGATTTCCTTTGAGTCATGTGAAAGGGCTGCACATGAGGAACCACATACAGAAAGCATCGATCCTAAGGTCAATCTTCATATTCAAGAGAAATGTAGCATTTCTACTGGCTACATATCTTTTACTGCTTTCATGTGCATCTCATTGCAGAGCACTCTTAAAAAACCCTCCTTTTTCTCCTCTTGCTTTATAGTGTGTGCTCAGACTTGCTTCTATTTGCCAATGGCCTTTCTGCCCTGTGTATATGATAGTGATGTTCAAAGAAGCCTGAAGTCCTGCTGTGACAGGCAAGCCAGAAAAACATCTCATAAGAGGCAGTCTTAGATCCCATTGGGTCAAATGGCTGCTGTGCAGTCACTATGACTCACATCAGGAGGGAAGAACACTCTAGGGGCAAGAACTTCATGTGCAGGTTACCCATGTTTTCATGATGCCATCTACAATAATAGCTTGGTTTCCAACAGTGTGAGGCATCAGCAGTTTCCTGAGGCAGTTTTCTGGCCCTAAGACATCCAGTGCAAATAGAGAAAGAAAAGCAAAAGGAAGAAGTCATCAACTTATTTACACTTCTCTGTCCTGTTAACTAGAGCAGATCACATCTTCAAAACCCATTTGCAGATATATATATATAAAAACACTAAATAAATATATGAAGAAATATATAAATGCTAAATACTCAATCACATTATTTAGTTTCATGATCACCCACACTGCATTGTGCCCGCCAGGCTGCAGCCTCTGTTTTGTGAATCACAGCAGCAGTTCTGAACAGCCCAATCTGCTGTGGACCAGTACCTCCCTCCAATACATCTGTAAATAGGTTTAAATCATTAAATTCAGGTTACCGAACAGTCTCTTGGATCAGGGTTAATTAAATGAGTGTTGAAATCTAATTAAGGACTGGTCCAGGTGATAATTAGCAGGAAATGTATGCATTAAAATATTCATTTGTCGATGAGCTGCAATTAAGACTGTGATTTGGGGAAGGATCAATAACTACATCATGTGATTTAAAAAAGTGAAAAGTCACCCAGCCTTGAGCAGAAATGCAGGGGAATTTCAGCTAGGTTTTTTTTCTTCCCCCTTCCTGCTTTCTGGTTTGCTCTTATAACTTCTGAAGTCTGCTCTCCACCATTGAATAGAACATTCATCTCTTCGTCCCTTTGTTTTCTTGAAGCACTCCTTTCAACCCCTTGCTCTTCACCACATTGTTTGAGTGGGTTATAGATTTATTAGAGAGAGACTAACAGGTCAAAAAGAAAGATTCTTTGCCAATGAAAATCACTTCCTCCCAGAACAGGCAGCTAATCCAGGGGAACATCGTTCATTGTGTGGCCTTGGACTGTGGGGTTTTTTTTCAGCAAATTAATTCCTCAAGTCTCTATTCATAACTGATGATTTGGAGAGGCTACTGAATATGCATAGCTTGGACATATATATATATATATATGTGTGTATAGTGGTGGTTTACTATGCTATTCCCAGTTTGTAGGCAAGCAGCTCCTCTTTCACCAAGACTATTTTTTTCTGGTTACAGGTACATAGAGGTGTCTGTAAGCCAATGAATAGCGATTCCACTGTGCAATCCCAGGCAATCCCACCTATGCTGGAAAAATGAGGGACATGCAACAGCCCATATCCTCTGACTTGGAGTTGGTCTTCCTCTACTGCCATGGCCAGAAGCTGAGCAGGCCATTTTCCCACTGACTGTATTTCCATCAGCAAATACAGTGTGTCAAAAGGGAAGTGTACCATGGAGCGCAATGATGTCTGCTGCTCGTTGCCAGTCTCCTGACAGCTCACCCGCCCATCTCCCCAGGCTTAGTGGCAGCCCAGCTGCCAAGGCAATTATCTGCCTGCTGCAGGATCCCCCCCACACACCCCTCTTCCCCTGGGGGCACTGTGCTGTGGGGAATCAACCAACACATGAAGTTAGGACATCCTTGGAGACAGACAAAAAAATACCAGTGCCTGCCTTCCTTCCTTCCTTCCTTCCTTCCTTCCTTCCTTCCTTCCTTCCTTCCCTCCTTCCTTCCTTCCTAAGCAGATCTGTTTCCTCTCATCTCTGATTCCTATCAGAAATTTAAGAATTGCAATTCCTGAGTTTTCATCTCATTTTGTGGAGGAAAGGGGTTAACTTCACTCCCAAAAGCTCTACGTTTTTCACAGCCTTTGCAGCTACCTCTGATTGTCCTTTGTAGTTCTGCACCAGTGTTGGCTGCGGACATAAACCAAACATTGTAAACGTTTCTTGGAAAACTGTAACATTAAATGCAGGCTCTTTTGTGGTAGCCTCTATTTCCTGCTGTTTATGGAGAGGAAACCTAGGTCCATCAGATAATATTTTTTCTCCCCTAGTTTAACCGTGCTTAAAAGGTGCTGCTTCATGGTGAGACATATACTCTGCTCAGCTTACTGAATCCTGTCTTCAAGTCTGGTCATGGCTTTCTCACTGAACACAGGTGCTAGAAGACATGACACTGTGAAAGGGTGATCCAGCTCATGGGGCCTGGGATGCACAGAGATAACACACTCCACAAAAATAAATCAGTTCATAATTCCTACCACATTCATCCAGCAAAAGATCCTACATTTTGCTTCACTGAGTCCAGATCTTTGTGTTCTTATGAGGACAACCAGCTGGACCAGCAGGTTTTCTGTATGTTGAAAGAATAAGGCAGACAGAACATTAATGATAGCTTGGAAGTTTGAATTTTAGAAGAAACTATGAACCAGGCTGCTGGCCTCAGTCATTCACCCTCCAGGGTCCTTTTCTTCCTTCCTGATTCTCTCAGACTCTTGCAAAGGCTGAATTCAAAGGGCCTGAGTTGAGTGGAAAAAAATCAGCATCATCTGGATCCCATGCTAACAAAATCTATGTTAGTCATATGGATTGCACGAGTCAATGTGTGTTGGGATAACTCTTTTGTGTGTCTCCTTTTGTTTCCTGTCCTACAGGGAGCCTCTTCAAGCCTGGTGGTGAAGTTTGCAGATACAGACAAGGAGCGTACAATGAGACGCATGCAGCAAATGGCAGGACAAATGGGCATGTTCAATCCCATGGCCATCCAGTTTGGAGCATATGGCGCCTATGCACAGGCAGTAAGTATAGACACTGGCTCTATTCATGTTCGCAGGACCAGGAATGAAGTCTGAAACTGCACAAAAGCACACATGAGCAGAGGAACAACTGAGCAGAGGAGGAAACTGATTTCTCCATTAAACTGGTTACATGATGGAAACAAACTAAGTCATGACATCCAGAATAGACAAGGGCATCTCCCAGGCAAGCCTCCAGGCAGCCTCAGAGATGCAGTAGCCAATTCTAACAGTAACCAAACCGTGATCATGTATGCACCCATGCATGACATTTCCTATGGGGTCTAGGCCATTGCTGTCAAATCCAAACACAGCCAGCCCTTGTGGATTTGGATACAATAGGCCTGAATTCAGTTTAGCCTTGTTCTCCGACCAATGTCCGCACCACCTGGTGCCAAAAAGTGTTTGTGAGGCATATATTCTCTCTAGCCCTCCTCTGCTCCTAGGCCACACAGAGAGCTGAATGGGGGAGATGGCTTTGATCCATTTGGCCAGGCCCCTTCTGCACCATGCATCATTTTGTGTACCTTTGGGTTGACCACTGGATAAAATGGGAGCTGTTGACAGAAGTGCTTTTAGGTTCGTGAAAGTTCACCAGATAATACTAAAACGGACAAAGAGACGTGCACATACATTCCTGTGTCCCCAAAACTGTATGACTTAAGCACATTGGAAAAATGCATTAGCTGTTTAAAGCAGTGTTGCACTGTGTAACTTAGGTATTCTACCAGCACACCAAACCTGGACCCTGAGCCCCTGGAAAAATGTCACTGTACAGTGAGCTGGGCTCTTGACAAAGCCCTGAAATGGATGTCTGTGACATAACTACCTTTCCTTAGGATATGCTTAACAAGGACCTGCAAGACAAGATCAGGTTCAGGTAACCTGGTCTCTCTACCAGATACTTCAGAGGAAGATAGAGGTGATCCCTGCAGCAGGCAGACAAAACACAGCCAGGTGACTTTGGTTGCCTTCTCTGGAGCAGATTTGCAGGCAGGGACAGTGCATTTAGGTGCTTCATCAAAATGCGGCCCTCTTATACACTATTCTAAATTTGTGCCCAGGAGGGAAGTATCATTAGTCCCATTTTTCAGAGTAACATCTTCCTGAATAATAACAACTAAATACCTTGCCTTAAGTATATGGGGCCAACTCAGGAATCACACTACAGTGTACTTGTACTCCCTCCAGAGTACTAACCACAAGATTCTGCTTTCTTCCCCTCTCATTTCTTATTCATTCACACTAGGGATTTTCCATCACATCCGTATGTTCTTTTCTTAAAATGAGGGCCTTGAAATTTCTGTCCACTGAGTGACCTGTGCCTCACTGAACACTTGGTTCAACCTAGCCTACCCCTTGAATGAGACATTTAGAATCACAAGGATATGCTGTAGAGCTTCACAGTTGTTCCTTCTCTCCTTCCAGCTGCACCACCTGGTGATATTCTAAACATTTTTATTCTCTCCCCACTAGATAAATTCTCTTTTTCCTTCTGTTTTGCCCTGTTAGTTTTTATTCCTTGTCAAAGACAGTCTTTGCCTCTTCCTTAGTGCCTTGCTCCTCATACATGATAGAGAGCTGTCCCTTCTCCAGCCTGGCTGTGTTTCACTGTCCCCCTAGCCAGGGAAGTCTGCAGGATGAAGAACAGGGACAGTAAATCACAGCTGAACCCAGGTCAGTGGCCAGCAGCCTGGCAGAAGGATGCAGCATCTGTGCCCCCACGTGCCAGGGGAATTAACAGGAGGCAACCCATGGCTAGCTCAGGACAAACATCTGCAGAGGTTGCCAGGCAGGAGATGTGGCTCCAGTGTTATGCTACAGGCATTGATCAGGCAGCTGGAGACCACTAGCCTGGTGCTCTGGTCCAAAACCTCTTCTTACATAATTTTCACTCTAGTGTAATTATTCTAAATGCTAGCCTAGGTTTATACTGGTAAATAAAAGAGGATGCAATCTGCACCTTTGCACCACAAAACTTCCCTCCATCTATTTCTCACCAGATGATATGAGACACTTAAGAGGGTAGGTGCTTGAGGGAGGATTTATCACTGAGGAAGAGTAAAAACAACTCCTGGGTCTGCTCCTGCTCTACTTGAAACCAAGGAAAGTTTTTCTTATTGATTCCTGTGAAAGTAGAATTGGACTTATTCTCTTTTTTTTTTTTCTCTCCTTTTTTCCTGGCAAATATGCAAATAAGGGGGAAAGAATAAGTTTTAGATCTTGACCCATTTAATATGACAAGCTGGTGACACCAATTACCCTGGGGACTTCAGAGCTGTCTAAATGATGGGATCACATTTCCGTGTGGTGCCTGTACACCCAGAGCGTGCTCAGATGCTGTCTCTCAATCAGCCTTCCTATCTGTGTCTCTCTCTGTCTGCTTCATCTCACAGTCTCACACAAAAGGGAAGGAATGGAGCACTGAGGCTCTGTGATGTTCCCTTGGTCCTGATTAATCCACCTCGAACTGCTGGCTCTTAGATATCAGGGTGATTGGCACCTCACAAATGCCAGCAGGAGATGGAGGGATCGATAAGGAGGGAGGGAGGGAAAGGGGGGAGGGGGGCAGTTTTATTCAGCCTGAACTGGAGTTGAAGAGCTAAGGCAAGTCAAAAGGAAGGAAGGTGAAACAGTGAAAATGCAAGAGCAGGACAATGATGACAGCTAATGCCACTGCCACCAGCAACTTGTGTGACCTTGGGTGAATCATTTGACCCCCGATCTCATTTCCCCACATAGAATTAAAGCTGATGATCAGATTTATTTATTTTTTAGCTTGTTCCTCAAGGACACAGCTCTCTCTTGTGTCCATGGGTTTTCACAGAATGTTTTGACAGTAACACAAGTTTAGGAACTACCTCAGTGTTCAGTAGTAAGGCCAGGACTAGCCAGACATTAGGCTCTTTGTTTTGTACTCATAACCTCTCCTCCCAACTATCCCACTATAATCCAGTCTTGACTGATGATTCTATATAAGAGTTCCCAAACAATCCCAGGATACCTGGTTAATTTCTATTGGTTTATCCACATGAAGGATCTTGCTAAGCCCCCGGAGCAGAGGTTTCTTGCTGAATCTCCCCCATAGAGGCATCATGCATATCACCAGAACTGGATTAGCTCCTGCAAAAAGGTCTCCATGCATCAAGGTGACCAGTGCAGCAGAATCCCACATGATACATCTGTTTGAGGGATTAGTGGGCAGCCATGGATTAGCAAACCCAGTAACACCACTGAGGAGGTATGGCAGGGATCTCAGTATATCAGTGTATGGCTGATAGTCATCCTGTGGCCACCAGAACTGCTTTGGGCCCCAGCTCCTCTGTAAGCTGCCTCCTTTACGGATCAGCAAATATCCGTGTAACAGTTCACTCCCTGGTGCTGCTCACTACCAAGCCGTGCAACCTCTGCTTAAGCAACTTTAACCTTGATAGCAGCAAAGGTCTCACATCAGCTAAGCAACTAGTCCTTGGGTTCAGCAGCCATATGGCCTTAGCTCCAGAGGTATAAAAATCAGGAAGTAAAGGGAGTTCTCCTCAGTGTGTGGTTTTACCTCCTCTCCTCACATGCCACCTGCAAGCAGACCAGACAAAGCTTGGCACTAACTCTGTGTGCTGTTACAGTGACACAGAAAGTCACATCAGACCCACCTCTTTTGTATGCAGCTCAAGGCAAGCCAGGTTTCATGGCTCCCTAAAGCTCCCAGAGCCCCTATACTAATTTGTTTCAGGTTTTTTGGATTGTTTTAGGTTTTTTCTTTTCAGCAATACCATTCCATAGTAATTTAACTTCCCCTTTTATGGGGCAATTATTTATTTTAGTTCACCCATGTATAGGGCACCAGCCCTTTTTATTGTCAGGTTACTGTGGATCTACATCAGCTGGGTATTGATAGCTGTTTCTGCAGACTCAGTTAAGGTCAGTTTGAGGTATAGATCTGAACTCAGCCTGTAGAGAGGGAGACTGATGCTAGGTGGCACCATCTTGGATTTGCTGCCAGTCGAGAACAAACCTGCAGGCACACACTTCAGCTCAGCCAGCACGGCACACCTTCTTAAATAGACTGTGGTAAGTGGTGGGGTGGCCAAGACCAAAATTATAAGTGGTAAAAATCAAACCAGACTATGAATGGTGGTAGTATAGTCCTGGCCCAAATAAACAACAGTGGCAAAAATTCCTGCAGGTCTTCTCTCTATGAAGAAAGGGGTAAATAGCAGCTACATCATGTCACTGCTGCCCCACCATGAAGAAAAGGAAATGTGCACAGATCAAAAAGGGGTTGGGAAGGTGGGAAAATGCAGAAGAGCAAAACAAGAACAAAGGAAGGAGCCTTGGAAAGTGACAGATACTGTATAAATTATTTAATTTTTAAATTATTTAAAATAAGATCAAAGTCATAAATCAAGTTTGCATAAAAAATGGGGTGGGAGTGTTAGCCACGGTCTTCTGGCCAAATTCCAGCCATGGGACTGATTACATCCTGCAGCAGAGGACAAGGATAGAGTTAGTGAGTAAAAACAGACAGATGGGGACAGAAACAATATAGGCAGTGCCAACATTTGCTCTCCGGCCTGGAGCAAGTCCTTTCCCATCAGTAAATCCCAGCTCCCCTCACTCTGAAAAAGCACAAATGGCTGCAGCTCCCCAGCTTTAGTCAATAACTGCAAAAAATCTGGGGACATCCAGAACAGCAAAGCTCTCAGTCATCATCACAAGTGATCACCTTGTGAAGTTAGGGCAGCAGTCACTACCATGCTGACCATAAAAACCTAGATGCCCCCCTCTGCCTCTCTGACCCAGCTCCTGTGGAGATGAAAGCATATTTCTGCTAAATGATTTGAGGTAGCGCTGAAGGGAAGAGTCACTTCCTCCAATATTTATTCAATACACACTGTGAAATTATTTCACAAAAATACTTTAAAAAAATCAGCTAGCCCTATGAAATCAGGGAAAATTTTCTGAATATAGACTATCTCTGCATATAATAGTTGTTATATTTTAAAGACCAAAATGGGGCAGTATATTTAGTAAATACTAGTTGTTATGTAAATCACTTGTTCTGATCCGTTCCAGAAGAGGAAGCTATTTTGAAGCCACAATACTTTGTAGCAGGGCTAATACCACATTTTTGATTGTCAGCTCCCTGGTAATTCAGAAATAATGAATACTCAGGTTTGGGGTCTATATATATATATTTGGTTTTAGGGTTTTTTTCCGCAATTCTCAGGATGTTATAAATCCAAGCTATTATGCATGAGGCCTTGGAAAGACACTAAAACACATAAGTTCAAGTGTTGCACACTTGTTTAGCTTTTAAAAAAAAAAAAATCTTAATTAAATGTAAATTTTATTTTTAAAGAAGAATTTTCTGTTTCCAAGAAGACATCAAAAAATGTCTGAAGGACCTTTCTGATTTTTTACAGAATATCTTCTGTTTATTTGAAGGCTTGGAAGATATTTTTGGTTTTATTTCCCAATGGCCAGTTAGTTAAAATAGATAAGAATTTGTCAATTCTGTGATTTTACCAAATGAGAGTCCTCTTACTGCTTGATTGATCACTTTACTTACCTCTTTCTATCACAGACATACCATGAGGATTAATTAGCTAAGTGTTTGTATAGATCGTTAGAGGTGGGAAGTGTGAGTTGCTGTTATTATTTTTGTTATTATTACTGAATGAAGAATACGAAAATCAAACAAAACATCATGTGGTTCAGAGACAAGGATAAAAAATAACCATGAAAAAAAGAGAAGGTCGTCAGATCATTCAGAGTAAGCCTTCTCCAAGGGCAATGATCATGCTATTTAAAACAAAGCGCATCAGAAATAATCCTTCTTTCTTCTTTTCCCCTTCTTCAGTTTCACATGTATTTCTTTTGGGGGCTGGGGAAAGCAGGCTGTAGCATCCTTGTCCTATTTCTAGAGGAGTTTTTGGCCTTGAGAAAGTTCTGTTCCTCCTGCACAGAAAGGGCAGTATGTCATTTCCTTGAGTTGCAGTTGCACGACCCTGACATCTAACAACTACCTGATGCCAGAGGTGGCCATCCCATTCCCAACCCCACCTCTGGCCACATGTCCTCCCCCCACATTACTAGACTGACAGTGATGACACAAGGACCCACTTCTAGGAGAAACTGGCAGCAAGTGCCACATTTGCACAGTATGGTTAATGCTCTGCTGGTGTTGTTCCTGAGCTGACGCTTGGCAGTGTCAGGCACGCATCTGTCTTGTAAAGGTAGCAGCAAGACATGGAGAGGGACCTTTACATCAGCAAGGTCTTGCTTTGGTGCAGCTGTGCTTCAAAACTTCACCCTTTGCTGGTTTTATCTTAATCTCCCCATGTTAGGATAAAATGGATAAGCCTGCGGAGGTGCCTATCTACACACTGATGACAAAGTTGGCTGCATTTTAGACAACTCAACTTGATGTAGCAAAAAGGTGTGAGAGAGAAATCCTCCTAAATTCTCTCTCTGTTGATCAGCCATCACTACCGCCCCTTTCTATGCCTTGGATGGCCTCACCAGTGCCTCTCTAGCTGCCCCACACATTCTAAAGAATTGGGGTGGGGACTGCAGGCTCTTAGCTCTTGAGGTCCAGGGGCATGAACTGATCTGGTAGCATCCCCTGGTCTTCTTAGAAGATAAATATTTGAGCAATAATAAAGGCCAGGTTGAAGGAAAGAGGGAACAAATCTTAAAAACTAGATGGGAAAAAGCTCTAAATGCTGAAGCAAAGATCATGCTGAGGAAGTAGAAGCAGCAGAAGGAAATATGTCCTTTCAGCCGAGGAAGGGAAAAGCTCCTCTCCATCCCCTTGGATCAGTCTGAAATAATAAGGCTGCTGCCTTTCTGATTAGTGTTCTGTGGCCCCATCCCAGGCAAGGAAAATCTGCATTTCAAATGGCATATTTTAAAGTGCACAATACCCAGGGGCCCTGCTGCTATTGATTTGCCTCTGGTGGGGTCACTGCCTCACTTTCTACAGCTTTATTAACTGGGACCAAACACTGGGCCTCCTTCAAAGTGAAAGGAGAGTGGGTGGGACATTTGTCTTCAGGGGAAGCTGGGGAAGGAGTGGGGTGACTTTTATTGGGAATGCCTCAGAGGATTTATAAGGGAGAATGGTGACCCTTACTGGACTTGTCCTCTTTTTTAAATTTCTCTGGAGCCACCTTGAGGGGAAGGAGGTAGGTCTATGCTGTCAGCTTCTTTCAAGGTGACTGAGTTCCCATCCTCCCACCCCTACAATGCCACTGCGTTTGTCCAGGCTGTGACTATCATCTGCCAGGCTGGGAAGGGCTCCCTTCCTCTTCCCCCTTAAATTTTACCCCTGAGCAACTCCAACGAAAGAGGGAAGGGCATGAATGGGAAATAGGTAGCAGGAGTGATGGTCAAGGGTTAAGATGTCCGGACATGACTGGGACATGGTTTGCGTTTCTGTCTCTAAACAAGTAAGCAAGCCAGTTAGGTGGGGAACGTGTCTGTGTTCAAGTATTGGATGCTATATTCCTTTGCACTCTGGAGGACACTGTGACTTACCCCAGAGGCCAGCTCTGAAGTCTGCAGCAAGGTGTACACCCTCTGATACATAAGGTACAGGGCTCCAGCCCATTTCACCATGTCATGGGGATTTCCAAGTCTCCAGGGCATCTTGGGTATCCCCAGAGCAAGGAGCATAACAGAAATGGGGTGGCCACTGCCTGTAGAGTGCCTGCTATAGCAGAAGCGACTGAACCTAGTTTCCCAGGTCACAGGTTAGAGCCTTATTTTTACTGCATTAGCTTTTTAACCCTAAGCCAAATGCAACCTTCTTGCTCCTCTAGATACTATCTCAGCTTCTGTGGGAGAATAGCCAGTTTTAAGTGACTGTTTTACTGAAACCCGCCAGGCTTTAGGCTGCAGACCCTGCACCTTCAGCACTAATCAGCAGATTAAGATCATCTAGTACTTCTCATAAGGAGAGAGAAAATACCTTCTCCTTTCTGAAGGTCTGTGACAGAAATGAATGAATGACTCCATTGCAAAAAGGATCATGCATGTAGCCAAGGCATATCCTACAAACATGAATCTTCTAGTGCAAGGTTATAAGCCCTCTGAACACACAAGAAGCCACACAGTCGGGTTAGCTGATTTGCACCTGCCGGTTTAGAGTTAAATCTGAACAGCTTACAGATGTTCAGAAGAAGGAGAAGAAGTTGTACAAGCCATAAATAATGTGGCAAGTGATAACCTAGTTCTGCTGAGTGCGAAGTGGAGATTGTCTTTGGAGCAGCACAATCATTTGTACTACCATTGGCAAGGAAGTATCTTTCAGATAGAACCTTGTTTCTTTAGTGGCACAGGTGAAACACACACACAAAAAAAAAAGGATTAACAATTTTCTTTTAAAAGGTTGGGAAGCAAGGTCCAAAACTATCTGCTGAGGGCCAGGTAAGGGATGGGAATTATTTCATCTGACTGTTGGTACATGCATCTGAACTGATTACCTGGGGTTCCATATACAGTCAATTGGGAGGAAAAGAAAAGGTGCGATACATCTGCCCAGAGGCAATCAGATACAGAAGGGAGAGATGAATCTTGGCCTAGACTCCTCTGCTTATTATCACATCGGCTCTAGTAGGTGACCAGCTCAGAGAAAACACCATCTGTTTTTAGGTCATTGAATCTGACAAAGGGAAATGCCAAAGCATTGTCTCCCACCTGCCCTAGAAGGTCTCTGGTACAAATACCAGGCTGTTACCTGACAGACAGACTGACTATGGCACACATGTGACCAGACACATGTCACTCCATGTTTTGAGGCGGGTTCATTCATGCAGCTCTGGAAACACAGAGAAGTCAGCAAAGACCAGACTGAGACTGTCCCCAGTTCTTGCAAGTGCATCCATCTTGGAAAGATGCTTCTTTGATCAGCAGGGATAAACAGATCCTACAGGCACAGGTCTTGGCTATGATTTCTGCAACTAGCCAATTATATTCTTAGCTATCCCCAGGTCAAAACATCCAGTAAGAAAATAGGTATGAGTCAGCACACCCAGTCCTGGAGTCAAACCAGTGTTAAAGATGGATGGAGTCCCTCTTCTTCATTCACTTCATTGGCATACTTACTAAAATCACTACTCGGTGCCCCCTCTGGAGAATAAACTCAAATGATGCCTGGAAAGAAATGTACTCCTTAAAGGGGAATCAGCATTGTTCTATAATAGAAAGGATCATCTAATCACTCCATCAGTAATTACAAAGAACAGGATATCACTAATTAAAATGTGAAGGTGTCTTATATGTGTTATAATAAAAAAGGGTAATTAACGATGAAAGGGAAAGCCACCACCATGCAACCAATCTGCATTAGGCTTCAAAAAGTAATAGTACTCAACTCTAGTATAGCACTTTTCATCTGTAGATCTGAAGGCACTCCTATGTGGGCAGACAGGTATCCTGTGCCCCATTTTACCACTGGAGAAACAAAGGCAAGTTTACACAACTTTTGCACAGTTATACAGCAGATAAGTGATAGCACATCCTTTACTTTGGTCTCTTTACTGATGGTGACAAGGATAATGTCAGCATTCGAATGAGCACAGTGATTTCAAGGATTTGGTTTAGTGTGTGTGTATGAACAGCTAATTTAGCTGATATTTCAATATTAAAGCGAACAGTACGGAACAGTCTGTTCCTTGCCGTGACTTTTGAGGTCTGTTTAATGCTGAGAAGCGTGTCCCGTGTGCTTAAACAACATCATCAGAGGGTGATTTCCTGATGGGAGAGAAAATAAAATCACAGATTGCAGCAAAACAGAGGTACTCCAATTCTGGAGACGGCAAAGACATGAGTCACTTCTAAAATCACTATAGAACAACAGTTTCCTTCTCCTCTGTTATCATCAAGTCACTCATTACCAAAGGCTGTGGAATGGACAGAGTGAGGTTTCGCTCTCTGCTCATCATTTTCCCTCACGCTTTCTCTAAGAACCAACCAACAGTCACTAGTAGGGATTGAATATGGACTTACCTTGTCTGGCTTTCCAAATGGCTTCAGGAAAGAGGCATTTTCATCCAAACAAGAGGCAGCTTCATCTGAACTGTCTTCTCCATCGTATCAGGAGGATGTTACAAGCCCACTGCAGCCATACTGTACCACATGAACTGCACCAACGTTCAGAGTGTAAAATAATGATAACAAAGTGTGGGTTTAATGTAACAAGCATTTCCAGCATGAATAATCATTTACCACCTTTCTCCTTCAAAATTTTTACTCCTAAATTTCTGAAAAGATAGCCTGGGTCCCTTACTTTCTGCCTTTTGTAGGTGCCCTAAAAGAGGTAGCATTTGGATCACTTTATGTAACAGAATAATTGAGGAAGTCACCCCAGATGAAGACTATAGGGAAGGGATTTTCCCACTACACAGTATTAATCTTGCTAAAGTAGGGGAGCTCCCTTCTCTTGTTCAGCTTTTCCAGGAAAATTATTATGTTGGAAATAGTTGTTATAATCTAGTTAAACTTGTTGCCTACCACTCCACAGACACTGTTGTCCCATCAGCAGCCACTGCTGCTCTTACAGAGCTGTGGTACAAGCAGTGTAAGCCACGAAACCTCTCTGCTTAGGATCAGATAAAGTTTTTTTCTATGCCTTTCTCATCAGGGGAGTAGCAGTGAGTCAGAAGGTTGAGTTCAACTCATGGGAGACCTCCATACTGTGGAACACATCATGAGGGTGGGGACTGTAAAAACTTCATGCCTCTGTCCCCTACAGCAAGGAGGAAGGCCAAGGCTGGGGCGGGGGTACCACAGATGTGGTGAACCGACATCTCAGAACAGGGATGTCTCACACCCTCACCGGTTCCCCATACTGGTGCTGGTACCGCGAGCTGCCCTGCCAGTGACCGCGTGATATTTTTTCCCTGCTCTCTTTGTTCCAGCTGATGCAGCAGCAAGCTGCGATCATGGCATCGGTGGCGCAGGGCGGCTACCTGAACCCCATGGCAGCCTTTGCCGCAGCCCAGATGCAGCAGATGGCGGCTCTGAACATGAACGGCCTGGCTGCTGCCCCCATGACACCAACCTCAGGTAAGGGGCTGTGGGGGAGGGTGGAGAGGGCAAAGGGTGGGGAAATCTTACCACATCCCAAAGGAGACCTGTCAGGACATGTTAGCTGACATGTACCCTAGTGTTTTCTGAAATGCTGGTCTTGCTGGTGAAGTCCAGCAGAAGTCAGGAGTGGAGCCGACCAGATGTTTTTGTGGTGTGGGAGAGTGTGAAAGGGACAGAAAAAGGCTGTTACTGCTTCTTTCAGAGCTGGGTCCAGCTGTAGCTAAGTTTCTGTACCAAGAAATATGTCAAAGTTAAAGGACTTGCCAGCAGTGTTCTGGTGGGTTAGCTATGCCCTGTGCCATGTGGCACTCACCGGTGGTTTAGATCAAGAAGGTTGAGATCCACCAGAGCTGGGACACAATGGAGTTATTGTGAAAGAGGAAGGATGCTGGCAGAGAAGGCACTGGAAAGGACTCTCAGTCATAACCCTTCACTCTCAGCCTTATCCCATACACAACATTCCTTTACCTCTGAACACCCTCCAAATGTCTCAAAACATCTCCCAGTGATCTACACTGGTTTACTGGTGATGCATAAAGATGTCTGAGGAGTCAGCTGTGGTGTTGCCACAGTCAGGCTGGTCCAAAGACAAGCAAAGTTTTGTGGTGACTTGTAATATCATTATCAAGGTGAGCTATGTCTTTGGGACATATAAGCCTTTCCCCCACTGGGGACAGGACAAGAGGTTCTCAGGAAAGACCTCTGGTGCTACCTGGAAAGTTAAGTGTTTGGTGAGAGGGTTTCTGGCTGCTGGAGCAGACACAGGTAATAAAAGAAGGGCTGCCAGGATCTAACTAGGCTGTGAGGTGTTAGAAGCCCATGCTAGCAAATGCTGTGTATGATTCAGTGGGCAAAGAATCAAGATGGAAACAGGACTGGATTTTCTGGGGCTTGAAGTACAAGGAAATCATTTGGGCAGGAACAAGTCAAGGAACTGGCAGTCCTGGTAGTCATGAAGTGGAATGTGGTCTAAGAGTGGGGAAGCAGGACAGGAGGAAAAGTGAAAGCAAACCCCTTAAGAGGAGAGAACTGAGAATGTGGAGGTCTTTGCAATATATCACTGAGTCCTGTAGGAGGGAGAGGACTCAAAGGTTCATCTTCAGAGGACCCTATCTAAGGGGCAGGTTGGAATAAAAAGGTCCCTGGGGTGATGCAGGTTGTTCCTATGAAAGGCACAGTGGACTGGAGTCTGTTCAGAAAGACATAGCATACCTTGAAGCATCAAACTGGGCTGGAGGGAACCAGCTTGACAGAGGTTTCAGGTGAGACATGGCAGGAGTGAGCTCTGTCTGAGCCATCAGTGATGCAGGCGGCACTGGGCTGAGCAGGATTTGGGACTGCAGAGCCAAGCAGTAAGACAGGAAAGGAGCAGGAAAGGGCCATCTGACTGCAACCAGGAAAGGTGCCTCATAGCTGAGAAACACTGAATGGCAGGGAGAAAAGGCATGGCACCAGTGCAGGCTTGGGGTCCATTCCTAATGAGATGATTTCTGCCAAAGAAAACCTCACCATTCACACACAGCTTAGTGTCCCTTTGCAGTCTGTAGCTGCTGGATCAGATACCTAACTTCTCCTTTGTATTAGAGTATGAGGGAGAAAAAAATAAAAAAAAAGGAGAGAGAGATCTCTTTCCACACAAACTTGCAGACACCCAAGGAAAAGCGTTTGACTCAAAAATCTTATACCACACATTTCGAAATATATGTTTACACAATGATAAATGTATAAACAATAAGTCGATGGAGCTACTGCAAATCCAAATAGAAAAGTGGCTTAATTATATGTGCACCCTTTAAACCCACTGCTGGAAGATTATGATATTTGCATTAGCTAGATTTGGTTTTTGTTGGTGGGAGCAGAGAGAACGTCAAACAAAGACTGCCTAGAATTCAAATGCTCTCAGGCCCTGGAAAGCTGAATCCAGGTGGTGGTCTGTGATGGCACCACCACATAAGAGCACAAGCTCTTTTGTATATGAATAAGTCTTGAGAAGTGAGTTCTGTAACATAGGTGTGTAAATACCAGTACAACAGCCAAATTCTGTGCCTACCGTGGTATCCAGCATATGAAAAATTTCCCAGCCCTTTTTTGGTGTAAGCTCTACTCCTCCTCTGGTGTGCCTGGTGCCTTTTGGGCATTGTTATAGTTTTTATTGCCAGAGGATAGGAGAGGAAATCTCATGTTTTTACACGCTTTCCAGAGCACCCATGGCTGGTCAGCATGGAAAATAATATGCTGGTTTAGATGAACCCTTGATGCCTTTCATGGTGGCGTATTTTGCACTCTCCTTATGACATATTTTCAATCCTGGATCCTACACATTTTGACATTATTGCAGATTTGCCATGAATTGGTGGCTTCCTTCATGAAAAAAAAATTCTGTAATGGGTTGTAGAAATGTCCACTGACAATTATTCCTTGAGTGAAATGTTTAGACTTTGAAATGACTCCTCGTATTACTACAACACTCACAAAGCTTGTGATAAGATGCATATAAAATGTTTCACATAACGTCTGAGCAAGCAAGCCTACAACACTAGCAGCAATTTCTGAGTAGCCGGGAGATATCTGAAGCCTAACGTGAATTCTCCTGCTGGCTTTTGTTAGCATTCAGAAAGCCAAATGGAAAATGATCATTCTGCTTCATAGCAGGATTTCCAGTCATTGAAGTATATCTTTGTTCTGACTTGGAATGAAAATGAAATGTTTCAAAGTTCTCTGAAAAACAGGCATTATAAAAAGTGTTTGGAACATTGGAAAAGAAAAAAGAAAAAAAAAAAAAAAAAGAAGGGGGTTTTGATCTTTCCTAAGCAAAAGAAAAATTCTGCTAGAAAAAGGACACTGGTAACCTAGAAGTCCTAGAGGTTTTGGAGGTATTGTCTGAGCACTGTGCCACTGTGTTTGTATCTTTGGGTCTTATATTCCAGCTGGTTTTCTGTGCATCCCACCTCCACGAAAGTGGGTTCCTTGGGACATGGCCATGTGTTTATTCAGACTCACAAGTTCCCATGGGACCTAGGAACAGTTTTTTGATCCACACAAATCTAAAAAATTAGAGATGGTATCCATCTCACCTGCCTTAAATCATACAAAAGTTAGACATTCAGTTTAAACTAATCACCTGACTTGCCTGCAGTCAGTGGAATGCAGTAGGCAATCCCAGTGGATAATTCAGACCATAACAATTTTATGCTGTTTGCTGGCATTTTGACGGTTCCCCATCAAGAATCAGGTTTATCTCACACAACAGTCTGTAATGGCAAAGGAATTAAATTGACATCTCTGTATGTTTGGTCCAAGCTTTGCATTTCTACCATCATCGGAATAATCTGGATGAAAAGTGGGTCTACAGTGGGTCTGCCACTCTGCTCACGGCATAGAGGGGCTAGAAACGAAATTTCATTTATGCTTTCTTACTTCTCTTCACCCTCCCTCCTTCCACGTTGTAAAGTTGCACCTGGTGTAGCTGCAGCAAGAGATCTCAAACCAGGGATGAAATCCACAACTGGCATGCACCACTGCCATTTGGTCTCTGCGATGGTGTTATGCCAGTTTTACTCCAACTACAGATCTGACCTCCCCAGAGGGGTTCTTTATTAGAAGAAAATTAAAGAATTGCAATGAATATGCCTAAACTTTGGTAGACATGCACAAAATAGCAAGCACAAATCCCTTGCTGCAATTTTAGAAAAAATTACTTACATCATATATGCAAACAAAGGAGAGATCCAGAAAAGCCACTGAAATTTTAACTAGCCTTTGTGATTTGCGGGATGATGGCATATGCTTAAGAGCATTGCCTTTGGACTTCAGTTGCCACTGCTGTCTCCCTGTACCTCCACAGGGGACATTTTTAAAGGCCAACACCATTTAAATAAACAAAAGGAAGCAGCAGCTTGTCCTCTCAGGGTGTAGGACAAGAAATGAAATATTGACTACTTTTTGGGCTACTCAAATCAGTACATATTAAAACATCTCATGTATCTGTATTGGCTTTCTTAAAACACCAACACAGATTTAAGCAGTCGTTAAATTGTGTTATTGGACTAACTCATCATGGAATGCTGCTATAGTGAAGAAAATTTCTGCAATTGGTTTAAAAAAGAGGTTACTGCTAAAATGGTGCTTTCAATCAGTAGTATACCCTGACACAGAAAGATATTGCTGAAGATAAGATAGTTTAACTTCCATCTCACAGCTAGCAAGAGAAAAATACTATTTCATACTCATAGAAAAACTCCTTTTTGGTCATCAAAAACCTGCTCAATTTAGTGCAAGAAGTGCAGGCTGTCCAGTCATTTTAAACACACACGGGAGCAGACATTGAGGTAGCAGAGGGATTTAATTGTCCACTCAGAATCTGAGGAATTCTCTACCAGTGGGTGACAGGAAGCAACTCAAAACATAAAGACTAAATTGTCTTCTGAAATGGCAGTTTTACAGACGCCACAGGAAGCATCTAGAAAGAAGAGGAAGAGTAAGATTCCATGAAAGAAACAATTCTAGCCCAAATCTTGCCCCTGTTCAGTGAGAGATACCTGCTAAAACTCTATGAAGTCAAGCTTGGGCCAAACAGTGACACTAAAAAAAAGTATCACTCTCTGCCTTTAGGCTACAAATCAGCTTGCTAAGTCAAGATCCCTGGTGCTGAGAAAGTTTAGAATGAGTTTGTATATGAAATGAGTATTCGGGGACAGTACAGACAGAGTAGTCCTGGAAATAGGTGCACCCACAAATATGACATCTCCAAAGAGAAACTGAAGGCAACTGCTGTAGAAAGGTGGGACTGAGAATTTGCTGCTGGTGCTAGATGATATCTATGAAAGAAACATCTGCTTATTTAGCAGTTTAAACAGGTAATACTCAAGGGAGAAAGTTGAAGAGGAAGGGTGATATTTCTGTAGTTTACTGATGCTTAATGTTAGCCATGGATCTAGAGACCATGATGACAAAGAAAAAGCTTCATTCTGTTAAAGAAAGTTTTACAAGCCTTTCTTAAGTGCTTTCCAAAGAAAGGGAAAATGGCAAACAGGCTCTTTCTTTGCACAGAAGCTTGAGAGATTTTTCACTTCTTAGATTGTTATGTTTCTGTGAGGTGGTTACAGCTGCTTTGTCACCAGTTTTCTCTGTGTGCTTCCAGTACTCACCAGCTCTGATTTTGTGTCCTCCTCACTTGCAGGTGGAAGCACGCCTCCTGGCATAACTGCACCAGCTGTGCCTAGCATCCCATCTCCAATTGGGGTGAATGGTTTCACTGGCCTCCCGCCGCAGGCTAATGGGCAACCCGCCGCAGAAGCCGTGTTTGCTAATGGTATCCACCCCTACCCAGGTAAGCCGGGCCAATGCTGTGCCCACAGCCTGCTCCTTCAGTCTTAGGCAGTTATTCAGATCCACAGGCTTTATCTTCTCAGAAGGGTTTTACCCCACACCATCAGAACTCACATGAGCACTGGTGTAGTTAGGACTTTGCCAGCTACAGTTGTTACATACTTAAATCTGAATGATAAACATCAAGGGCATGTTGGAGATGGAAAATTTTTATGTTGAGGAATTGAGTGCTGATTTACTGGATGACTTGTTCCTTGTTAGCCTTGAAGGAGCTATGTTAAGCCTATGGACTCAAGTTGCGTCAGGGGAGGTTTAGATTAGATAGTAGGAGGAAATTCTTCACTGAGAGAGTGGTTAGGCACTGGAACAGGCTGCCCAGGGAGGTGGTGGAGTCACCATCCCTGGAGGTGTTTAAAGAATGATTAGATGTGGAACTTGAGGATATGGTGTAGTGGTTAGAGAAATGCTAGGACAAAGGTTGGACTTGATGACCCTGGAGGTCCTTTCCAACCATAATGATTCTATGATTCTATGATTTGCATCTCCAAGAACCCACTGGTGGTGTCTCCTCCTGGCATTCCCTTGCAATTGGATGGCTCTGGGAGGATGAGTCCAGAGGGTCTACAAGGCTGCAGACACAAACTGTTCCACACTTCAAACCATGTGTGCAGGCAGTGGGTGTTGGTCTCCAAAATGCTTACTGCATCCAAAAACTGTTGCCTTACCAGACCTGGAGACTGAAGGTCCTTTAATATCTGCACAGAACGGGCACAGCTTCACCTTTTTGTGGCACACTACCAGAGAACCCCTGCTAGGGTTCAGACTGTGACTAGCTCAAAAGATGATGACACAGTAGGGGTTATTTTGCAAGCCCTGGCAGTCAGGAATGGATGAGGGAGGTTAGAGTATTCATACCTGCCTCTATCCCTGTAGTCACAAATGTATAGACAGTCTGAGTCTGTAATCACCAAGTACTCAGGAGTTTACAAGTTCTTAATGTGCACCTGCATTTCTTCAGTATCCTCAAGATTTGAGACAGCCCTCTCCTTCAAGCTGTGCTTCTGCCAGGAAGACATTCTTTTCCATTGTTGTACCCACACTAATAATAACAATCATAATAATCAAAATTTTAGTAAATGTTGCTAATTGATACTAGCCACTAGCTGGCAAAGGAGTGTTCTACCCTGGGGCACTCATAGATTGATCTCATCTGTTAGGAAATCAAACACTGAGTCAGATGCTCCAGCTCCAAAGCCCTCAAACACCCGAAGAAAAAGAATTCTTTCGATCTCAGCCAGTACCGTAAACTCAGAAGATTCAACATCACAGGAGACTTTATGAGTTACAAGAAAAAATATCATAATGTAGAAATACAACATCTTACTTAATTACAGTTCAGTCAGTGTCACTGAAAAAAAAGTCACCCTGTGAATGCAGCAAAGGAAAGCTCAGAAATACCAAGAGCTCATCCTCCCCACACACACTTTGTAAACACTTAGCCAGGAGTCCAGCTTCAAGCAAAATTGAAATCAAGAGGTTTACTGTGCTAAAAGTTAGGCATGTATATACATGGTTGTAGCAGCTTAGAGGAATAGGGAGCTCCTGGAAGCTTATGGGGGCATCAGAAGGTTGCAGGGAGCCCTTAGCATGCTCAGTGAGCTCAGCCACAGCACGAAGAAAGTGCCCTGACTTTAAGGTTATAAAAATATAGCCATCTGTTCAATTATCCATCTATCTACATACCTACCTGTTTGTCAGTCTATCTCTGTTTATTCATCCATTTCTACATCTATCTTTTTTTCTGGTTTATCTAACTCCTTTTAGCTAATCTTCCATGATCCATTACTGCAGATATCAGAGGAAAGATGATCTTTCTAGATGAATCTTAATGACTTGAGCTTTTGTTACTGTCTCCAACTACCCTCATAATTAAAGAAAGCTTTCAGTTAGGTTTTTCATCCATGATTATATAAAAGTCAATGGCCTTAATCTGATTCTCTCTGAGTTTTGGAGAGACTTGCTCAGCCAGCAATTCATAGTAAGTCCCTGCACAAACACCAATAGTCTAACACACTGGAAGGTGACAGTCATCCTTGCTCCTCTTCACTGCGGGCAGCTCCTTTCTGCTGCTAAAGCTGACGTCCAAACAGTCTGCTTTGTGTAAAGTTTGGATTTATCTCAGTGTGTCTTCAGCAATATATTGGTCTTTCTCTGTGCTTGTCTTCCCCATAACTTAGTGACATCTTAAGTTATAGCAGAGGTGTAAGAGGGCAATGGCAGGAGAAACTGTCACCTCTTATTCTACTTCTGCCTGTCCCTACTAGCGATGAAACCCTGAAAGCAAGATTCTCCACAGCTGCTTTGGTGTAGGACACATCATGTGTTTGCTTCATCTTCTTCTTTTCCTTCTCTTGAGCATTTAGGGGTTCGCCAAAACTTTACTCCTTACCACAGGCTTTATTGAGGCCTGGATCTTAACAGCATAAAAAACCCCAACAGGATTAGACATTTATATGTGTAATGAGAACATCCACAGCTATATTAGACTGGATAAAAATGTAGAAGGACACAAACCTTCATGCTTTATGATAAAAGCCAGCCACTAATTGCTTGGGGTTAGAAAGAAATTTTCATCACGAGGAAGCTTATTCCATCATTGTTCATTATGGGATTTTTCACAGTTTCCTCTGTAGCATTTGTAACTGGCACTGCCCTGTAGTTCTGTATATCTGTGTTTCTAACTGAAAGGGTAGAAATAAAATATTAAAGCTGAACATGAATTGCACTAACATTATAGAGAAGAAGAGAGGATGCCAGTCCCCATCCAAGTCAGCATCTTCCAAACAATTTTCTTTTATGGTATATCTCTCATTCTCAAAGTGGCTAGAGTGCTGTAGTATTATGTACCTAACCATAGTCTTGATATGATTATGGCTTGCCATATATTGTTTAAAGCCTGAATTTTGATCTCAGCTACTCTTTCATGCTCCATGAAAAACCCAAATGTGGGTCCACATCATTATATTGTGTAACAGAACATTATTTGTTACCCAAAAATAGCAAAACGGGACAATCAAAATCTGTAGAGGCATGACATATACATCATTCAGACCCAAATAAATCTCATTAATCGTGTAGCTTGTCTACACATCCACCTTTGTGTTTACCTATATTTTTGATGCTGCATCTAAAGGACTCCAGGACTCCACAGTCTTTATATAAAAACATATAAAAAAACTATAAAAACAGATCCATATCATGTAATTGTATTTAATCTGTAGCTTCACTCTTTTTTATTTTTTGTTTGTTCTGTCTTCCCCTGTGCTCATTTTTTAAGATACACTTTGTCTGTGGCGAGGACACACAGAATATCATTTGAGTCAGACTACTTCCATGGCTTTGGGGCAAAGGCAAGAGTAGATAGATCAATTCTACTCCCCAACTCTCTGATCACAGCCACAGTCCCTGGAGGAATTAGCTTCTTCTGTGGATCTATCCAGGCTATGGGTCCATGCAGTAGCACTAGAAAACCATTCCTTGCAGGCATACTCTTTGCAAGCCATGCTCTCACCTTCTCCAAGCTCAGCCAGGACATAATGCCTCATACTGCACTTTTTGGCACGGACAGAATAACAAGCAAGTAAATATTTCCCCTTCTACTTCTTCAAGCCCCTTTGGAGATCTGACCTTTTTGTGTATTAATGCCTGCCCTTTAGTCTTTCAGCTTGCACAGCTATTGAAGGTGGCAATGTGCCACAACATATAGTGGGGACAAAGAACATAATCTGTTGTGCCATGATCTTGTGAGTCACTTTGCAGCAGGGCAAAAGCATTTGCCATTTCCACATTAGCCATAGTAACAGGGATTGTGCTCTTCTGCCAAAGCTTCTTAGCTATCCAGAGCCCAGTGCCTCTTTTGTAACAATGTGTGATGTACAATAACAGCAAAGACCATCTGCACAGTTTTCTGCTGTGTCTCATACCATCAGCACTCTGCTTTCCAGTAACAAGTCCTGCCCAACTGGATTGCATTGTGAGGGACTAGACAAAATGCTTACTCCAAAAATAGAGCCTCCTTGGGAAGAGAAGGGAAGGGAGAGAGGAGAAAATTGGAAAAGCAAAGCACACAAAACAACAGGGAGAAGAGACTGACTGTCAAAGGATCAGTGAAATGAGGGAACTGGAAGGATGGACCAAGCCATGGTCTTCTGCCCAATGATGTGCCCAGGAAGAAGCATAAAAACATCCTATGGCATCCAACAGCCACCAGACAAACTTTTTCCTCCTGGGCCAAGGAATATACAACTTGATCAGAGCCAGTGATGGATCCAGTCACAGAGTAGTTTTGTGGATCCTCAGATAGGAAATGCTGTCCAGAATGATGATTTCTTCAGTGTAATTTGTCTGGGCTTAAGTTGCTGAGGAAAACAAAAGCAAAGTTCCCTCAGGTGCTCGTAATACATAAACAAGTGTCATATTGGCTATTGTTCTTAGACACACAGTGGTCCTGTTTCTGATTGTCCACCACTGTCAGGACTAGCTCTACCTCTCCCCTCTGCTGACCCAGCACTTTGGTTACACCCTGGGTACACCCGGGTTAGCAAGACAGCAAAATCCAATTCATACTCTCTTTATAGCCCAGTCCTCTCTGGTAAGGACTAGCTGCCAGTATGAATGGGCAGCCAAGCCTTTATGCCCCCTTATTTCCAATTCACCCCTGAGATTAGCAGTAAAGCTGTCCCCAGTAGGTGAGTTCCTGTGCTGTAGAAGGTTGTGTTTTAGGAACGGTACTGAGACCATCAGTTAATTTTCCTTGGCCCAACAAATTGTTATTAGGCAGCAACCAATTTCACTCATTGTGAGAAGAAACAAGATTCAAACTCCATTTGTAATTATTATTACCCAAGCTAATTTTGTGGAGGAGGAGTTGACAGCCTTATGTATTACCTTGCCAATTAGCCAGCAGCACTGATGATGGGCAGACCACTGTTCTGGACCAGTCATCCCAGAATCCATCCTATTCATGACAGACACCATCCATTGGCACTGGGCAAGATCAGGTCTTCACTTGTGCAGGCAGAGAAAGGGACTGCTTTTCTCTACCCTGGTACTCAAACCTGGCATTTCAGTCCTGAAAGATACCAGACAAGAAAAGTTTAGACAGAAGGTGAATCAGAACAGAAAAAGAATGACCTGCCTGCACCTGTAGAAGGTCCAGGATGAAAACCAAGCCCCACAGCATTCAGTTTAGACATACACCATGCCCTAGAAATGTACCTGGCTCAGCAGCCCAGAGGCTAAGTAACTTACTAAGGGAAATCTTGGTGTGTTGTGTTTCTCCACCCTAAATCTCTAGGTGAGAACTTTCCCATTCATATTTTGTATCAGCAGTTCCAAATCTGCAACAGTGAGCACCTGAAACATCACTATGACTAGGAAGCATTTATGTGACCCATTTGTAACAATCTGCCATGTGCCATAAACCACACTTTACTGGTAAAATAAATAAGTGAAGGAATGCACTCATTAAAAATATAATAACAAGTTGCCATCTTCAATTGTAGTCTAAGCTACTTTAATGATGCCATGTACTTCCAACAATCATGCTGCAGCCATAACGAATGAGATTGTTTAGGGCAGTTGTGGGAGCCTTTTCAGAGCCAAAGTGTTTTCTCCTCTGATCTGGAAGAAGGTGTAAATACAAATCAGGCTCTGTGCTGTTGTTTTCAGAGGCAACTAAGTGAGTTAAGACCTTGAGGCTTTATTTTTAAAGGTGACGTAAGCTAAGCTCCCCAAAACTTTGGAGTTTAGTGTGCCTTAATAGCTTCTAAAACCTGACCCTGACTTATGTGTTTATGGCCTCAGACAAAGGGAGGAATTCTGTTCCTGACTCTGTTGTTGAATTAGTTTATCACCTTGGCCAGCCACCTCCACCTCTCTGCATTTCTGAGTTTTCTGTGATGTTCTTGCTTTGTCCACTGAAAGCTCTTCATTGCCAGACACGACTCCTGTTTTCACACAGATCTCATCTCAGCAGGGGCCTGATTAGGGATGGGCTTTGGAGGTAAGACTATTAAGAAAATAATAAAGATAATCCTGATTTCCAGGGATAACCTACGCAAATTTTATAGTCAGCCCATATGTTGTGCCCAACAAGCATCTACAATACCTGGGAATGTTACCAAAACAGCTTTTCCAACTAATGGGATGGAGCAGAGGGCACAAATGCCCTGAATTTCTTGGCTCCTTTGCCATGTAGAGGAAGAGATAGTGGGACAAAATGTCTTTGACTGAGTGGGGTCCAGCCCCTACATGGTGAAACAGGGCTATAAAACACAGGATCAGTCTCTGTTTTCTGCCGGATCAGCACATTCTTTCTGTTATTGCAGTTATTGTTGTGTCTGAATACCTAATTAATTACAACAGTAAATGCTGGCTTCTTTAATCACAGCATCAGCTGTCCTAATCAATCTTAATAATATGGAATCTGTAGTATGGCACCCATGAATTTTAATCTACATAAATTTCTTAAGACCTCTCGCAAGCTTGTTGTACGAAATGATATAATTATGGATATAGATTAGGGCTGTAGAGAGTGATTTAAATTGGATTTAAGGAGAAGGTGAATAGAGCCCTCCCACACTGATATTTATTTATTTATTTATTTAAACCCTGTCCTTCAACACAGATATTTTTTTTGCTATCATTATTTTATTTCCCCCCACTGACCAAACCGAACTGCCTGTCTTTGATCACCATCCTCCCCCATACACCCTTCCAGAGCTGCAGCTCCTGGGAGTGCTGTAAAATACCTCTGGGACAGTGAGAGAAATTAATAGATGGGGCAGAGCACAGAGCTGTGGATCTGGTTGATAACATGTGTTTGTAGACCTGTGCAGCGAGCAACACTGCAAAATACAGTGGAATAGAAGGAGCAAAGAATGTCACTCTGGAAATACATGGTTAATCAGAAGCTGGGAGTGAAGAGGATATCCTATAGATATAATGTTTGCTGACTCCACCAAAGTGAAATCCCAGGGTGTCTTAGGGGCCCAAAATGTGCCAGATCCTATTTTTGCTTCTCAGAAGAACTAGGGACCTCTGATTTCTAAAAGCGGGTTTCCTTGGCTTTCTTTTACCCTGAGCTGGGACAAGACCACTGTCCCATACCTCAGTGAAGGGGATAGAGGGCACTCTTTTGATGGCTCAGGCAATAACCACTATCCTTTTTCTTCACAACCCTTACTGGCTTCAGTGCAGCTCCACTTGATATACACCCCTGACCATCACAGCAGACTCCAGGCCTCTGTCTCCTACAACCATTGTCACCTGAGGCACCCTTATAAGAGCTCATCTTAGCCAGCCACTCTAGCCAGGTTACTGGCATCTTAAGAGGGATTCTTTCTAGAACATCACAAACCAATTTTATTTATTTTCAGCGTTGTGCTTGATTTTGCCACCTTCATCCTTTTATTCTCTGACAAAAGCTAAATGTCAGGCCTAACACTAGCTTAACACCCCTTTAAAATGTTGGATTTCAATCTAGAGATATATCAGTAGTAAGAAGGCTTCCTGGTGTTAATTTTAAAGCACTGGTATTTCATGCTGACTTGGGAAATCATCTTTCGTTTTTGGCATCAGGCAGAGGATTTGGAAAGTGACATTAACAGATCTACTTTCTTTGAAGGACTTGGAAGTAATTTCTTGACTTCTGCCTAATGAATAAGTGCTGCCTTCGTTAAATTTATATTTATGGCCATGTAGTAGGTCATTGGCTTGTTTTATGTCTCCAGGTTTATGGAAGGTTATCTGCCGTGGTCACCTTGTGGCATCTTGGCCAGGATTGTCTTGCAAAAAGACAATTGTATCTGAGCAGGATTTTTCCCATGGAGATATGGAAATGATCAAATTAATATAGAGGCAATGTCCAGGGATAAAGCTCTTGTCCTGACTTGACAAATGAAGTTACTATTAGCATCTGTTTTCACAATACACCTTTAGCTTTCCCTGGCACAACCAGATCTACATCTTCTGCAAAGCAACAAGGATACATGGACTTCTTCAGGGCTGATGTGATGGATAGTTATCCTCTGGCATCTCAAGAGCTTCTCTACTTCTTTCATTTCACCGGGTGATCCTCAGTGTTTGCATTACATCATGTTTAATTTCTTCAGTGTCTGTATGTTGAATGCAAGATCTCCATGAGTCTGACCACAACTACTTCAAATGTTAGCTATGGGCACATTTGCAACAATACTCACCAGCATGCCCCTTCAAGGTGCTTTCATATCCATGTCCATCATCCAGTGTCTCCTACATGCCTGTATTTCTTACCAGCCCTTACTCAGCTATTTGCCTTCTGGGCCACAGTGGGTTCACATCCTGGCACAGACAGATTGAAGGTGAACTGATATCTGTTCCTACCCCACATGTCCATATTCAACTAATAGATGCAGTAACAGAGAAGATTGACCAGATGGATGGGGGGGAAGGTGTCCAGCCTATAGTTACACATAACCCCTGGAGCAGATGGGCTCTAGATTGTGAGACCCTCATATATTGGAGCCCTTGCTGAACTTCTCATGGGACATTAGTACATAGGAGAGCTGCTGCTTTACTGAACACAGTATGGCCACATCTTTCTCAAATGTCTAATCTGTGTCTTCACATTTCTGGATTGATACCAGTCATTAGCTTCTTCCACCCTGCAGCATGAAGCGCAGGCAATTTTGCCCTTTGCTAGGTTTAACTCATCTGGCAGAGTGAGCAGCAACATGAAGATATGCTCATGAGTGCCCCATAGACCTTGTCTTTGCGCCAAGGTACTGAGATGGCCCTGGAGTCTGTGTCCCTGTATCTTCATAGGCCATGTTGGTCATCCACTGTGCTGAAGCCACATCTTCATTTGCTGAATAAACATACTCTTTGAGCTAAGGAAAATGAGTTCTTCAGTGAGCAAAGGTCATCACTTTCTTTTTTAAGAACTGACAAGTTAAATTCCTGCAGGTGACCCGCCACAACTGCTTTTCCCAAACAGACAAGGTAGGGTATGAAACTGCAAGTAAAACACAGAGCCCCAAGCCAGTGCTTGCTGCTTTCCCACACTCTCTAGTCCTACAGTCCAGGAATATTTTCAACTTGTTCCTTTCTAAGAATGTCCGGGCATGGCTGGATCACTATTAAGGTCCTTTGTGTTAGACCAGACACTCTGCATTTTCTTTTCTTATGAGTAAGTGATTTCCAGCTTGGAGTAAAGTTGACTGAAACTAGTGGAGAGTCTTCTCATTGGCTTCACTTGATGTAAGCCTAGAGGAAATTCCTTGAATGATCTGGGGTACAAGGCAGCCTCCTAAGAAAGAAACAGTCAGTTACATACTGTCCTTGTTGACAAGTGTCCAAGATTTAGGAAAATAATGAACTCTAAAGCTTTAAGTAATAGGGAAAAAGGCTACATTTAAAAGCCTGTTTACCTAAACACTCTAAACAGAGCATTTGTCCAGTTTTAAAATTTAATCTTAAAGGTGAACCATAATTTTCAGTGTATGTTTCCTAAGCAGAATGGATTAGCTACAATGGTCAGAGCATGGCTTCAAAGACAGGCAAGATATCCACAGACAGGGTAAGGAGAGCAGCTCTGCTGTGAGCCAGGTGGTCGTGTTCAGGACACAGATCCAGCTACAGCTGGGAGAGTGGGCAGTCCCACCTGTGCCCAGCTAAAGCAAGGAATGAAGGAAAGGACCATAGTCAGATAGGTACTGCTCAGTGGCTTACCCTGTATCAATGAAGAGGCAGTCATCACTAATAATGAGCATGCCTGAGTCCAACCTCAGCTGAAGAGGAAGGAAATGCTGTAGCTCCTGAACATTGGAGACAATTTGTTCTTCTAGTTCTATAAATAGATATGTACAACCAAGGAAGGGCAGTTGCCCTAAGGGAGACACAGTAGATCATCACCCTTACTGCAGACTGCAAGACTATAGTTGTCTTACAAAGATTTGCCCTTTTTACTACATATCCCCTCACCTTACTCAGGAAATATCTTCTACCTGATAGGACTTGGTTGAGTTATTATGATTTATTCTCCCAAAGAGGTTTGGGAACTGGTGTATCACTCAACTTTTTCATAGTCATTCAGCTTTCTTCTGGAGCAGTATACTCAACATTCTGGTTTTAGAGGAAAACAGTTTTGAGAAGAGGTTAAAAAGAACAAACTTTAGTTACTTCCTTCTTCAAGAAGGCAGAAATAAGTGGAAACAGCATTTTCCAAGCATTACTCCAACTTCCTGGAGCATCTACTCTTTAAAAATAGAGTTTTGAGTGTCTACTTTGCTTTCCACTGATCTCCCATGACTTTTAATGTAGTCGCCTCACACTCCTTTTCAAAGGTGAAAATCCTTACAGTAAGGCACTGTTTTCCCATTTCACATACACACATATTTGAGGGACTTGCCAAAAGCCAGATAGGAAGTCAAGTAAACAAATTACAACCTAAGAATCCCACTTATTTCTTCCTGTAACTACTCTGTCTTCAAAATCCTCATGACCCAGTAATACACACAATGAATAAGAGACTCCAAGTCTTAGCCAGCTAACTGAGTTTGTCCCCTCAAAGTTTGGTCTTCACACCATTCCTTCTTGTATTTTGGGAGAAAAAGACTTTTCAAGCTTTCATCATGATCAATGGTGATCTTTGAAGTTAAAGTTCAGGCTGGTATTTGCATCTGTAAGAATTTGTCCACATTACTCAGGTCCATAACACTCATGTTTGCCAATCTCCCCCACACTTTGGCATACAGTCAGTGTCTCTCCTTGGACAGGTCAATGGCACAAGGTTTCCTTCCAAGGGGCCCACACCTCTGCATTATCCAAGCCCTTGCCTCTAGCCACACGTCTGTGCTTGTAGGAAGGAAGGAGGTGGGATGTGAGGGGAAAGTGGCAGCTCCCTAAGGGATCATCATACAAGTAAGAAGCTGGAGGGAACATGTAAGCGTAGAATTGTGCAGCACCAATAAATACAAATTAAACTCATAACAAGAAGTGAAATATTAGGGCCAAGGTGACATTTGGAGGTTTAGCCAAGCTTTACTTTAAATAATTTATTGTTGCAGATAAAGGAAGAGCTTATCCAACACGTTCCTCTCTCTCTTTTTCTGTCCCTACCAAGCAAGGGGAAAAAAAAAACACAACAAAACAAAACAAAACCAAGTCTTAACTAGCTTTGGTTCTATTTGAGCTAGACTTCAAAGTTTCACAAAGATAAACAGTTTTAGGGGGGAGGAATGCATGCTTGTAAAGAGAGAAAATTCACTTTGAAGCCAGCAAGGGACTGTATGCCTTATGCAGAGATTCACAGCATCATCCCTGGAGCAGACAAGTGGTGTCCCCCTCCCCTCCAAGCAGCATCTCCTCTCTCACAGGGGGCTGCCTGGCAACAACACTGTTCTTCGAAGGGATTCTGGGATGGCAGGAGACACTGCTTTGTTCTCTTCTCCTTCCTCCTGCTATGCCCAGTTGTTTTCTGCTCTGATTGAAAGTTTCATATGACTGTAGCTGTCACAGAGACCTGAGTTTGCACAGCACTCAGCACAGTGTCAGTTCTGGCTTAAGATAAGGGCTCTTTGGGATTATTACTACAATGCTAAAAATCTGCATGATCATAGGTAGGCTCCATAATTTAAATTTGGGAAAGGATGGGAGAGGTTTATATGCCCTCTGCGCCAAAGTCTCACAGTGTGACAGCTTGGGGACAGAGCCCTCATGGCCACTGTGGTGAGCTCTGCAATCCTGTCTGCAGAGTGAGCAAGGGGCTCTTTTTCTGAGACCTTCAGACCCTCTGTCTCTCTGTATAATACCATGTATTGATGAGGGAAGAGAAAAGGAGAGTGCCTCTGTGTTTTAACCTCTTAATTCCTTCTCTTTTTTGTGTCTCCACAGCACAGAGTCCCACTGCAGCAGACCCCTTGCAGCAAGCCTACGCTGGAGTGCAGCAGTACGCAGGTCGTTAGTATTAACACTTTCTCCCAATAAAACTTTCTCCTCTTTAAATCCTTCCATCTGTGAACAGACCCAAGGGAAGGGAGATGTTTACTGATACAGGGGAGGCCTGGGGACCACAGTCTCTCAGATTAAATTTGCACTTATTGTGAAAATAAGCCTAAAGTCCAGAGTCTTCTCTTCCTAAGAAGGCAACCTCCTCCCTTCACCCCAGGAAAAGTCTCCCACTGGGCTCCATTTTGGTGCAGCTTTGCAGGATCTGGCCCAGTCTGCTTAGCACAGTGCACAAGTGCAAAATCAGACCACTGATTTGGAGGCCACTTTCTATAACAGGTCTCCTGATTGTTGCAACAAGGAGGGGAGACGGGCAACCAGACCCTGTAGAGCCACTGCTTCTGTGCATGGCAGGGTATGGTATGTCTGCACATACCTGTCTTTCAGGGTTTGTTTACGCTGGGCATACCCCAGCTAGTTATTTTGAGGCTTGCTTAGGAGCTACACATAGTCCAGGCTTCCTAGCAGCGTTCTCCACAGCTCCCAACGGGTCAGCCTCCACTCACGTCACCCTGTATGCTGAGCAGCTCCTTTGCAGTTGATGGACTGACACCAGACAAAGTGACCTGGTGCAGACCACGACCCTGCCGTGTTCAGCCTCCCCTCGCGAGGTGTCCATGGCCAACCTTGCGAGGAAGCTGCCACCCCAAAGTCATTATTTCCTGTGGTAACTGGAGCAATCATGGGCTCCCGCTGAGGAATGGCTATTATCTCATGTCAGCACTGTATCTGGAAACTTAATTTAATTCTACATGTAGGGCTTCATTTGCCGGTGTTTTAGTTATTGTCATTTATTGCTTGTGAGGTTTGATAGATGGGAAGCAGCTCAACCCTTTGAGCTGTTAATTAACCCCTCTGCACACACATGGCCCCTATCCCCCTCTCTCTGGGCTCACAGGCGACCCGTACTCTGTATTTTTAGCAGCAAGGCACATCATCTACCATCTGTGGTACAGAATGGCTCCCCTTGTCTGCTTGGTGGGGGAGATGAGGTGGGGAAAATTGTTTAATTGCTGCACACTGTTTCCACTGTGTTTGTGTGAGAGAAAGGAAGTCTCTATGGACACGAAAGAAAATGTATATACAAGAGTGTATGTGCAACTGTGCCTGTACAGTGTGTGAGCATATGAAGGTTAGAGTAGGGGGGGAAACACATGTGAACTATTTTTATGACCATCTGAATTAATCAGAGTGCAAGAGAGATTACATAGTAAAACGTGTGCATGTGGTCTGCATGTGTCTGTCAGCATGGGCATCAATGCGCTGAGGTCACAAATGAATGTATTTTTGTTACCATCTGTGATGGTTACACATCTCCCCTAGGAGACAACTCAGCAGAGACCCCCATTTGCACCATGTGGCTGCCCTCAATGTTACTGCTGACAAAGCCAAAAGAAGAGGGTGCTCAGGGCTCGGGGCCATCTCCCAGAGCATGACCATGGTGCTTCTGCCACACCTCAGTCTGCACAAGATGGTCCTTCATGGACCAAAATGCAGGGGAAAAGGCCATCTCTAGTTTGGTATGATAATTTGGAGTAAAAGCTCCTTGCTTCCCAGCACTGAAAACTGTTCCTCTTTCTTCTCTTTGTTTCTTTCTCCTATAGCTGCTTATCCTGCTGCTTATGGCCAGATAAGCCAAGCGTTCCCACAGCCACCTCCCATGATTCCACAACAACAGAGAGAAGGTGAGTGAATGGGCTATCCTTCCTTCTCGCCCCAGCACGCCATGCCCATCACATTGGTTCCCCTCCTCATACCCCTGAAGAGTATCCATTAAACACCCAGTTGCTTTGAATCCCTGATCCACTGAGTCTTTTCTCCATTTCCATATGCGGCATGGCATCATTGGCACTAACAGAAGTAAGTAGGCAGGAACATCCTCATGAGGAATCTCTGCTGAGATCTCCTTAGTCCACAGAGAGGGGAGCATGCTGGGTGGCTCGGACCATGGAAAGACCTGCTTTCAACATAGTCCATAATGTCCTGTGGGGTCTGTGCTCAAGACAAGCAACAAGAATGTGGATAAAAATGCAATTGAATTGGAATAAAGAATTTAATAGGAAAGGAAGCACTGGTGGCCCTTCATTAGAAGACAGTAACATGATTTCAGACACCTGCTATTTAGAGATCAAGGACCTGTTATCTAGAGGAGCTGATCTAGTTCTTTCAGCCTCCTTTGATAATGTGGAAACAGAAATCATCTCTTTTAGTTCACAGTGTGTGTATCAGGATGAATTATGTAGCAAAAGTATGTATTTCTTTACATTGACTACTGGAGGAGCCTGGGTTATCTATTTTGCAGGACTGAATGGCTTCACTGGAGGCATGAAAAGTAAGGAGAGGTGAATCTACCACTATTGCATGTAAATGTTTTGGGAGGCGACCACGCCCTGTAATGTTCCCTCTACAGTTAGCAGGGAGCAGTGGGATCCCCAGAGGCAATCTGCTCAGGTAGTCCCAATTGTTCTTCAGGGAGTCCACTGCTCCCTTCTGACAAGAATCAGGGACTGCTTGACTAAGTGAAGCATTTAAGTCAGGTGTTTCATCTTAGTGTAGAGACCCTCATTTTAAATAATTACATTTCAACTTTTATCCTCTATTAGATCACTAATTCAGATGTATCCTATGTTATACGTGTTATTATATATATATAATGACATTTAATATTTTAATATAGAGTAACAGTCAGGTTGAAATGAATCAAGATTACACTATCAAACTAAAACATTCTGATGGCCTAGAACTACTTTGGGGGGAAAATCTCATTTTGTAAGAAAATTAGAAATGTCGGCATTTCGATCTAATTTGGAATTAATTTTTTTCTGATGTCAGTATTTCCTGGGGAACACAACTTCCAGCTCCTGATTAGCTCTAGTACATGTCCCTGCTGTGAGAACAGATGCACAGACCTAACGTATCATTACAGAGATGTTTCCCCCATGCTGAAGGACTTTGCTTTTTATTACTTACTGGGGCTAGATTAAGCACAGGACAAAATGGCGAGCAGATCATTGCTCAGCATTGCATTCTGCCAGGATCCATCAAAAGCAAGGGATCGCTGTTGTGCACACTTTGAAGACCCACTGCCCAATGACCTCAGTGCTCACAAGACATGGAGTGCCTTTGAGGAGGAGGGTCACCCAGTGGACAAGTTATCTTGTAACTCCCCCCGGTATCCAGAATGTTTGGGGGCCACATGTATGAGATGAACCACCAGTCCAATGCAGTTTGCCATTCCTAGCATTCTCTGTTTTCCTGCAGTGTTTAGATTCTGTGGCTTTCTCTACTGCTTGCTAGAGGGAGAATCTTTAAGTCATGACAATCCCTTTTAGCAGAGGGTCAAGACCTTTAAGCATCTCTAACCTTTAACAGGAAAACACAGCAAGAAGGAACTCTAATAATAATAATGTTCAGTGCTGAGGAGAGTACCTTATGCTTGCAAGAGTGTGCACAAACATTGATTCGCTAATGAACCAGCCCTACCACAACAATAACACTGATGATCACATTGTTAATAACAATGCTAACTCCTGGATCCCAGTTGGATAACAAGCCCAGAGCCGCTTGGCTGCTGCATCGTTCCTGTAGAGGTTAGTCATTACTTCCACACGAGTGCTCAAGCTGCTGACAGCTGATGAGGTGCATAGGGTGGAATAGATCCAAAATGATCAAAGCTAGAGATGAAGTCTTGATTCAGGCCATGTCAACCAGGCAAAACTTGGGGGTAATTTTAAATATGTATAGTATTACTCCTCTTGATATAGTTTTTGAAACTCAGCAGTACACTTAGATATTAAACTAAAGTGATGAAGACTTGTGACTCTCATCTACCCCGTGCTCAGGCATTTTGGGGACTAAACAACAAACAGATGCAGAAGAAGCAATGAAATTCCAGCCTTCAAGTGTTTTCTATAGACCTGAGGTGTGCAGCTGGCCAAAGGGCTGCAGGCTAATTTCATACAACCTTACAGGACAGCCCATTTTTATTACTGTTGGAAGACAAGTCTAGTCACATCCTTTCCTTAGGACACAGATACCTGATGTTGGAGATGCAATGATAGATAGCTGGTGTCAGCACAGGTATATTGAGTTTACTCATGTTGACAGTGAACATGCAGGTATAGATTGGGTCTGTGACTGTCTCCATGCTAAAAAACCAACAATGAGCTGGAGGATGAGGAATATGGGCAGAGCATTGGCTTAGCAGCTCAAGTCCAACCAAACTGAATGGTCATGGACCCACCACAGAGTTCTCTACATTGTGTTTCTGTGCTATCAATCATATTTTTTTCCCTTATCCAGCATAGATTGCCTGTAATTTACTGATCATATATAAACTGTGTGTTCCTTAAAAACTTTTCTTACCTTTCTTGTCTGAATCAAGGTTATTTGTGTTTCTTGTGTATTAACAGAAATATCTATAACTTAAAGCCAGAAAACCAAGAGCCATGGTAGGTGTCAGGGCAGAAAGGAACCTTGATTCTCTTCTCATAATGTGTCATGAGGATTGTATTTTGAGATGACTTACAGCCAGTTTGAAAACCAAAGGAAAGTGTGTGGTAAATAATTTTGTACTGTATTGAGACCCAGATTGTCAAGCATACTGACCTCTCATAATCCATTAACTCAGTCTAAAACAAGACCTTTTTTTCCAACAAGATAGCTGGAGTCTTCACTAAGGTTTTGCCATAAGAGCTGTGATCGTCCTCTTGCTCCAGTGATCCTGACCAAGTCCTTTAAAACTCATTGCATGTGTGCACTGAGAACTATCTTAGCTCTTCATGGCATCCTGAGCTGAACAACTCATCCCATTGGTTTCTTAAAAATACACACATGTATATGAAGAGGTGACCATACACATAAACACATAGCCTTCCATGGACTGCAAAGATTAACTTTACTCAGGAAAGCAAAACAGAACAAAACAAAACCCAAACACAATCCAAAACAAAACCAAACAAACAAAACCCAACAAACAAATAAACAAAAAAAACCTAAAACAAACTAACAAAGAAACAAACAAAAACACAAACACACACAAAAAACACAAAAAAACCCCACCAAGGTATAAGGGCTGAGGAAGACAAATCTTGTTTTGTGAATTCATTACCAAGGAGTCTAACTGAGACAGGTAACTTATATATAGGTGAATAGATAGGTGGGTGGGTAGATGAATGGATGGATGGATTTAACAAGAAATTGCTTAAATTCTAATAGCAGGATTTTCATATCTGAGGAAGGAAAAACAAATCAAACAACCACAACCACAGGTTGTTTCTCAGTAGCAGGTGGAGTTTTCAACATTGGAAATTAGTAAAAATACTCTGTGGTTTGGAACAGAGTGAGTCTGGCCTTAAATGTCTGCATTGGTATGGGAACACACAGCACAGGTTTCCCAGCTACTTTTTAATGCTTTGAGAATGGTCTATGCTTTTTTTGCATCCTCCCAGGTCTCTTCCTTTTGGTGTCTGAGAAGTGTGAAGCAAACCTAATTTCAAGGTGAACAAAGGGTTGTTTGTTCTCTCCTTGAGCCCAACCTCTAAACTTGGTGTAGATGAGGTTGTGTGCCTCTTGGTCTGCCTTATGCTTTAGTAGGTGTTTCTCAGCGCACACAGGCAGAATCCCTACACATGTACAGCACATCCAAGACCCCAGGAAATGCAGCTGGTATTTTTGAAAGAATTTGCCAGTTTTACAGAGCAAACTGCTGGCTCTGGTGATGTCAGTGGGAATTTAGCCACTAATTGCGGCAAAGCCAAGATTTTACCCATTCTATTATAATGTGGAACACAAATCCCACAGTAGAAGTGCTCTGGGGCATGTTCAGAGGAAGAAATGAATTTTTCCCTGCTATTCTGGACTGTGGTCTTCTCCTGGGCAGAATTTTCTCAATTCTATCAGACACCTAAGGGGGTCAGTGTTATTTTAACACTTTCAGACTGTTTCATACTTAGCTTATCGTGCCAACAAATCCACATTATGTAGAAATGAACTGCAGCAAGGACTGGAGAAGGGATAGTTGCTCAGTGAGGAGACTAAGGAAGAGGCAGACAGGAGGTAGGGGGAAAATGGAAAAACTTGGCATGAAATAGGGGAGCCTGATTGTGGGCCACCGAGGTTCAAAAGTAATTTAGCTAAGCAGATGACCGGGTGCCTAATTAGTTAATTATCCCACTGTACCACTATCCCCCCCCATTTGGAAGAAACTCTGTTACCATCCTCATGACCTCCAGGAAATGCACAAGATGCAAAGGATCAGCTGTTCCTTCGTGACAGCCCTTTTAGCAAATTAGTGGGGAAAATTGTGCTTAGCAAATATTCATTAGGGCTTCATTTTCCATTAATCCAAAAGGAAATGTGGAGAGCCTGTGACTTCAATCACGCTGAGGCCCAGGAATTTTAATGAGCTTTAAATGGGCATCTGTCAGAATCCTGACTTCGCCGTACTTCTCCTGCCAGCCGGGGGGATGAGTAATGGCTAATAAAAGGTGGGAGCATCTAGGCGAATTCTTCTCCCTAACAGGAAAGGCAAAGTTGTAATTTGCTGTGTTATGACACCATAATTACGCCCTGATGAAGAAAACGAGAATATTAAAATACACTTTCCTTCCGCACACTCTGCCCCAGACGTAAATGGGGGAAAGTTGGCTGAGTCAGGTCACAGGGTTGTAGGCACATGGGCTGTGAGTAAGGAGGAAACCCTCTTTTACTTTGGCATCTTAAACTTGTAGCAAAGAGCACACACAGTATATTACCTCAATCTCAACACCCCTGAGAAAAACAGAGTTGGAGTAACCTGCTGAGGTTAGTACAGAGCTGGGCAGTAGCTGGAAGTATCTTTGGTAAATAACACCATGAAAAAAACCAATCCCTGCCTCCTCAGACTATACAGTTGTCTGCTACTGAACACTGCAAAGGGTTTAAATGTTTGGGGGGTTTTTTTTCAACAAAACCACTTGAGCACACCTGGTATCTTTTGACTTTTGCTCAAGTACAGCATGCTTAAAAATAAAAGTCACATTGAAAAGTTTAATTCTAGACTAGTTGACCAGAGGCAGATTCTCCCTTTTCTTCCCTAAAACACAATTTCAATAGAACATTTTCTGAGGGTTTCTACTTTGACAAAATTACATATTCCAACAAGACTCCTTTCTTGATATTTTCCAAGCACCTTCTGCAGTTTGTAAGAGTATATGTTACAGCACTGAGACAAAAAGGGCAATTTCTCTTGTGCACTTATTTGGATTTAAATCCATCTATAATCTCTCATGCAGAACCCTCTAGAAGGGGGGACATGGTCAGACTGTCCAGATTTGAAAAAGCCTTCAGGTTGAGTCAGACTGGGGGTTTGAATGTAGGATTCTACAAAACAAAATAAACCAGGCGGGTTGCTCTTCTCAGTGACATCCAGTGATAGGACAAGGGGCAATGGGTGTAATCTGAAAAATAGGAGGTTCTGTGTAAATGTAAGGTGAAATTTTTTTCATGGCGAGGGTAACAGAGCACTGGAACAGGCTGCCCAGGAAGGTGTGGCGTCTTCTTCCCTGGAAAACATTCAAAACCCACCTGGACACATTCCTGTGTGACCTGCTCTAGGTGATCCTGCTCTGGCAGGGGGGTTGGACTCAATGATCTCTCAAGGTCCCTTCCAACCTCAAACATTCTGTGATTCTGTGCATATCTTTCTACTTGTTATCACAGTCCTCACACAGATACAGGAAGGATAATGAAACTTCTGTATACAGACGCTGAGGAGAGGCAAGTGTTAGTGCAAGTCACCCAAAATTCTACAGATTAAATGAGATTATGAGGATCAAAGAGAAACTGTGAAACATGTTATTTTATTCTTTTTATTCCTTTTCCTCTATTTTGGTTTCCATGGACACATGTGCTGCTGCATTCACCTGTCTCTAGACTTTATCCTGGTGTCTGTCCTGGGAAGGTTAATGAAATTAGCATAGCCTCTAGGTGACTTTCTGAGTTCCTGGTCTTCTGGTTTGTCCATTCCTCTGAGAGTACACAGACTGCTTCCTAGAGGTGACCCTTCACCAGTCAGAGAGGGACTATACCAGAGTAAATCTCTACCATGTGTTTTCTCATATCCTATTTCTCTCCGTTCATGGGTCTTCTTTTTCTCTTGATAGGACCAGAGGGCTGTAACCTGTTTATCTACCATCTGCCCCAGGAGTTTGGGGATGCTGAGCTGATGCAGATGTTCCTGCCTTTCGGTAATGTCATCTCCTCGAAAGTGTTTGTGGATCGGGCGACAAACCAAAGTAAATGCTTTGGTGGGTAAAGATAACAAAACAATTAGATTCATCTAGGAAAGGGCTTTCTCTGAATACCTTTCAAACTGCTTTCTCTCTGCTTAAGCTTTATGATTTCTCTCAACTTACTCCTGTCGATACTTTCCCCCTTCCCTCTTTCTCTCCTAATTGTCTCATGCTCAGTTGTGTGTGCTGCCTAGAGGTGAAGGTTTGGCATCTCACCAGCAGCAAAGTGCTGCAGCTGCTGGTAGTGGGGTGGAAAATATTCTCCCTTTGAAGGGGAAGTGAGAAGGTTACAGAAAAGACTAAAGCACCTGCAACAAAATGGAGGGGCTGAAGGTATAAGTGAGGTGCTGATGGGGACAGCAATGGAAGCATGTGGCAGAAGGGGAACTTCTGTATCTAAAGAAAAGGGAAAACAGGTCATGGGGCTGAAGGGAACACAGAGCTGTAGGGGAAACTTTACAGCAGCTGTGATGCTTTAAACTACAAGGGGACAAGGGCTGAACATCAACTGAAAGTCTGGTCTTCTGGGGAGATGGCTGCTCAGTGAACTGCAGACAGCCATGTTCTGAGCCCATTGAACCTGACCCATCACCAGAGCAGATACAGATAGACTGAGTTAATCCTGTACCTCAACTGCCAGGCCATGCTACGAGGCTGGGTTTGAAAGCTACACCAAGCTCACAGAGCTCTGGCCTGGCTGCTGGCTCAACCCTGCTAGATGGAGCGCAGAATGAGCAGAGCCTCAGATGCCTGTGTGCCACAAGCTAGGGACACCCCGAGCTGCACTTACAGTTGGGGGCAGGGGGTCAGCCAGCCAACATCCATGTGGTGATGTGTTTGTGGTGTTTCAGTGGGATCACCCTGTTTGAAAAGGTGCTACTGTGAAGGATTTCAACCAGCAGTGTGGCAGCATGGGGACCCTGCTACACTTGGATCCCATCCCACCTGGTGTACACAAGGGAACTCCTTCATCCAGGTGCCCACTACTGGGATGTGTAATTTCTGGTTCTCTGCCATCCTACCCTCTTTGCAGACCTTCTCTGAGAAGTGCAATGGGACAAACTATTGCTTTTCTTTTCCTTTTACTTGCAGCTGATCTGGACTCTGTCTCTCAGGCAAACTTCCAGAGTTAAGACTTATTGGAGTTCCATTCGATTTTAAAGCCACTTTCAGTCTCCACACTATGCTTCCTTTCCATGATGCCTTCCCCTTTCCCCTCTTGGACAGACTACCTCCAAAAACTCTTACCTCATCCCCTGCTAGCTATGGTGCCTGTCAGACAACGTTTACAGGAATTTCATGCCCGTTAGCTATGCACACAGTTCAAGCTGCCCATCCACAGAGTGTCTGAAAAGGTTATTTCCCCCCTTGACTGAAGGAGCTCTGTCCCTTGATGTGAAGGGATGCAGCATTTCCCTTCACCAGCAGTCACTGAATTGATCAGGCACTGTAGGAGTGAAGGACAAAGAGTTTGGTGTGAAGAGGCAGTTGGGAAATTCAAATGAGAAATTATGAATTAGCCTCATTCTCTCCAGAGCCCACCTACTTTTTAGAGCTTTAACTGTATAAAAACTTACGATATGAGCAGACCAGGAAAGCTCTAGGTGACATTGAAAACTAATGCTTCAAGGATATCCAGGGGTTAGAAAGGGACCTTTGGCAATGAAACTGTCATTTTTGCCACAAATATTTAGGGGAATACTGGGTTCGTTTCTCCACATATTGACGAGTGAGAAGAAAAAAAGGAAATGGAGAAACGTGGTGAGAGACAAGTACAGTAAGGGAGAGTATCTTCTGCAAAGCTATTCACCTATCTCCTCTCAGCTCAGAAGCTTTCTGGCTACAGAGCATCACAAAAATAACACTACATACCTAGTTTGTAGAGCAGGGTTATGGGGCTGGCCTTATTGCTGTCTCCAAGGTACTGTGAGGTTATAGTTAATAGCTGAGCAGGAGTTGAGGGATCTTATCAGAAATTCAACATTGAGTCTTACTGGGAGAAAATAAACATCAGCTCGTTTGATGAAATAACCTCCAAAACTAGTGGTGGGATATTCCATCCTGAAAGGAGGAAGGTGCCTTTTGGTCATGTCAACTCAAGCACGCAAGCAAGCAAAAGAGGGAGTTAGAAATTCCTAGTGGATCTTAGTCACCTTGTATTAGTTTTAGAGACACAAATATTCAAGATCAGTCTTTTTTAGGTCCCAGAAGTCAAGCCTTATTTTTCTCTGGCTTTAACTTTCCCAGTGATCTGAATGCCTGCTGGGACTGTTCATCTTGGACAAATACTTGGACTATGTTTCCATGTGTACCACCTCCAGAAGGGTAGAAATAGTAGAAATACCGGTAGCTGACTATCACAAGTATGTTATGCTGCTCTTCAAAACCTCCCACCCTGCTGACCTTCAGCTTTAAGCTAATATAAAAATGTAGAGAGTATTACAGAAAATGGAGCCTTTCAATTGTTTTGCTAAGTCCACTGAAGCTAGTGCCAATTATAATTATTTGTTCAGAAAGTTGATTAAAAAAAAAAATAAATTACTTTTTCCTAAAGGAAAAGAAGGGGTTTTGTTAACTTTGAAAGTACGAATACTCTTTCCTTTTCTGCTTAAACATTTCCCAAAACTCAACATGTAAAAACATAGCATTTGCATTCTGATTCACTTTTTTTTTTTTAGCCCAGCTAGAGCTTTCCAACTCCTAGCCTGGGGGGACAATTCTGTCTGGCCCCAGAAAGATATTCCACCATTATATGACCTTTTAAAATGTATCTGCTATGCAGATCCCAAGTAAATTGCTGTAACAGAGTCTAGCCCCAGGTTGTCGAGAAATTGTCAAGAAGTCCTGCTTTAGACAAACTTTAAAAACTCTATGGAGAAAAATGTCATTATGTTATTTTCCATGGAAACAGAAAATAGCTCATTTCCTGCTCTTGTCTCACCGTTGAGCTACCTGTAAGCAGCTGACCCAAATGGAATGAGTCAGCAGAGTAGCATGTCAAAATACATCTTTTATTCTTGTTTGGTTCCAAATTCTCCCCTGCATTTCCAGCACAAAGTGATGCCCTTTGGTCACCACTGGCATGATAGTAAAGGGGCAGCCATGGGAATGTTAGGAAGAAAGTGAGATCAGCCACAAGCCTTTCTCCTGGTTTCTGAAGTCCATGACCCTACAGAGAACCACTAGCACCTGCACATGCTAGAGACACCATGTCGTGCTCATGAAGCCTTTGGCTCTCCCAGTTCAGAGGCTGCTGACTCCTGGCCAACAAGGAGCAGCAAAGGATGCAAGCTACAGCAAACACCAATCTCATGTATAAAATGTGAAAATGCTCAAGATATATCTACTGTATTCCACAGCAGGACTGTTTGCTGTACTGTGTAAGATTGCCTGAGAAACAACCCTGACTTCTCACTGAAAAAAATAATTTAAATTGGAAGGCTTCTTTACCTTCAACTTTTCTTCTGCTGCACACATCCAAGCTAGACCTAAATCCTTCACTTTCTCTTACAATTTTTCAAACCTCTGGCTTCTATCTCCCCTGCTATCCTGATGCAGCTGTAACATGGAAAAGTGCAGACCACATTTTTCCTTCCCACTCACCAACACCCTGTCTATCCCCATGGCCTGAGCCTCCATCACACCAATCATATCAGCATCTCCTTAGAGTACTCCTCAGGTGCTGCCTTGCCTGCCCTCTCGTACTCAGACTTAACTGATTTCACCTTCACAGTTCTTCACCATGCTGCCCTTCTCTCTCCTCTCTCACCAGTCCTTTACTCAATGCCCAGATGATACCTCTAGCCTCCTGCCATGCACTTGTTTTACACTCGGTGTGTTTCTTCTATTGGGCCATGCTGTCCATTCCCAGTGAACTGGCAGGGCCACAGCAGGAATCAATGTCTCACCCAGGGGGAAATTACACTTTGTCGAACACTCCTTGAAGACAGTAACTCCCATTGTCCCAGAAGGCTGATCTAGGAAATCTTGCACAGGGGCACAGTGCACCAACAGCCTGAATGCCAGCTTCTGCAGGGCCCTGGAACTAGCCTCTGTGCCTCCCACTGCATGTGTAGAAGTTACTCTGTGTGTTGGTATGCTAAATGTCAGAGGACATGAAACATATCTGCTGGTCTCAGTGGCTGTGGTTCCTGTCTAGTTCATACAGATAATATAAATGTGGCCAGTTTGTGTACAAGGCAAACAAGAAAAATCCAGTAAAATGGCAGTATTAAGGATGCTAAGTCAAGTAGTCAATGTGACAAGAGCCATCCTTCTTATTGTCCACACATGGCTAACTCTACTTCTGTCATAGAATGATGCTACAATACAGTCCTAATTTCAGGAACACTCACTGTTCTCCCACAAGATACATTTTAAGAAGGCATTTGAAGACATTAAGTTAGTGAAATACAGAGATGAACATGTTCTAGAAAAATGTTTTAACACAGAACAGAGACAAAAATACAGATTTGGACAATATTACTTAGGAAGAATGACAGAAATTAGAAAAACAAGGACATGGGTGGAGCAGCAGAGGCCAAATGGTTACCCCAAGGTGTCAAGTAAGGTGTAGATAAATTAAAGCTGGATGATTTGCCTTACTGATGAACTTGGAAATTCATTCCTCCGGTAACCTCTTTCTGAGAGCAGTGAGCACCTGGATCTGATGGCTATTTGTGCACCATCAAGCAGCAGACACTGTCAAGCCAGTTATACTCCATGCCCTCACCTTGTCCTCCACGTGTCTCCTTGGCATGTGCCTGTTCCCCATACCTGCTGATGTGTCAGGTTCAGTTTTTCCCCGTGGAACTCTAGGAGGCTGTGAAGAACCTCTCATGCCCACAGAGACACTGTGGTTGCCCTCTACTGAGCTTGACACGCTCTGACACAACAGGTGTGAGCAACCACAACGGATAGAGGTTTTCTTCTTTTCTATGCATTCCGGATGGACTTTCACACTGGCAGAAGGGATGTCCTACCCTTTTTTGAAAAGTCTCACATTAAATGTATCAAGGAGAATTCTAGCTTTGAGCAAACTGCAAAGTCTTCTTAGAACAATAGATTTATATGGCCTGAAGGAAACATCTTATTTGACACTTGGTACAACATGGACATCAAGTTTCATACCAGATTGCTGCAGGGAGCCCACCTGAAAGTTGCTAGTGGATCACATGATTTGAAAAAAACCACCAAATCTTCTCTAAATATGCCAAAAGAGAAAACATAACTTGATGTGGGTCATAATAGTTAATTATCTTTGCTGTTAAGTATTTCTATTCCATACTAAACTTTTTTCTGGCTCATAGCCTATGAAAAGAAACAGGGGAGACAAATGAGAGAGATTAAAGGTGAGAAAAGTAGTGAGATATGAGGACTGGGCACAGGAGGAGGTGAAGCTCAGGAGAAGGGTTGAAGGATGGGTAGAGCTTGTATCATGTTATTAAAAACATACTGTAGCTGTTCAAGACAACAATGTGGCGATAGAAATGTGGAGTGGGAGATGAAAGGCAGCAGGAAGGTCATGGTGGTCTACAGAGTTTCATCCTGGAAGCTGAAACAGAAAGAAGTATCAAGAGATGAGGACATTGGCAAAAGCTGTGCAGGGCTCTGGGACCAGGGGCATTGAAGAACAGGTCTAAAATGCATTGGCAGTACTCCATAAAACATAGGAGTGGCATGATGAACCCTGAAATGCAGCAGAAAAATATTGTTCAGCAACTGCTTACAATGTGCCTCTAACATGTCCTGACAAATCTGGCAGCTTCTCATTTGATTAAAAAAAAAAAAAAAAAAAAAAAAAAAAAAAATCAATGAAAACCTCACCGTAACTTGATACAGGGAAATGCGCAGGTTCTGGAATAAGGCAGTGTCAGGGTAAGAAATTCCAGTTGCATGTTCCTGCCCCATATGAGTGATTATGGTTCAAGCTAGCTGTGTGCCTTGGGTTCCCCTTCTTGTAGCAGGTCACTGACTCCTTTGCACAAGGCTTTATGATTCATGGATGAGTAGAGTTATGTATCAGCTCAGAGTTTTTGGAGTTTCTTTTTTCATTCTTCTTTGAATAGGTTAATAGGAAGATTCTCACTAGACAGAGGAATTACTAGAGAGCACTTGGGAGGGAGGTAGAGCTTTGAAGGTGCTGTTTCCAGTACTGTGATTAAATGTAACATTATTTTTTCCTTTTTACTTCTAATCTGTTTTCAAATTTCCTAAGGAAAGTCTCTACCCAAGCCTTTCTCCCTGGAGCCCATGGAATTAGGCTATATCTTCTACTTTGCATGACCTAGTGACAACACATTTTGTTTTGGGGTCCCAGGACAATATCAGATTGTCATTCCCATACAGTTGTGGGCTATAGACCAAAACTCAGAGTGTAATCGAGGAAGCCACTATTTGAGTGCCTGAACTGAGGCAAGATGGGAACACTTTTCCAGGCACATTAAGAATGTCTGACCCCTGGGATGTTTTGGTTCAGACCAAAAGTAGTTTGTTGTGGTCCTCTCCTAACCTGAAGGACCTGGCAGCCAGCCAGCCAAGGAGAGATCCATGAAAGTTGTAAAGTAAGGCAAGGGGAGGAGGACACCATTAGATGTGTGCTTAGAACTCCCAGAGGAAAGGGGAAGGAGGAACAGAAGTTTATTATTTACTAGATACTCTCTGTTATACTCCAAAGCAACCAGTCTCTGAGACTTCAGGTCCACAGAGTAAGGATGGGAGTCTTCTCCAGCAGATCAGGAGAGTTGTGTAAGAAAGAGGAGTTCTTCATCAAACTCACTGCACAGAACCTCCAGCCATTGCAGTTGGCTGGGGGAGGCATTAGGGGGAGGAGGGGGAGCGGGAGAAGTATTAGGGCTGTGAGCCACTATTCATTTACAAACTATAATTAATTTGATGTTTAGATTAATTTCTGATGCACTCTCAAAGGTGCACTGAAAGCATTTTTCCTTTATTATAATGTTGATTGCTTATTGGGGAGATAAATCTAACTGTCAGTTATGCACTGACTTACCAAAACTTTCAGACCAAGCAAGCATGTATGCATAAGGAACAGCTGTTTGCAGCATTCCAGTTAAAGGGACAGCTCTGTCTTTTACCAATAACTCACATTAAAGAAAATCTATACATTGTACACAGGGACTTCTGCTTTCTTTTGTAGCTTAATAATTTATTAGACAAGAATATGTTAGCAGAATCTATCTTCTATTTATCTGTCTGTCCCTGTGTCTATCACTGTTGCATCCATCTCTCTACAGAAGTTATATACAGAGTCCATCCAAAATATTTTAAGTTATGGATATGATTGTACATACCTATTCACATGTACACTTATACAGTCATTTTAAATGTTTTTACTCATGGGGTAATTAGATGAAGGGACTCATTACTGCAGGGTTTTTGTGACTACTCATTTAATGACCTTCAAGGGGGAAATGGCCATTTATGTGACTAATAGAAATGACTGATGTTAAGCATTAGCACCAGAAGAAAAAAAAAGGGGGGGGGGGGGGGGGGGAGGGGGGGAAGAGGGAAAGAAGATGACTTTTAAAAGAGATTAAAAGCTTAATACTCTGGGCTTCAAATCAGTCCATCAGCCCTGGAACCTACAAAAAGAACCTGACCAGAGTCTTATTTGTTACCACCTACTCTAAAAACCTTTTCACATTAGGCAGAGTAGATGAACCAGAACCATACAGTGTTGGTCCTACATCAACTCCAAGGATATTATATTTTCAAATACAATCACCCCCATATGTAGAAATGCTAGGGGACTGTCTCTAGTGCTACTTTCATTCAGACTAGAAGTTTCTGTTCAGAAGTCAGAAATAATGACCCCTCCAATGGCCAGGCCCATTTCTGAATTCAGAGTGATCTGCAGAGCATAGACTTACTGAATCCTGCTCTTGTGAGATTGCAGACCCACCACAGCATTTTCATTACCCATTACATCTGCTGTTCTGTTTTCCCAAGAACTCCTGAAACAAGGTGAATTTGAGATGTATCATTGATGAGGGTCTATCAGTCCACCCAAATACCTATCTTCAACTTCTTCATATCTATCTATTCAGTCTCATTCACTGCACAGAACTGCTCTTCAGCATTTTGAAGTCTGCCAGCTAGCTAGTTACTGAGCAGCTATTCAATAGATCCTCACAACTCCACGCTTGGCCTCAGACTTTTCTTCCTGCACAGTATTCAAACCGCTATTAATATGAATTTATTATGATTTCCACCTCTGTTTTCCTAAGGCTCTTCTCAGCAGAGCATTTGCAAGGTTCACAGAGCTAACGGAATTTTCACAGTGTTCATGGTGTCTTCATTTCACTAAGGGTGATGATGAGGCACAGAAAGATATTCAAAACTATTTATTAATCTTGGATGCCTAATCTGAGATGTCATGAGCCTAATCAGTCTGTTTACTTGTTTTCTCAAAGTATTTAGCTCGAAGTGTTTAGGGCATACTATGTTTATATTCTCTTCACATGCAGGTACAGACAACAGCCTTTCTAACAGTGAAACCTCAGGTCACGCACTGAGAACCAAGAACAGAGAAACACAAAGTAAAACTTATTCCTCACTGGTAGACTAAAGAGGCCTTACATATCTCCTCAAACACTGTGCTGTAACTATCCATTTCTTTTTAACCTTTGTGTACCATTGGCTCTAACTGGGCCATGATAATTAACACATGGCTGGACATTGCTTGGGCATGGCTCAGCAATGACAAGGACAAGGGACTGCCCATAGACAGTAGTATAGACAAGGCCACCTTCTTTTGAGTGATAGGAGAGTTTGGTTATGTAGATACTAACCATGATGTACCTTTTGCACTCAGAGCCTGTCCTATTTTATTTACTAGTATAAAATTAGCCTAGAAGATCTTATGAAAGGGATTTTGTAGTATACCATATACTCAGCGTAAGAGGGATGTCATGGCAGAAATAGGGATCAATTCCAGTTCTCTGAGGCAGCCTTTGGTTGTACAACTACAAAACCATTCTTCCTCTACCTTGCTTATTGTCTACATTCTAACTCTTGAAATAGTGAGTCTGATACATTTCCTTTTTCCTCACCCTGGTATGTTATTCGTTCTCTACCGTAAATAAAACAAGGATGCCATGAAAAATACAGAAATGTGTAGTTAGAAGCAATGTCTTAATGCATATGCAAAATAATATAGAAGTAAAATTTTATAGGTAACATCATTTCTTGCATTTCTAACTTGAGTTCTTCATTTTATAACCTTAGCACTGTTTTAATGTGTTGGTGCGTGTGATATCTTCCTTTTTCAAATAAGCAAGCAAGCAAACAAACAAATTCCCCCAATGAGATTAATGTCTTCAGATAGTATAGACTGACGTCTTCACAGGTTGTCATCAAGGTATCAACTTGCAGATCTCTGTAAAAATAAATATACTTATCTATTTCTGGTTTCATCTATCTCAAATCCCAAACCAAATTCAATATCATCTCCACTCTCCCCAGTCTTGATTTATAATATATCGCTTGTGTACAGGTATGTACATTATACATATACTATATAAGTATATATTTCTGCAATAGCAAATATGGCTGCAAGATATTAAAAACAATGAAAACCACTGAATAAGTGGTCTGAATTTGAGCAACCTGCTCCAATGTTTTCTGACCTTGATGATGAAAAAGTTTTTCTTCGTATCCAGTCTGGACTTCTCTTGTTCCAATTTATGTCCTTTGTCGCTCATTCTCCCACCGTGAACCACTGAGAACCATAAAATATCTCAAGTTGGAAGAGTCCCATAAGGATCATGGAATCCAACTTCCTGCTCCCTGCAGGACTACCTAAAATGAATCCACATAACCAACAACATCATCCAGATGGTCCTTGACCTTTGACAGGCTTGGTGCCATGACCATTTCCTGGAGAATTTGTTTCGTGGACCAACCACCCTCCCAGTGAAGGATGTTTTCATAATGTCCAATGTGGACTTCCCCTGATATAAAGAGACTAACTCTGTCTTCTTGCTCTTATGGGGCAGGTGCTCCAGCCTTTGTCTGTTCTGATGGCCCTGCGAGGAGCTCACTCCATTTTGTCACTGTTTCTCCTCTGCTGAGGGGAAGGGGTGCCCAAAACTAGACGTTCAGGTGTAATATAATGAGTGCTGAGTAGAGAAGGGTAATCGCTTCTCTAAATGACTGGCTGTGCTCCTGTTAATAGATCTTAGGAAGCTGTTGGTCTTCCTTGCAGGCCAGGGCACATCTCTAATGAGATCCCCAGTGACGTAACCTGTGTAAAACCTAGAGACAGTGGGACTATGTTCTTTCACCAGTTGAGCTTCAGAGTCCTTGATATTTAGCCAGGCATGTTTATTGTTATAAAAGGGAGAAGGTGCATCTAACATTTAAGACCAGCTGCTGTCTTTGGCTACCACACAGGAAACATGTTTTCTCACATTTTGGCAACATAACCTACAAATCTGATTGTGTTCTGAACATCTAAAGGTGAAAATGATTGTTCTCAAGATAGGTCTCTAATGACACTTTAAATTCCTTCCCTAGAAGGGTTTCCAGAAGTTGTAAAGTATTTACCCTGGTCATTGTGCATCTTCTGACATGAATGAAGAGGCTCCAGAAGGAAAAAATGCTTATGAGAGATGATTTCTTTTGCTAGTTGTTTTTTATGAGTTAATGCAAGAGCCACTGTTTTTTTAGGGGTGACATATTTTTTACACCATCCCTTCAAATTAAGATCCCTGTCCAAATTATGAATAGTCATTCTGCCTTTCTCAGGTCTTCAGTTTTTCTAATCAAGGGCATTTTCATAAATGTGCTTTCCAGCAATATTTATACTCTCCTTATTTCAGTAATTAACACACAAGAGTATTTTGCTATCTCCCACCCAAGGGTGGATGAAGAGTTCAGACAGGTCATTGGGAAGCGAACGTAGAAACCAGAATTAGATCAGGCTTTATTCAATCTATGATATGATTCAAGTTCCACAAACTAAATGTAACTCTTCTGAGGGGCTGCAGAAGGCTTTTCACAGAGATCTTCAGTATTCAAGGTACTCTTTTAAAGACCGTTTTGAATGCAGATCTACAAGAATTTGTCAGCATCTACACTATAATATAAAGGTGTTTCAGTCCCATTGATGCTGATGACAGAAGAAGTCAGCTAATCATTTCCCTGTCCAGTGTGAGTAGTTGTAGACACAGAGTTCTTACATTGACAGTGAAAGGACCACAGATGTAACAGCTGGTTGGAGCTGGTGCCGTACATTTTTTTCTTCCAGCTTAAATGTGCTTGTACAGTTCTTTCCTTTCTCCTCTTGGTACCCAACATAGTTCAGTGGTGGTTCAGAACCTTCTAGTCTAGATATTAAAAGATTTTATCTTTTTCTTTCTCCATGACTCAATGCATATGAGGATTTTTGTTTTCCTGCTGCTTCCACTTTTAGTTTTCTTAGCTGGCTTTCAGACAGTGGCCTCCATAGAAAGTAAAGTATTGGTTTGAAAAGCATGGCCAAAAACTATTAATCACCACTTCTGGCTTCAGAACAGAAACTTACAGACTGTTCTACAAGAGAAACTTCAAGTCTTTCTATATCTATTTGGTTACCCTACCTACCCATAATGAGTTATCAGGTGTGCAATGACATAAAGAGAGACAGTTAGTTGTCCATCTAAGTAATGATTGGCAGGAGCAAGGTGTGGGGATTCTGTACATTGTTACAGCAAAAGTGGATTTATTTCAAAGACGCCCTGTGACATGAGAAAACTTTTAAAAAATACTCACTATCCACTAGTACAATTAACAGTGCATCTTCCTGATCAGTTTTTCTCTTGTTTTGTTTTTTGTTGTTTCTTTTAATTATTTTTTGGTTGGATAGTTGGTTATTTTTTTTTGTTTTGTTTTGTTTTTGTTTTGGTTAGGGGTTTATGTTTGTTTGGGTTTTTTGTTTTGTTTTTTCTTGATTACCCCAAGAAAAAAATTATTTCCCCACTATGAAATATTATCAAAAAGAAGGTCACCTTCTATGATGCCTGTCTTTTATAGACAAAGAAGGATGACTGGTGATTTCAGTAGCTGCAGTGTTCATACCTGGCTTCTTTATCAAGAACCCACAAATTGAGTGCGATCTAAGGGAGAATTTGGGAATAAAGAAATTAAGATAAAAAGTAGACTGTGACATTGCTGATGGGAGCCTCAGTAGTTATTTTCATCTTGATTATATCATACAACTCCAACAAAACAAATATAAAAATAGCCTACGCGCTATAATAGCCTACAGTAACACTCTTAGTGTATCTTTAGCTGAGCACCTACTTAGATCCCACTAACAACTTCTGTAAAACCTACACTAAGCTCATTCTTTGTTTATGGTTTTACAAATTTCAAATTTTTTCAATTTTTATTTTTCAATTTATCTGCTTATTCGAAACATGTACTTTACACATAAATCTTATCTTTACATGTTATAAATTTACAAGGCTCAAGAAACCAAGTCAAAAAGAGATCCTTCCCTTTCTGAAAACAGTTAGGAAATGGTTTCAGTTTTAATCATAATTCAAAAAGAGACCAAATATCATTCACGTATCTACAGGTGATTCTTCACTGGCTAGTTTATTCTTTGTGAGGAGGATCATCATTACCATCATAATCATCTGTGTTGGAACATTGTTTCTTTTAGAAGAACCACAATGCTTCTTGTCCGCAACAGACATGTGTGTATACTGGTCCAATATTTGATTTGTGGCATCTCCAAAGAATGGCTGCGGCCTGAATCCTTCAGTTTTACATCCACTACATTGGATGACTTCAACTTCTACTTAGCAAAATCAGTAGACCCTCAGTCTACAGACAAATAGATGTTCATCTTTGAACAAGCACTACTTCCAGGAAAAGAGGTGGTTTCAGTGTTAACTCCATTATTAGCTAAATCTGTTATGGCTTGCTAGATCAGATTTTTACTTCTTTTTATCTTTTTAGAAAAAGTTTTTCCTGTTCAGGTGTCATGGTTTCAGATGTATGTATGAGTGAAAACCCTAGATCTGACCATGAAGTAATATAAACTGTCCAAATTCTAGTCTAATCTCAAATCTTAATGTTGTGCTTGATGTTTGAATCATGACAGTAATTTCTGTATGAAAAAAAAAAAAAAAGATCCTCTAACAGAGTGTGAAAGAGAAGACTTCCAGGAAGAAAAGTCCTTCTTGGTTTGAACCACCATATTCAGGGTCAGTATCTACAGTCCTCCACCTTCTTCAGAGATGATAATGTTTCCTTGCAGTACTATCTGGAGATCATCTATCTGACAATACACTGTAACAGGGACCACTTCTCTGCACATTCCAGCTCACACTGTCTCTGAAGTAGTTTCATGCACGGGAAGATGGGAAGGTGACATAAGGAAGATACTTGCGTATTTCAAGCTACCTTCTGCACTAGGTGTTCTGACCTTTAGAGAAAGTTAATCATGCCATCTACTTTCACTCTTCATTTAATCTCCCCTTCCCATCTGTTCAGTTTCTCTCAGCTGGAAGCAAGATGAAGAACGAGTACCAGTCAGCTGTCTCAGTGGTCCGCAGCCCACACTTTGGGGCCATTTATTATAAGACATAAGCATCAATTGTCACCTCTGTCATGACTGTTACTACACTCCATGCCAGATTAGTAGGCAGGAACTGATTTTCTAAATATCTGAAAAATTAAATGAACAATAGACAGACAGACAGACAGATATGCAGTATCAGAAGGGACCATTCTGATCCTTTGGACTGAACTCTGAAGTAACAAATGCCAGATAGATCATGTGATAGATTCAAACCTACTGCCTGAGCACCCTTTTTAGAAAATCTCTTAGTCAAGATTTCATTTGATAGATACTCCACCCCTATTGCTAAGCAAGATGTTCCAAAATAATTACCTTCACTATTTAAAAAAATGCAGGCTCAGTGTCTTATTTTGATGTTAAATTTGTCAAGTGTCTGCTTTCGTCCAGTTAAGAAATCATCAAGCTCAGGGTTTTTTTCTATATTGAATAAAACATATTCTATTAGAAATGATAGACTATGGTCAGAATATTGTTTAACCTTCTCTTCAGTAAACTGTGGCAATTGTCATTACTTTTTCAGACCTTGAATTATTTTTGTAGTTCTGAATAATTCTTAAAACTTCATTTTTGTAGAGAAATCACCCAAACTAAATGCAGAATTCCAGTAAGGATCTTTCCTGAGCCATACTCAGAGGCAAAAATCACCTTGATACTTCTAGAGGATGTTCCCCAGAGACTGTCTTCATCCCAAGACTTGTACTGAGTCTTGGAACTTTTCAGTATTTTAATATAATCCTGAGAGCTCATGTATTTGGCTGTTATCATGACACCCATGATCTTCTTAGAAGCACTGTTTTCTAGTCCGGATTTCTGCTTTTTATAAGTGAACCACTTTCCTTTTCCCGTGGATACTTAATTTTGTATTTGATTAGATTAAAATGAACAGTCTTTAACTGAGCCTAGGCTATGCACTGACACAGGTCAACATGACTTACTTCTGTCATTATTTACCACTTCAGCATTTTTGTATGATTGGCAAATTTTACCAGTAATTACTTCAGATATCTTTCAGGAAATGTTACAGAAACTGAATAGCACAGAGCATTTAACATGTTCCTGGAGGAGCCTACTAGAAACTCCTCAATATTGTAAAGCAAAATTTACATTTTGTTATGGTAGTTTATCTATTATCCAAATTTTAAGAAGTTTGATATGGGCTGCCTTCTTTTCTTATGAAGAAGGGCTCTCTCAAGTATTCTAGAAAAGTCGAGTTATACTCTATGAAAACTTTATTAACCAAACTTTCAATTTCATTAAATCAGGTTCATTTGATAGATCCTATTTTCCATGAAACCATGATGATTGGTATTAAATGTACACCTTTTAATTCTTTGTCATATCACCTCATATAAAATTTAGGCTTACAAAAGATTGCAGAAGTTGACCACGTCATCTAGTTTTCATCCTTACAAATTACTAATAGAATTTTTTTTTTAATTGAATGGTTTTCTAATATTCCATAAATTTCTGAAATGAACATTAATGGCTCAGCAAATTTCTGAGCCAATTCTTCAAATATTCTGAGGTTGCAATTATCTCACCCTACAGATGTGAAATATTCAATAGTAGTTGTTTAGCACAGTCATCTGTTACTGACATTTCATACATTAAAAAAAAGTGGGTGGATGAATGTAGGATGGATGGATGGATGGATGGGATGGGTAAGTGGATAGACAGATCTCACTTGGATATGATTAAACATCAGTGGAAGGTTAAGTATTCCAAAAAGTCATCCAATGCTATTAGACACTGGAAAACAGCTGAAGTGCTATGCCCTTGATCTGCAGATGTATTCCTTTATTGAGTATTCCAGTACCCATAAATCACCTTTCAATACCATACCTTCCAATGCATACATACATTACAGGGCTACTTACATACAGATTGTATCCTGAAATTCTTTACAGCACTAAAAAATTGCACAATAACATCTAGTACATCATGTAAAGAACATAGCAAGGTAAAGACCTTGCAAGACAATTAAAGGAAAACCTCCATTGTCCGATAAAACTAATAAACGTGGAGACTGAGAACCTGAGCAATCTTAGAAACAAAATGGCCTAAAGTAGCTGTGAAGTGATGAGGGTTAGGTGGCCAGGTCCCAGTGTGGGGAGAAGGACATGAGCTCCTCTCCAGCACATCTCCCATGGAGAAGTCTCCAGTGATTTGAATACCTCATCATTGCCTTCTCAGAAGAAAATGACTCCCTGATGTTCCCACCCTTCACAGATTAGCAACAAAGTAAGGAAGCTGTTGCTTTTCCGTTATTCTCATTTCCCTCTAGTAAGATGAATATGGCTTGAATGATAAAAGGGAAAGTTTAGAAGAATGAGATACTCTCCTTAGCTAGTGACTTTCATAACTGGAGGAACAAGAAGTGCCAGGGAAGATACCTCATGGCAGTCAGGCAAATACGCTGATAGCTAAAATGAGAAAAATGATTCTATGTGCTAAAAAAGCTAATATGCACTGATGTCTATTTGTTGCAATACCTTGCAAAGTATATCTCTGAGATGGTAGTTTTGTGCAGCAAGTATCTGGAACATAGATCAAATAACTCTTCTTAGTTTTAAGACAAGTTAAATATTTGTTTCTTTGAGGTTCCTTTTAATTTCCTATTGCCTGGGACCAGTGTAATTACATGTGTGGACCTTCTGTAGGGCTATCTGCCCCATTTCAGGGGTCTGGATCAAAAGCTTACATCTGGACATGTCTTTCACCATGATCTTGACTTCTGATTTAGGGGATCCTCAGTGTAGTTACCAAGCATTGGGCTCTACCCAGGGAAAGCTTCTACCGAAGAGAGTCAATATGTTATTTCAACTCGGTAGCAGATCATCAAAAGTCTGTTTTGCACATTAACCTCTAATTCTCCTTGCAGCATGCAAAGAGAAATAGAAAACTCAGAAATACCAATTAAGGATCCATGGGAACCTAACGATGTGCTCATTCAGGACTCCACATAGTATACAAACTAATTCATCGCCATGCAGAGATAGTACTTACTGAGAATGAAAAGTTTACAGTTGCAAAACAGTCTTCAAATGCACTGTGAGATAGATTGCTAATTCCCTTCTTTATGATCTCATCTGATTAAAACAGAAAAACAGCTCTTGAGTAATATCCATTACATAAAGCCATGGGTGATCATGCTTTATCATGAGATCATCGTGAGGTCTTCACAATAAAGACATGAAGCTCCCTTGGCATGTCTCCCCACCAAGACTCCCTGTGGAAAAATTGGGGAGAAACAAAAGCACGTTCCAAGATGCCACCTCAGTTTCTGAACATTAATCATTTACACAGTCATGCAGGAAAAGGGCAGGCCATGAGAAGTCATGGAGTCCAATATCAGTACCTTCCTGGAAGATGCTGTGCAGACTCAGGAAGATTAGATGCCTTGAGCTGCAGTTTCTAGCCGATTTCTTTATTCTTTGCTGCTTTGATTTATTAGAACAGACTTTTTATATAATCCCCAGGGGAGAAAGAAAGAAAGAAAGAAAGAAAGAAAGAAAGAAAGAAAG
>JANVCC010010235.1:5890305-5900549 GCA_025345505.1 Todiramphus chloris collaris
AAAGAAAGAAAGAAAGAAAGAAAGAAAGAAAGAAAGAAAGGAAAAAACCTCACAACATCCCCCATAAAATAGATTTATCACAAAATCCTGTCCTCCTACCAACCATCTTCAGACCAGAACATATATTTCTCTGATTATTAATTAACTGATGCACAGAAACAGCTTCAAGCTTCTTAACCTCTCCCTTTCTCTTTTGTCCTTCAAGAGTGTAGATGACAATGTAAGGGTAGTTTTGAAAATACAACCAGTTCCTTGAGCAACTGTGGTACTATCATCATGCATCATCATGCATTGAGACATAGTCATGGTCTCAAACTTTAAAGACATTCAGAAAATAAGTATTTAAGTTGTTTTCCCAATAGATACATTCTATTCCTAGTTTAAATATGGCGTAGCACCATTAACATTGCTGACATTGACCTGGAGAAATAAAGACGGTTAATGGCCAGTAGTGCATCTAAGAACAACAACAAAAAAAGTCATAGAATCTACCAGTAAGCATTTGACCTGGAAAGAGAAACAGTTATGATACTGTTAGCACAGCTTGTCTGCCTGTCTATCTGCCCGTCCCTTAACACTGTGACATCTCAATTCTCAGGATAAGCCACCATAGCTTTTCTTCTTTTTGGAGTCCATCCAGATACTGTCAATGATATGAAATACAACTCCACATAAGTAACAAGAAGGGGGATACCCAAATGCACTAACAATTTCTGAGCATATCAAGCCTTCCCCAAACTAAAACCATGAAATGAAGCTAGACAAATTTCCTGCTCTGACTGTAGGATGTGTTCACAAGGAAAATGCGTAATTATTGGCATTTCTCCTCCTCTCTGCCCATCCATCCCACCTCAGCCTCCCCACCCGCAGCACCTAGCCAGTGGAGATTTTTATATTACAGCAGATACCAGGACAACTAAGGTGAAAAACAAAAGAATAAACAAACAAACAAAAAAAACATGCACACAAAAAAAACCTCAAACCAAACCAAATAAACAAAACATCAAACAAAAAAAATCCAAATCTATAGGCAACTAATACCAATAACAGCAGAATACAACTCTCAGCTTCATTATCTGGTCTAAATGAAATATGGTGAGCAAATGCACTTCTGATCTCTCTTATTAGTCCCATTTCTTAAAATGCTGTATTATTTACAGCTTTGTGCAGAATGAGGAATTGGCCTTGGAATTCCATCTCTAAAGCAAAGTGATGACAAAAACTGGTGTAGCTTTGTGATCTTAAAGGCACGGTTTGTGCAGAGGTACGACTGTATCAGCATCCCAGCACCAGTGTTTATCACCCAATTAAAGGTCTAGTCTTGGCAAAAGTAGACAAAGAGTAGACTTCCATCATATTTTGCAGCATTTCTGGTGGGGTTTACATGAATGAGGAGTTCATTTCAGCAATTAACACAACTTTGGGGAGTGATGCACCCAGGCAGTAGCCAGTTAACATCTTACCTTGAGATGTCAGTCCCAACTACAGAACTAAGTAAACCCCATAATAGAGGTACCTTTATTTAAACTAGGTGCCTGCCTTCTTCACAGTCAACACTGGTACATGCTATACAACCAGTGGGACTTGATTCATATGAGCACAGCTAGGAAAAAAGAGAGAAATCATATCCTACAGCCAGTGACACTGTTGGCTAGGCCTGCACTGGTTATTTTAGGATCCCAAGGTGATTTCCTCACAAACGGATGCACATTTAGACATGCTCTAGATGTGTACGTTTAGTCAGTAGGAGGCACATTGCAACAGGACAAGTTACAAGAGTAGGAATCAAAGTTCCCAGGCAATCTAGGTTTTCTAGAGATGTGATATAAACAATTACCCAGGTGCAGCCAACTCAGTTTTGATATTTGGTAGCTGTGTATGTATTAGTAAAGTAAATATACCTGGCACTTTCCACTAATACTGAGGCCAGCTGGCACAGAATGTCCCACACCCAAATTATTAATTCTCTTACTTTCCAGCATATCATAGCCACATCCAAGATAACTACTGAAAACAGCCTCTGTTTGTTCTAATACTCAGAATTTGTCCAGAATTTGTTTGGAATTAAGCACAAGCCAAAACTATGTCAAGGACCTTTCTAAAAATTCGGTGGTACTGACGATTTGGTTTCAGTTTCTCTGAACTTCTCTGGTACAGTTGTAGTTTACCGTTTTAGATGTAGCTGATGGGTCTTGGACAGGAGTATTAGCAATCCAGAGGTGATTTAAAAAAAAAAACCTCTTTCACTACATCCCATTTACAAAGATATGAACAGTTAGACAGCATATTTCAAGTTGAAGCTCAAGTAAAGCATTTCCAAGGGAGGCTCCAGAAGTATGTAAAGACTGAATCAACTCAGGAGAACTCAGGAGGAGTTTAGTTTGTTCTTCTGCTGAGATCCAATCATAGGACATTGTTGACTGATAGACTATTCAACTAGTCAGATATGAACTGGTAGCATTACCAAGTGCTTACATGTTAATAAGTGATTACAAAAGCAGATCCATTGCCTTTGGATAATAGCCCAGCTCATTACTCACAATAACTCTCCAGTTTTCTGTCTAGAGATTGATGACTGCTGTGAGGCTTGAGCAATACTTTTGCCACATCTTCAGAGTTGCAGTGTTGGTGTCTCTTCATCCAGGTGGTTGGCAGGAAAACTTCATGGACAGCTGGTTACTTGGAGCCTTGGCTTCAAGAGAGGAGGACAAAGTGGGATGCTAGTTTATTCCATGGGCCTCTGTCTTAAAGCCACAACTGCCATAATAATAAACTTGTTGTCTCACTTTGGAGCTAAAGCCAGAGGTTTTTTGACCTCTGAGAAACTTATTACCCAAAGGCAGGGAGTACAGCTTTAATGCAAAAGGTTGTGTGCTTGCATGCCTGTGTATGCATGTCCATTTCCAATGCAAGTCACTCTGTGTCCTCTGTGAGACTTGCTTTCAAGGAAGAACTAGACCATGGAGGAGGTGCTGCTAAATGCATTCATAGCACAGCCCAAGGCTGTGAGCCATTCCTGGTTTGTTGTCAGCAGCAGGTGTATACCTGGCAGCAAGTGCTCAGCATTAACTTTTTAAGTGGCTCTCAAACTGCCTTTTTATTTCAGACTCTCTTTTGAGAGACACTCTATTCCTAGGCTTGATTTGTGCTGCCAGAGCCTTGCAGGGGTGGAAAACCAGATGGCTTTGTCTGGAGTGCAGGATGGTCCAGCCTAGTCTTATCCAGAGTGTGTGCTCAGAAAATTTGTTGGCACAGGGGGACATTTATGGCAAAGGTAGCAGATGTAATTCTTATACAATGTGATGGCTCACTGTCTCACTGTATCTCAGACCTATGGTCACTACAGATAAAGTCATATATTGTCTGGGCAAATTAGGCCTTTTCCTGGAGCTCACATAAAAAAAAAACCAACAACAAAAAAACCCACAACAACAAACAAACAAACAAACAAAGAAATCAAGCCAAACAAAAAAAATACGAATCAAAACACACAAAAAAAAAAAAAACCACACACACAAAAAACAACCCACAAACAAACAAAAAAAACCCAACAAAATCACAAAACCCAACCAATAAACACCACAAACCCTCCACAGCTCACACCAAAACTCCTCCTCGAAGCTAAATACATTAGATGCATTGCATCCTGCGTGGTTCTGACCTATCTTGGCTCTTCTGATCCCCAGACAGCAAGCCTTGTCATTTTAGGTGGCCTATAGATAGAATATTCAGTCACTATAGCTGCTTCTACTGCTAGACGTGCTCCATGGCTGATTGGATAATTTACTGCCAAGGTATGAAACTACTTATGGAAACCATGTTAGGAAAGCACTAGTGTTCATCTTTCTAAACTGCAAAGTCAACAAAAATCTGCAGAAATTGACAGTTAATAAAGCTCCTCATATTGCCTAAGTGGCCAACAATCAAACTATTCATGCCAATGAATACTATAATGGAGAAATTATTAAATTCAAATTTTACTTATATTTCTATAATAAGGAAGTAGGAGTAGGTATATCAGGTTCCCTTCATTGTGAATATTGGTAGGCAAAGGAAAAGTTATGCTGGTGAGTGAAGGAGGGTCTAGAGATTGACCCCAGACATGACGGAGAGAAAAACAGGAAGACAGAATGCCTTGAGACCATTCATCACATCTGCTGACAGCCAGCTCAAAGGTGACCCAAACCTTGTGTGTGCTGATACTGTGGCACCAACATTTGGATCCCCATGCTACACATAATCTTGTGTCCAAATTGGCATTCAGACCAGGCGTTGTGTCCTTGGACACTAATCTGTAACAGCCCCTCCTACCCTTTCTCCCCCATTGGCAACCATCCTCTCCTCACTCTCCTGACCACCCACACACCCTCCCACCTGCTCACTCCCTCCCTCCTACCAACCTCACCCCCTTTCCCATGTTCATTCTCAGTAGTCGTTGCATGTACGTGCCTTGGCTCCCTTCTGCTCATTAAGCCACCTGCCTTGCCTCGTGTTTTGACAGGTTTTGTGAGTTTTGACAATCCTGCCAGTGCCCAAGCTGCTATCCAGGCTATGAATGGTTTCCAGATTGGCATGAAAAGGCTGAAGGTGCAGCTGAAGAGGCCAAAGGATGCTAATCGTCCCTACTGAAGAGCTGTAGGAAACACCGGATACAAAGCACTAGCACAGGTAACTGCATGGGGAAAGGGGTGTCAGTTGTGGCTGTAGACTCTCTTTGTGTTGTAGACCCTCTAAACAATTCAGCTCTGTGACTCTCTAGCTTCTGCCTTTTCACTTAGGCCTCTGGCTAGAGCCACACTGCACAAATATGTGCTCACACATGAGACAGGAAGCATTTGTGTGCACCTCTTTAGAAAAAGAGGTGGAAGGATGCTTAAGAAGGAATGAGACAAGTTCCTCACCCCAGGGGCATCCTGCCTCTCCATAAAATCTTCCTGGTCAATAGAGGAGAGCCAATAGCTGTCCTGATTCCCCTTGCTCAGCCAAAGAGACCATTTCTGGTGGCTGAAGAAAATCTGCAGTTAACAGATGGGACTGGGCTGCAGTTTAATCCCAGGGGACTGGACTGGGACAGCGTCTGACTCGATAGCTCTGTCTTGCAAATGTTTCAAAGCATTCTTCATTCTTCATGTGGTATAGTCTGTATCCAATTTCATCTTAGCATAACAACTTTATGACAACCATATAACCCCTAATTTCTTTCTTCCAAAGCCCAAGAAATTAACAGAAGGATCAATGCTCGCTTCTTGCTAAGATATTTTTAACTTCTGTGTGTAGCTAAAACCCAACCAAAGCCAAGGAAGCTTTGCTTGAATGAGGACCTAGACAAACCTGAACAAGAGTCTTATTGTTAGACTCAGGTACTTTGTGTTGTTGGAAAGGAGCCAGTATGATGCTCCAAGGGAACTTCTAATACATGTAACAGTCAAAAAAGTCAGAAGCAGCAGCTTGTTTCATTGGAATCCCAGCAATCACCAATAGCAAAAACGGAGATGTTTCCAAAACTGGAAGTATTTTCCACCACTGGCTGGCTTTTCCATAAGATTTTGAGAAACAGAAATATAAAGCTGTATGCGTTCGTTACAGAGACAGGAAGTCTCCCTGTTGTTAAAACTCTTCCACACCAGAGATTTCCCAATAAACCCAGCACCCAGGGTAGCCCTAAGCTGCAACAAGCAGTTTGCACTCCCAAATTAGCAACAGAAAGATGGGTTAGGTGACCTTTCTAGGCCATTATAGCAGTAACATCTAAGATTCAGTCATTTTGATTCAGGCCTTTTTTGACTCATTTAAGGTACAAGCATGAAGTCCCTTACTTCAACATTCTCAAAGAACTATAAAGTCTTCTAATTTTTCAATGGTAACTCTAACATCTTCAAAAAAACGTGTTGTTCCAGTCTTCAGAGCAGTATCCTTTCCACTGAGAATTAACGAATGGGATCAAAATGTCTTTGACAGAGGTGCTGCACTGAAGACAACATGAAGCGGATTAAGAAACATTTCAATAAACATTATGTGCATGTACAAGATACAGCCTCCATAGTTTAGACTCTCCTTTATATGTGACTATATGAAGATAATAGTCAATGCATTTTCCCCCTTCAAATACCTGTTTTCTTTTCCTTGCTTATGACAAGGCCCCTTGGAAGCTTGAAACCAAAATACGTTTCCATATCCAAATGCTTTTTGCTTCATTACACTGGCTTTTTACTGCAAGTTTTTCTGGGGGAGATTGGGAGATATGTGCATGCAATTTTCTTAAAGGTGGGACTGTCTTTGTCAGGGATATTTTCAATAGCATCTGCAAAGGGATCAAGGAATAAAAATATCTCCCTAGTTTGTCACCAAGCAATAGCTTTTTATCGTAACACAGCTGTGATCATTGAGGAAGTGCTTGTTTCTTACGGTCATTTAAGAAAGTGTAGGGCTGTAGACTCCTATGTGGTTAAAGATTCACTGGTATGAGTCCACAGTGTTTTCATTATCATTAAGCATTATGAAGTGCTCTGCCTCTACCTTTTTGCAAACAGGCTGATATTGAGTCCTCAGCTTTAAAAAAGACTAAGATTTGTTGTTTGGGGTATTTTTCCCCCAATAAATTACGTACATGGGGATCAGATGGTAAAATGGCAACAAAATTCTATATCTCTCTCTTAGAGCAATTTTTTTTTTTCCTTTGCTTCTGCAAATCAGGAGAACAGTCTTGAATTGTCCTCTCTAAATAGGAAGTCTTTTAGTCTTCCTGGATTTTACATTGATTTGAATGCTCTGTAGTCCAGTCAAATGAGTTCAGTTGTTACCACCAGATCACTTTCCTCCTCTCCTTATAGGGAACTTTATTAAAGGTATATCAAGTCCCTATCAAAACAGAGTAAATGCACCTCAGAAGTCCTTATTCTCTTATAGACTCCCACCTTGGTGAGCTCTTTTCAGGAGCTGAAGAGGTGCTTGTGTTTTATCAGGAGAGAGTACTCCAGGAAAAGTTTTGTGTGGTTTTTTTTTACAACAGAGAAAAGGATTTTGCCAAGTGCACATGGCCCCAAGAAGGCAATCAGGGATCCCAGGGATTGGATGTAGCACAAGGAATAGCATGTCAGGTTGGGGTGGAGAGGACATTTGATGACAGCAAGGATATCCAAAAGAATAGAAGGGCTTAAATCCAGCTCTTTTTTCAGCTCATCTGATTTCTAGTGCTCAGAACCATCCCTACTAACACCCTAGAATCAGATATGATTTTTAGTCATGATGTAAACTTCCTGTTATGCTGTGCAATCAGCACAGGGCTAAGCCCTCAGTAATAAGCTTTACTTAGAGATAGGTCAGTTGTTCTTGGCTTAGCAGGTGTTATTGTACCTTCATGGCTGGTTTGATGTGTAGCTTCCAGTCAGCCTCCAAAATACCACTGAAAGTTTCTGACTTTCCCACTCAGTAGACAGTGTCATTACTGCAACAAGAAGTTTCCTTAAAACACTAGTACAGAAGCCAGCTAGGATCATGGGTACAGCACAGACAGCTATTGCCGTTCTTAAGAGCAGGCAGCTCCCTTAACTGGCAGAAACACAATAACTCCTGCATGGTTTTTATCTTGTTTTACTTTGGTCACAGCTCTTCAAGGTCCTTAATTCCAGTTTGAAGCATGTGCCTAACCATATTGATATCAGGGCAATTACTCATGTTTTTCAAGAGGACGCTCAAGAAACTTTTTAATTGGGATTTTTCTAAAGAAGAGCTTTGTTTTATTGAACTCCTTTCCAAAATTAAGAGGCTGCCAACAAAAAAACACAAGCAACACCCAGTTTGATGTAATCCACCAGAGTGCTTTTTCCTAACCAAGAAAAAAAATATCTGCACTCAATTTTAATTGTGGATGCACTTTTTTTAAACTTATAAATCTCCCTTTTGGGACACAAGCAGTCTAGGCCACAGTGATTTGAAGTCCTTTGTTTTCCTTGCAAGTGTTCTAAAGTTACCATCAAACACTGAAAGGGGATTTGTGATGTGTCAGATAAGCCCACAAACTGTAACAAGCAAAGCCCTGATGAATTCAAATGGCAAAGTCTTTCCAAAATGGCTACCTCTGTTATTTTTTTGTTTGTTGTTTTGTTTTGGGTTTTGTTTTGGGTTTTGTTTTGTTTTTTTTTCCTTCTTCATAATTAAAGACATGATTGTAGGAAAAGAAAAAAAAAAAACAGGGGAATCAGAGGGAGGCGGTGCGGGAGAAAGCAAAAGTAAGAGAGGAGGATCATTTGAGGCAACTCTGCCAAAATCAATATATTCAGATAGTAAATTCAGAGAATAATGAAATAAAAAACACCCTGAAATCCATAGTTGCATGGTCCTTGCTAGGAGCCCTAAAGTACCTTGTGATATGGCAAAGTTGTGAGTGCAACCTGCAACGTGGGGGCACATGAGCCCTCTGCATGGCCAGCACCATGGAGAACTGCTGGGGCAGGCAGAAAAACAAGCTCCTCTGATCCTCCCTGTGGGAGCAGAAATGGTCCACGTGATTTCAGCTCTCTGAACTGGTTCTCAAAGTTAGCTCCCTAGTGTCCCATCTATGCTAAGTCACTAGTAACCATTATAGGACAATATTGCCTAGAAAATCCCATAATTCACAGCCCTGTATTAAGGATGTAGTAGAACAACACGGAAGCTTCCATTTGATAGATAGAAGACTTTGCCTCACTCAGTTTCGTGCCAGTCAGTGCTCCAGGTTAGTTCCACTCAAATGTCTCTCCATCTTTAGCTTTAAATAAAGCTTCAACAGCAGTGTATCTATCTAAGGTGGTAAATAAGTTTGTTAAAGACCAGTCACTGCATTGAAACTGAAGGGGAATGGACAGGATTTTCACTGCTCTTCTGTGCAAAGTCGAGTGTGAGTGAGACAAAATGAGGAAGGAAAAAGTGAAGTGGAGAAGTGAAAAAAAAAGGGTTAATGGTAAGGTACTCTTCTACAACTATAGGAAAGGAAGTTGTAGCAAAGTGAGGGTTGATCTCTTTTCTCAGGTAACAAAACAAACAAGGACAGGAAGAAATAGTGACAACTTGCACCAGAGGATGTTTGGATTGGACATTGGGAAATACGTCTTCACCAAAATGGTTGTCAATCATTGGAACAGGCTGCCCAGGGGAGTGATGGAGGTGTTTAAAAGATGTGTAGACGTGGTGCTGAGGGACATGGTTTAGTGGTGGACTTGATAGCATTAATGGTTGGACTTGATGATCTTAAAGGTCTTTTCCAACCTAAATGATTCTATGATTGCATATTTTTTTCAGCTGTGCTCCTAAGAGTAGTGGCATTACATTAAAAGAATACATTGTCCAGGCAGCCTGACTCTCCAAAATGCCAGGGGAAATAACATAGACCAAAGCCTGAACGTAAAAAAAATTATGTTCTTGTCTTCCTTCACAGCTTCTTGAACATGTGCTAATGTGTAGTTCATTGTAGAAGGTGTGAGATGCTTGTTTTTGCAGCTGGCTGGAATAGGTGATATTTTTTCCCTGAGGAAAAGTTCTTTATTTTTTTTTCCCCCATTGGAATGCATATGGGTTCCCAAACCGGAAAACTTTACATTCTCCTTTTTCTGTGCTCTGATAAGAGGAAAAAAAAAAACAAAAACCAAAAACAAAACCAGCCAAACAACCTCACTCTAAAGTAAGCAGACATTATCAGCCAAAAATAAAACAAACAAGCAAAATTCCAAACACCCATAAACAAAAAGATGTGAATGGAGAATTTCTGGCTGCATCTTGTCATTTCAGATCACTTCAATGAAAAGTCTAATGAAAGTGTATTTTTCACTGAATTCTCAGTTACTGTCGTTTATCCAGACAGCTGCTTATGACTCTCAGATAGCCTTGTATTACCTCCAGTGAGAGGCTGTTCTGCAGTTGTATTGATCTCACTGTTGTCTATTGGGCTGTTCATCTTGAGATTCAGATTAAATATTCTTTATCAGGATCTAATCCCATTTCTTGTAGTTATGCCTCCCACAGTCATGGTCACCAATTCCTCTTCCTCCTGCACGGATTATTGTCGTTTCCCTACTTTAGTCATTATTTAGATCATTTAGGACTTGCTTGCATTATGGAAATTTGTACTAGTAGAAGTACATCAAAACAGTACTCCAGAAACAGATTTAGTATGAGTGAATATAGTGAGAACAAAATCAGGACAGCTTCATTTGGGAAAGTCTATTTAAGTACTGGAAAAGCATCAACTTGGACAATTTTTTTTTTTTTTT
>JANVCC010010235.1:5900649-5920864 GCA_025345505.1 Todiramphus chloris collaris
GTTTTTAATTTCCACTGACAACTGTGATTAAATTAAATGTCCCTCACTGTGTTTGTAATCCAAACTTTGTGCTATTGTGCTTGTACATGAAAGAATGGAAGTGAGTATTACTGGGGGAGCCGAAAGCAGAATTACTGAAGGTGTTTGCAAAACTGACAAGGAAACCTTTTTCTTTTCTGGTTGATCATTTTTAACCTGTCTGCCCATTTAAATTACTAATAATTTTATTATAGTAAAATTCTCATGTCTGTTCTATAAAACACAGTTTCCATAGCAGAGCACACAAAATCCCATTTGCTAATTATTGTAGTTATTCTAAGATTGGCACACAATATAATGCACTGATGGAAAATGACAATAATTAATTACTGCATTTACTCCAAAATTACAATCAGTAATTACTGCTCTGAGACTGAATTCCATTCAGCAATATTTGGAACTTGTTCTTCCTCAAAGCAGGGCAGCTTTTCAGGAGTATTGCTGTGTTTGCATCTAAATGAGCCCATGTAGGTCACTAACTGATCTGCACTATTTGTCATGGGAGAGATAGAGCAGCACAACGCAATACCATAACACTTTCCTTCACTTTGGAGAATGAATTCTTCATTAAAACCCATGTCCCCATTCTTAAAAAAAAAAGTTAGATAATGCAATTATTTCAGAACTAAATAATAGATAGGAAAACAGCCTCACATTTCTCATGCTGCTGTAATGTTGTTGGTCCTGATGCTCTAAACTTTCAGAGGCATGTAAGAACTTTTCCCAATCACTCATCCAGCAAAGAGCCTGCTGAGTTGTCCCTACTGTGAAAAGACCAGGAGTGCAGTAAGGTTGTGCCACCTTCAAAGGCTTCCAACAGCAAAACCCGCAAAGCCCCAGGGTTGCTGGAGAGTGGTAATGTTAGTGGTGCTATATTTAACTACTTGACCAAGAAGATTGCTATGGGGGGTCTCATATGGACCATGCCATGCAATTTACCTGAGTAGGTCAGATTTAGAGCCTTTCTGAGCTAAGCAGTGTGAGCTTTAATTGTGTCAGTTAACGGTCAGCTGCACTAACCTGAAAACTGTAGCCTTGTAAGGAACCTTTTTATTAGGTTCATCCAGCACAGAGATTTGCCAGGCTGGTGCATGAGGAACTGCAACTTGAAGAAAATCTGCAAAATGTAAGAAAAGGAAAGGGTAGATGCATTAAGCAGTCATGATTTGAAATGAGAGCCAAAGCGATGGAAAAACACAGGAGACATCCATAGCCAGAACGTTAGTTCCAGCAGCAGCAAACACAGACAGAATGAAATCCTCTGCTAAATAGAATAGGTACAAAGAGAATGCAAGAGGGGAAGGTCCCACAGTGAAATAGGCTTGTGAAAATCCAGGATGAAGTTTAAACACAAGGCCAGTCATTTTCCTACAGGAACTTCAAATAAGTGACAAGTCAGCAAAATCTTTATATACTGGAGCATTGAGGAGAGCAGTACACACTAATGAATGGACCAGGAAGAAGCATGTTATCAGTGTGCAAATGCAAGTACCTGGGCAGAGAGCAAAGAGACAGTGGTTTGAAGCTCCATGTATGAGACCATAAAGGCCTAGGACTTCAGGAAAGATGTTCTTAGATTGTCCTATGCTTCATGTGCTTGAAGGCTGATAAATCTGCCTCTGATGTGTTTAGTCAAATGCAAACATCAGCATCATGAACATGCTCTTTTTTTTGTCCAGATAAAGACAATATGGACAATGTAGGTCAAAGGCAGGGCACAACCCTCTGACCCCAAGGAAAAGTGAATTAGTGGAGAAGGTTAATTCATGAAACTGGAAACTCCCAATAAAGTCAAAGTTACAAGTCAGCTTCAAGACACTGCTCACATGACTCAGGTGACTTGTGTAGCATTGATCAGTAGGCTGAAAATGATCTGATCTTTTTGTCACTGACCTTTGAGAGCTACTGCAGAACCATGAATTGAAGCTGTATGGGGTAGTGTTTGGCACTTACACTGTAGGTATAAAGAAAAGGGAGGCTAAAAGACTCCATGAAATTTACTCTGCAGGGGAAAACTGCTACAGGAGTTGTCAAGAATCTTAATAAGGGGTTGCAGAGTGCTCCATCAATGTGAGCACCTTAAATTGATGTCCTTATGGTTTGGAAGGCATATACAATCAGCTGCACTAGAACACTGTTTCTCATTCCCATAGTTATACCCAGTGATATATCAAATGCAATAATTGCATATTTGAATAATTCATGGGTACGGTAACTTTGGCCAGATACAAGTGAATATCAGAACTCTGGTCTCTGAAGTGTTTGATTCAGCTGTAGAAGAGAATTGAAGGTTTACAGTGCAAACCCTATTTCTCAGGTAACTTTCGTCCTGCCCTGTGACAGCAGTTAGAGAAAAGACAGCTTTTATTTCAAATGGTTCATTTTTCCACTTAGCTGAGCTTCATCCAACCTTTTTGAAATATTGGGTAGCAGACTGAGCTGGAGGGAAAAGGAGAACAGCAGTCAAGTCATTTCCCAACCAAGAAGCATAGTAAATGAAAACTCAATGCTCTTTCTGGAAAGGTACTAACCACAGCCATGATCAGGTGAAGTTCTCAGGCAGCATCAATCACCAGCTCCTCTGAAATCAGTGAAATGACACTTACTTACAGCAGTCAAGGATTCAGGCCCACTATTACTTATTTAATTCTAAATGTTCTCTTAACAGAGATGTTTCAATTATTTGCAATTCTAGAGGGAGACTTAATGTCACCATTCTCTCCATTCTGGTCTTTTTAGAGCAGAGAGAGAGACCAGGGAATGAACATGCCTGTCTCCAAATACATCCCTGTGGCTGATTTTAAAAATCCCTCTTTACAACAAACCCTTACAAACAGAAGAAATTCTGTGGTATCCCTGGAAAGCTGCAGTTTCACACTCAAGTGATCTCTTTAGAAAGCAGATTTCTCCTGTTATTGAGAGAGATATTCTCTCTCCCTGCCTCTTCAGATGTCCCCTTTTTCCTATGTAGGACATATCCAGAAGCTGGTCTGAGTGAAGCACCAGTTCTATTCAGAGTGGGGTAATTCTTTAAAACCCAGTCCTTAAAGACAAGGGACATCTTTTGATTGATCTGGGTATGCTGTGAACCAGGGCCCTGGTTGTCCTGGTAGAGTGCTGTAATACAATATCTGTCTTAAAAACCAGGTTGTTCCAAAAGAAAGCAGGTTCTCATTAGCTTGATTTCTAAGGATTGGAAATGATTGGACCATGAAACCCATGACAATGCAGTCAGCTATGAATTTGTCTTGATAGATAAGATTCTCTTTTTTTCCTCCTCTCGAAGCATCTCCACTTATCAGCAGAGGTTGCATCCCATCTCCTGTGACACATGACAAGTGAATGCTTTCCATGTTCTTTATTTTCCTCTGTGCATTCTCCTGTCATGGCCCACATCGCTGCACCATGCCAGACTGGGTGCTGGGAAAGGTAGCCAGGCAGGCAGCCCAACAACTGTTTGAGGAAACTGGACAGTCACATGTCACTCCTTAAGTGATCTGGTGCTTTTGGAAGTGGGTGCTATTGACTGTTTTCTGTCTTCTGCTCTTAGCTTACAAGGGCATTATTTGACACAGAATGTGAAGACCTTTTTAGACAAAATTCCATTAGGTATTCCTACAGGTCTTTTTCCTGTTCTCCATGACAACCAGTGTAATGTGATTTAGAAAGATGTACAGATCCTGATCATAAGCAAATTAATACCTTTCTCCTGGAGAAGCATTCCTTAACTTAAACCTGAATGTAGAAATTAACTTCCCAGACAATGGCTTTGTTGAAGAGCACTCTAAAAAGCTGTTAGGAAAGGCAGGCGGTTTAGCTTTGGGATTTTTTCTCTTTGAGCACAACTCCACTTCCTAACAGTCTGACTTTTGGTACTCACCAATGGTTCCAGGAAGTAAATCTGGGATGCTGCTTAGGATTAAAATGAAAATAATCTCTTCCTTCAGAAATGTACTAGCACAGGTTGTCTTGAGGATCATATCTGGAAAAGTCCTGGGCATTTCACCTGGGGAAAAAAAAAAAGGCTTTAATAGAGCAATAATGATTCGTGCTAGCTAAAGACCTGTTGTGGGATTTGGCCACTTACATTCAGGGAGCAGAAACCTTGTGCTTTTTCTCTTCTGATCTTTCAAATTGCCTCTGTAATTTTTCCTCAAGTTATGTGTGCTCAGTGTGGTCTATCGATGTGAGAAGTGGTAATGTCACTCTGCTAGGAGTTTTATGGTTCACAGAAGGTAGGATTTGTATTGAGATAGACAGATAGATGGATGTCTGGTGTCTGAACACAATGTATTACAGAGATTGACCCAAAATTTTCAACACTAAAATCCCAAACGATAGACTGAGGGAACGTCTGTCTGGGAGATTTCAGATGGATTTTATCTCTTTTCTCTGATTAATACAAGCCTTTTAAAGCACATCATCCCCGTCCCTTTGCCCAAATAATTGGAGAAGATCAGAGTAAAGAAGAATCAATAGCAAATAAGTAGTATACATTTTCTCAGCCATCAATGTAAAGGAGGGCAGACAAGGCACACTGGGAAGAGAAGAATATACAGTTGGGGGGGGGAGGAGGGAGTTGTGTGTGCCTGTTTTGTGTTCAGATAAGGGCCATTCATCCTGACAAAGGAGAAGGTGAATTCTATTGCCCATGAAGGTGGTAAACACAGGAAAGGTATCAGCGATGTTCATGTCCCACCAACAAGCCAGGCTCAGGGCTACACTCCCTCTGTACATGAGGGGAAGTGGAAATGAGCACTGTTTGCTGGATGACTGCAGCGGTAGGGACACCATCCTGCCAAGCTGCCTGCGGAGCCTGGAGCCACCTCCTAATGAACGTGAGCGGCTGGTCACAACTGGAGGCGAGCTGTTCCCCATTTGTTTGTGCTCCTCGGGGTGGCGGGGATCCGCTCTCCATCAAAATAATCCAATTGAACAAAATGATTCATATTAGCAGGCACATCTGTCTGAGGCCAGAGCAGAACCCTGGTGTTAGTTTAATAAATGGCGTTCATTAAACTCAGCTGAAAATATAATCTGGAGAGACTGATGGGGTGAACAGAGCAAAGAATAAGCAAAAGGAGCTAGCAATTATCAGATGTCATTTGTTCTACTGGTACCACAGAACTGCGGCTTGTTTGTGGAAATCTTAATTTCATTTTGCTGAGGCAGAATCCATCAGAGAAGCCTATGCTGCAGCTGTGATTCCTGTTTGTCAGTCCTTGGTAGGGAACGGGGCATTTTTCTTTTCCCCATTTCTACCAGAGTACTGAAGGAGCACAGAGTCCAAGAGAGAGCCCGAAGACAGGAAAGGTAGAGGAGTCAGCTCGTGCCTTTGCTGTGAAATGACTGCTGAGTACAATTCCCTGTGCTGCAGTTCAGAGAGCAGGGAAAGTGTCTCGGGACAGGGACACTCAACATGTCCAATGCAGCACCATAGATGTTCCTAGATCCTCTGCCATTTTCCCTCCCTACCAAGGGTGTTTATAAACTCTTCATGAGCATTTTACACTCTATAGTTGTTAGTGGAAAAGTCTCTACAAATGCTGAGATCATCTTGGTGGACATGTCAGGGAAATTCTGAGCAGCTATGCACTGGTGGCCACCCAAGGTGATGTTTGGTGGAGCACAGGACAGGAGACACAGGCACTGAGGCGCTCCAGGCAGCCAAAGGTTCAAGAGCTCAATCCTGATGGTTCCAGAATGCCTCCTTCAGGAACAATTCACATCCTATTGCCAGTTTGGATAGCTTCTTGGCATTAGCATTCCTGGTCATAAGTTTTCACATGAAACACTGAATCCAGAGGACTTGCTCTTAGGATGGAGAGGTGTCTTTAATTTATGGCTGGCTCTTGAAGATCGGCTGGATAGGTTAGTTTTTGCAGGTTGCTTTGGTGATGGTTAGTTTTAACTTCTCCTCACATGTATTCAAATGGTCTTTGGTGTGCTCCAGAGGAAGGCAAGAAAGGCTTTTGTATTTATAGACTTGCCAGGGCAGTGCTCAAGTCCCAGTAAGAAAAAAATGAAAGAATAATGGAGGAGAAGGGAAACCTTGACCTCATAAGCTTTCAATGTTGATTAGTTTGTTGGTGTCAGGAACCTTTTCTTGTTCAGGGCAGACTAGCTATGAAATTATTTTTTTTCCTCTTCTCTTTAATCTGTCTCCTGTATTCCCATGGGGAAGGAGGAGCCAGTACCTGCCTTCCTGGAGTTCTGCTTCAGAGGAGGCAAATGAATGGACTTGCACATCAGCAGCGAGGAGTTGGTTTTTTTTTCCAGAGACTCTTCTCAATGTGCCCTTTGGAAAGAGGCTGAGCACCTTGAATTTCCCATTAAATTGTGTAAGAATCAGCTGCAGATGTGTGCTTCTCTGGAGATGATCAAAGGTTATTCTTGACCTGGACAGTGCAAGAGAGAGGTTGTTCTTGACCTGGACAGTGAAAGAGAGAGAGAAAGAGTTGCAGAGATGGGCAGCATCTTTATGATATTTGCCATGGACTGCAACATCACTAACAGTCTTCATTCACAGCCATGGAAGTGGGTGAGATACTCCTTCAGTCTCACCTTCATCCCACCATTCCTCATTCCAATAGATCCCTAGCCCTTAGGCACAGGAAGGGTCCTAAAGGCTTAGGCCAACATGAGCCTGTTATTTGTACGAGACTGCTGAGAAACATGCTGAATTCAATGCAGCAAAGCCTCATCTGATATCTCACTGATGGCCTCCATGAAACCAGCTCTTGCATCTCATCTTAGCTCCTCCTCAACACATCTCTATAACCTGTAAGTCCTGATTGCTATCCAAGTTGGCAAGTGCATTTGAGAGCTGAGGATTAGAAGAAGGAAGAGAGGTGAGAATTTGTTACACCCCCGGGAATAGACTCTCTAGGCACACTGGCCAGTGAAAACTCTCACTGCTGAAGTCTATTCATGGTTGACTTTCACAATGTCTTTGTCATGTTCGTACTAAAAATGTAAACCAAAATAAAATCTAAAAATCAAATCTATACATATAGGTTATAGTCTTAGGAATAATGAATATAGGTATTCATCCTTTCTGCAGTTCTTTTGAGGTCCTTTGACAAAATTTCAGGACCTCAGACAAGAGCAGTATTCTTCTGAATCTCAAACCAGTTAGACTATTAATATTAGCATTAGGGAATGAAATTATGGGGCTAGGATATGAAGTTGGAACATCAGACAACTCCCTACAGTTTATGATTATAGCCACACTACAACTTTCAGCTGCAGCAAGATCAGCTGTCAGGGTTTCTATTTCCAGATGCTCAGTGTCTCCCCTACCATCTCACTTCTGCCAGCTGAGTGGCTTGTGTGATAGCTTCCTGATCTGTTTAAAGTCAGCTAGACTGGCAGTGACATGCTATCACAATCTTTTATGTTGAACGGGTTGATTTAGAATAAAATGCATTACAAAGCAAAGCTCAGTGGAAGAGTTGAAGGGGTTCAGCCTTGGGGTTCGGCTCTGTGGGATCAGGGAATGAAAACAGTCCCAGCTAGCACAGCTGCAGGCACAAGGGGACAGGCTTCATAAACACAGGCTGTCTGAAGTGGCAATGAACCAGAAACCCAAAGTGCTGAGACTGATCAGACTCTTCACTGGATGCAAGTGGAATCTGGGATTTATTTTTGATTCTTTTTTCAGAGTATATTGAAGTAATTTTATGAACCAGCCATTATGGGAATGAAGAAATCAGCATGTTGGCTTTCAGTGCTTTGGGGGAAAAAAAAAAAATTAATTTTGGATTTCTTTTTAAATTTCTCAGACAGAAAGTTTTGATTATTTTTGTAGTAATCACAATGTTTGACTGATCACCTGCATTTCACACCAAGAAAGGATTAGAGCAATAATGTCATCCAGCTCTAAATTAGAACCATATAAATACTTCAGATATAGCAGTGAAATGAGTCACATACATAAGTCACATACATAAGTGTTCTCAGAATTAAATTCCGAGATACTAAAATTTGCCAAGAGCTGTGAATTCTTCAGATGGAAACTGCTCAAACTCTATGGAGGAATTCTTGTCTTATCTTTCTCAAATTCAGAGTTATCATCTCCTCAGCTAAAGTATCTTGTTTCAGAAACATACGGAATGTGACTTCAGGAAGGGTGGTTTTTTTAACAAAAAATTAATACCATTTAATAATTAATAGAACTATGTAAGCTTATTGAGTCATCCTGGGCTTTAATCAATTTGAAATATTTGGGGCACCAATTTCCACCTTACTGCTCCTCGCTGGAGGTACGTTAGAGTTTTAGTGCAATTAAAATGAAGCAGGAAACATTTTTAGCTAATTGCACTGTGCACCTTGAAGGTAATTTGAAGCTGCAGGCAAAAAAAATAAAATATCAGAAGGAGTAATTGAGTGTTGCAAGCTGGGAGTATGTGTTCCTGGCTGCATTCTGATTTAGAGGGGTACGGAGGCTAGGTGAGGCACTGAACAGGCTTGGCAAAAGAAGAGTGAAGTCTCACCCCTGGGCAATGATCCCATTATATATCACAGGGAAGCAGACCCACAAGTGCAAAGCTTCACGTGAGAGGTGCTGCAAGGTACGAGTCATGACATGCAGGGCAGTAATGCACATGGATGAGTATTTGCTGCACCTGTGAAGTCTTGCATGACAATAGAGCACAGGGTGCCCCCACCACACCAACCCTGAGCAGGCTCCTAAATCCATCCCTGCCTCCTGCCACTGTCACAGGACCAGGTTTGGGGAGTCACTAGGAACTCCTGCCAGAGCTTTCAGATGGGAGCAGAGATTGGATCTCTTTTCCTGGGTGCGATCGCATTCCAACAATTACAGACCAAATTCCTCATTTCCAGACTGTCAGACATGTGTGGGCTACTGTGTCTCATGGCAGGCACTTGAGCCTCAGATAGGGTGTATCAGGCAACCCACTTGGAGGTCGCAGTTGGCATAAATCAGCAGGTACACTGAGTCCCATGAGCTGGGCTTGATTAAGGGTCTTGAGATCACCCCAGAAGATGGTCTTGTCTGGTGGAGAAAAGGAAGAGGGGAAAGGGCATTGCATCTCTACCTAACCCTCAACAACACACACAGGAGAGTGAGGCATTGGGTTCATGAGCATCTTGATAAGCTCTAGTTAATCTACAAATGGAAAAAAACAGAACCAGCAGAGACTGGGCACAGAGGCTCACTCTCAGCTTCCCAATTAGACTTGGTTCCCAACCATGTACATTTTTTTAATTAAACTGTTGGTACAAAGCTCAGGAGATAGCAAACTCCTTGAGGCCCCCTTGTAATAAAGAACCTTTCATTATGCGCAGAAAGGTTGCTACCGCACAACTTAATTTCCTCTCCCACCTTATGTTCACCAGCAGCAAAAGCAGGAGTGAGTACTCTGTATGAGGCAGGACAAATACTTCTTGGGGCACAGGACCCACTGATCTGGCTATCGGGAGTGGAAGAGGCTACAGGCTTTGTTGTAAAAGTAGCCACATAACATACATTTGACCTTTGCCACCACTACCACCCTCTTTCCCAAAATGACCTGAGTTTATTGCACTGGCCTTTGCTTGAAAAGCTCTTGGTTGGTAAAACACAGCTGAGAGAGGAGTAGGGAGCCATGGCTGTGTTTGCATGAGCAAGCAAATTCTGCGTACTGCTGAGAGGGGTGACCAGTGCCATGACTGCTCAGCCCTTACCCATTGCTCTCTACTGCAACCCTGGTGCTGGGCAGACTGGAGCTCCCTCCTACACCGGCCCAACCTGCATTCCTGCTCTGTTCCACCCCAGCCCAGGTCTTCCTCCTGCCACACACCCCCTCATCTCTTTCAGGGTGTCTCCATCACCCTGTGGAACTGTGACCAGTTCTCCTGCCACCGTTCAGGGACAGGATGAGAAAAGGCAACACCTCACAGGAAACCAGTGACATTTTCTGACCGTCCAGGCTGGCTTCTCCAGGAGCGGCCGCTCTATTGCAGTGTTTTTTCATCCGCTGCTTGAAACTAATGGCTCTAGAAAAACAGATAAATCAGAGGTGACACAGCTATTGCTGCTTGACATTTTTTCATCAAACTGGCTGGTGGAGGAGGGGGTGACCAAAAAGTGACATTTTGACCAAACAGGATGTTTCTGCAGCAAATTTTCATTCTAGTAGATTAAAAAAGAAATGCCAACAGCACAAAATAACAAAACTGTCTTGATTAAAAATGTTGGCCTTCAAAACACTAAATTCCTGTTAAAAATGGACTGGTTTTCAGATTGATTAAAAAAAGACAAAAATTAATCTATTCCTCTGGCCATCTCCCCCACCCCAGATTTGTTTTGTTTTTTAACTAAAGTATTCACAGGAAAGAAAGCCAAAGTAATGACAATTTTCCCCAGGAAAATAATTGTCATTTTTCAACCAGCTCTTAATGTAACATAGTTACATGAGAGCAATCCTGGTAACAACACTGCACAGCAAGTAAGTCATGCAATTATTTGAAAGAAGGGCATTACAATTTAAGAGCTAATTTTTATCGTCACCTTTAATTTATAAATGGGAAAAATGAGGCAGCGCCATCAGCATCTTAAAAAAAAAAAACCAACAAAAAAACAACCACCAGAAGACATTAGCATTTGAAATGCTGGACTCCCATCTCCCTGTTAGATCACATTGACTCCTCTGTCTGTATATGTGTAATTGTGTCTGTTGATATGTATGTATATATAGTACCTCTGTACGTATACATATGTATGATACGTATGTGTGCATATTCATGTATAAAAAGATTCACATATACTATCTGTCTCCTTTTTAACCTTCGGCTGTTAGAACTGAAGCATCTGACAAAAACTTTTTTTTTCCTTTTCTTTTTTTTTTTCTCCCTCCGCCCCCCCCTTTTTTTTTTTCTCCTTCCTAAAAATAGCACCCCAAGAGTCCAGGTAAATGCATTGATTTCTAGTGTAAATGACCAGGCTTCATTTAATCCCGGCATGGATGCAAAGTCCCCTTCACTGCACTGCCCTTCCCACTCTAAGACATTTGGGTTCTAATCTTGAACTCCCCGTGACGGCCTTAGCAGTGGTTGTCACAGGGATGGAGCCTGTTTTGGAGACCACTGCCTCCTTCCTCCACCTCTGCCAGGTAGTCTGGGCAGAAGCCAGGGAAGGGAAGATCTGTGCAGTTTGGTATCAAGGTATGATGAAGAGAAGGGGTGAGGCAGAGAGGAATCAGAGCCATCCAGCATTGGAAGAAAGTTGGTGCAGAGGCACAAACCAGAGAGAGAAATTGCTATAGAAACAAGAAGAAAGGCAAGGGAGAAAAACACGGGTTGGAATTTTAATAATATTGATCATCCTCACAGGCAATAGCTGTAAAGATCTGTCACCCGTAGGAAAAATATCTCCACTGCCTTGCTTTAGGTGTGCTTGGGCACAGACTCCAGTGAATGAAAGGACAAGATCCTGACTTCAGTTTCACATGGGCACACAAACACGTGGTTGTGTGTGTGTGTGTGTGTATGTGTGTGTGTGTAAACAGAGATCAATGTGTATTGTGTTGCGATAAAGAAGTCTACATATGTGAGCAATGTTCAGTCATGATCAGAGGCTTGGAGCAGAGGCTGTTGCCACTTTGGTGCTGAAAGAGCTGATAGCCTTTGAGTTTCTTCAGGGAGTTTCCTCGCTTCCAACACAGCACAGAAAAAGGGATAGAGAAGGTGATCAATGGAGACTTGACAAGAAAGTGCTAGGGGGAAAGACACAATATTAAAAAAAGAGAGGAACAGGAGGCAGCAGATATACATAGCAGAAGAACTTCAACCTGGTAGCCCACCATAACGGACACAGTGTTGGGCTAAGTCTGTGGTCCAGTGAAGGCACAGAGCAATCTTGCACCTGTACCAGGTTGAATTTGCCAACTTAGCAGATACATTCATACCCTGACATCTGGTAGACGACCTTAGAGGTGTGTGTAAGATGCTGCACAATCCTAGCAGTCCCTGGACTATATTGTGAATGTCACAGAGCTCAGGAGTCATGTACTTTTAAAGATGATCATCTGCACTTTCTTAGTTCATAAAGTCTTTGGGAAAGGCCTGTCCCTCTCTTGTTTCCAAAAGTCTGTTGTATAGACAAACACAAATCTTTTTCCATGTAACAGCTTGACCTTATCATAATAGCAAGAGCAGTGATCCCTCTCCCATTGAAGCTGGGGCAGTTTGCCATTAGCACCAGCAAGAGACAGGGCAGAATTCTTCCTGCTGTCCACAGACCTGGATTCAGGCCATAACTAACCACCAAGCTGGTGGTGTAGATGGGACCAAATCAGATTCAGCACCTTTTTCTTGGTCTTCTGGTAAATCTGTCCTTAGAAAATAATCCAGCAATCTTGGTGATATAGCCTAGACTATCTCCACAGCCACACATTTATGGCTGTCAGGACTTAGCAATGACTCAGTCCTCTGTGGAGCAAAAGAAATATAGATGAAGAGCTGAAACGTATGAAACAGTGGAAAGGGACATAATTGTTCTTTAGCTGGCCCATGCACATAGAAAGTAGGGATGGAAGGTATGAACAGATTGCCATTACATGTCCCTTCTAGTGTAACCAAGCATGCAATAACGTATATAGACCAGTGAAAGAAAGCAGCCATAGAGCAGCTTTCCATGGGTTGCTTACTTGGCCTAAATGGTTTACTGAATGGCCTTAGATTTCCTTTCTAGGCCTTAGGGAGTAAAGGAGACATCTTCAAGTCCCATTCATATCTTAGCTAAGCAGAATCATTTCTCCTCTTCACCTCCATGATCTTTGCAGAATTTAGAGTAAATAGACTCCTAAGCTGAGTGAATGGGATGGGTCCAAAGCCAAAGACTTTTGGGGATGTCAATCTTGCTCCAGCTTAAGTATGGGCAATGAATGTCTCCCACAATGCAGACCGGATCCTTACAGTCTGTTCAGAAACTGCTATTTAAAGCTTTCCTGTGGAAGAGGTATTCGTAGCACTAGGTTATAGCTGATAGCACAGGTTATAAGGGCATGACTGAAGGTATATTTGCTCTATCCAAGGTTTTGACTGAGATTCATTTCCCCTAATATCATAGACCTACAGTGTAACTGTCTCCTTCACAGGTAGTCATTCAAGGCCTCATTATATTCACAAGACAGATATAGGCTCCTCCTTTTGTCCATGGTTCACAGACTCCTCTGGAACAATCCCTTAGGACAAGTGAATATGGATCTACAGGCCCTCTCTGACTCCACTAAGACCAGCCGAGAGTGATTTGCTCAGGTGAAGATGTCTGCATTCTGAAACCCATCATTAGGACTTTAGCCCATTATCTCTACCCAATGTTCAAGGATAACAGTCTCTGACGCCATTTAGATCCTTCAAAGAAGTTGGGTTGGAGGAATATTGGCATTTAGTGGCTGTATTTGGCTATGGTTTGCTCAGTGGATCAAGTTCTTGGTCAGTGGTACCCGCAGCAAAGATACTTTGCATAATCTGTCCTTGTGCACATACCGTAACTGCTCAGGAAGTATGCTGCTTCTTTATCTCCAAGGCACCACTTCTGAACTAAGGTGTATCCAGTTGTCTTCATAATTTACACTTACTCACAAATTTAGTTCATCAATACCCAAAGTTTATACCCCTTCCCAGCAAAGTGAATTGCTTTTCTTGAACAGCTGAGTTTGGCTGGTGTCCTGTCTATCTAACACAGATGCCTAACGTGCCTCTCAATTTCAGGTCACTGATGAAGCAGTCCTGATAAGACAGGTATCTAATTCCTCTGCCTAGTCAACAGAGGAAGGTATTTGCCTCTGTAACCCTCCAGAGGGAAAGTCTGTCTGCCCAAATTCAAGACCTAAAAAAAGGATTGTGCATTTTAAATCCTGTTTCACCTAATTCAATCGACCTACATATATTACTGTTTATTATAAACTTTACCTAAACTCAGTTACACCAGCTGTGTGGGCAGGATATGTCCCCAGAGACTGTCATAGGGTCTCCTCCTCTCTACTGGCTAGGTAGGTGCTGTAGAGCCCTGCTTTAGGACAGCTTCATTTGGTGCTTGAAATGAAGACCCAAGTTAGGCAGACAGGATGATCACATGTGACTTCCATGTGAAAGTTTATTTTCTGGGTTGTTTTCATTGTTGGTTTGGTTTTTTCTTTTAGCCTCAGCAAAACCTAATCCTTCACCTGTACATATATATGTTTGTGTGTGTGTGTGAATGTGTATGTGTGTGTGTGTGTGTGTGTGTGTGTCACAACCACTATGTCTGAGGGGGTGTGTGGACAGGCAGAGGGATGGTAGTACATGCTTCAAAGCCTGTGGTCACTGTCGGACCAGCTTGGTCCTTCCAGCTCCATCCGTAAGGGAAAATGTCTTCCCCAGACAAAGATATGTCAAAGAACCTCATCTCACTCTTTGAGAGTTGCCTGGGGCTAGCATCCACATTGCCCACAGTGCTGCCACCCCTGACCCTGCAGCCAGTACTGTCCCGTGCTCCAATCCCAGACAGGGGTTATGGAGTTTTGCCGCTTTCCAGGGATAGAGCAGAATATTATTTGTTCCATCAAATCTCTCCCATTCCTATCACCTCCCTGCTCCCTTGTTCCATTCAGGGGAGCAAAGTCTGTTAACCCTTTTCCTCATAAAGCCTAACCCATGCTGCTGCTATGGCTGAGGTAAGGAAAGAGACAGGTCTTGCTATCATGGTGATGCCAGATGTCCTTCCTTCCCCACCTGCTCTTTTGCTTGTGCTATGACATAGCCAGAAAGCCCTGAGGGCTGAGAGGGATGCTAGAGGCTTGTTGCTCTTCCTCATACATAGACTAGACTTACATAGTTGACACTGCTTATCCTTGGGTACCTAGGGACACAAGTGACAAGAAATCTACCCTGGGCCATCTTCAATAAGGCAGTTTCCTCCCTCTTGGCTTGTGAACTATATATTCAGGTCTTGCACCTGCCTCAAGGGTACCAGTCTATTGCCTTCACTCAGACTCCAGAAAGCTCAAGTTGACACTTTGAGCTCATCAAAGGACAGAGATTTGGGGCCAGGCCATCCAGAAGGAGTTGGTTCCAACCAAGACAGCAGCCAACTGTGGGAAAAGTGTGAAGCTGAAGCCAATGCTTAGATCAGGGGCTTAGTTCAGCATCGTCTCTTGTCAGCTGAGCATAACTGCTGTAGCCAGAAAGCATATTTCAGCTCAGAAAAAAACTAGATAAATAGAAAAAAACAAAAAAAAAAAAAAAAAAAAGAAGACAACAACAACAAAAACAACACAAAACCAAAAAACAGGCAAAGAATTTTGTCTAGCCAGCATGCATGATTTCAGGATAAGAACTGACAACAGTATTCTCGTGACACCCAAACGCAAGGTGAAGTTTCAGTCGTGTGCAGTGACTTTTCAGAAATAGGCTGGGAGGAGAGATATGAGACCTGCCAAAGGGACAAGAAAGGCAATACCTGAAGAACAGGATGCAGAGCTATTGACTGAGACAAGTGTGTCATTGTGTGCAATGATTTTGGTGTTTACTGAGGCAAAACTCCCTGGGCCAATAAAGGGACATTTTCCTTGGTAGAAAAAGTATAGGGTGTTTCTGGAGATTGTAGTAACCAGCCCCTGGCAGTTATTTTTCCTTTTATTATTTTTATTTTCCTTTTCCTTTTTCTTTCTTTTTGTTTTTCTTCTTTTTCTTCTTTTAGTTTTCTTTTCCTTTTCCTTTGTTTTTCTTTTTTTTCTCTTTATTTATTTTCATTTTCTTTCCCTTTCTCCTCTTCTCTTCTCTTCTCTTCTCTTCTCTTCTCTTCTCTTCTCTTCTCTTCTCTTCTCTCTCTTCTCTTCCTCTTTTCTTTTTCTCCCCTTTTTTTCCATTATTTTAAAATTCAGGCCAGAGTCAAATGACAAAGGAGTAAATGTCCTTCTTTTAATGATGCTGATATAGGGACCATCGTATCATCCGAGTCCTTCTACAAGTCTGCTTCCCACACCATACCAGCATTGCTGTGTTTTGGAGCCTGCCATCCTGTCAGCCGCTAAATGGACATGCAGCAGCCAGAGTAGTTGCTTTTCTTTTTCTTTTTCTTTTATTTGTTTATTTATTATATTTCCTTTTATTTATTTATTCTCAGTAGCAAAAGCAACTCTTGGTATATTACTCCCCCATTGTTTTAAGCTTGGGATGTAATCAAATTAGAGCGGTGCCTGCTCCAGAGTCCATCCAAGGAAGTGGAAAGGCTCACAGAGGACTTTGGCTAGCCATCCATCAAAGCCAGGATGCTGAGGGTGGTGTGGGAAAGGCTGGTGCTAACAAAAGCATTCTGGTTGGCAGCAAATGTATTTATTTTCCAGACTTTGCAAACCGATCTGTGTCTGCGCTCATTCATTCAGTGCATGCTCTCCTCAACAGCTGCTGCATAACGTTCTGTTACTGTTCACTGTTGACCGTGTGTCTACATTTAAGTGTGTGTTTTACGTGTATGTCTCTGGCTAGGCCTTCTCCATCCTTTTTTTCTTCCTTTTTTTTCTTTTCTTCTTTCTTTCTTTCTTCCTTTTCTTTCTGTTCAGTTGGTTTGTTTTGCTCTTCTTCTTGTTTCATTTTCTATAGTTTAATGGCAAGTATTTCCATTAGATCTTTTTGACTGATGCTGTGTTTGTAACTTTTTTTAATTATTATTTTTATATATATCTTCTTTCCCCATCTTTCCCCTTTTCCACACTATATATAAATATATATATATATAAAAAAAATCTTTTCTTCTTTTGTCATTCAATCAAATTCCAACAAAACCAACCAAGAGCCAGTCAAATCCACCACAGTCTCGCGCTGAGCTAGGAAAAAAGTTCACGTAATGACATGAAAGTGGAGAATACAGTCCCCCAGGCCGTAAGTTCAAATCAACTCGAAGTTGAAAGTGTGACATGATGGCGTCATGTAACAAGCTAAGAATTGGTTGCATGACATGCCGTCAAGTTTCGTGCAGGTGCCGTGATTGAAGCATTTTTCTTGGATGTTGTATCAGTTGATGATTGGCCAGTCATGATCACATGTGCCTTTTTTGACTTTGTGCTGCCACAATTTTTTGCTGTGCTCATTTTCGTTTCGTTTTTGGTGCTTGCAGTGGTTTCTTTATTTGTCGTTTGATTTCTCGTCAGCGTTTTATGCTTCTTTAGATGTCACATAGAAGGAAAAAAAAAAAGATGGATTCCTAATTCTTTAGAAAAATGGGATTGTTATAACTACAGATGATTTGGAAAAAAAAAAAGAGAGAGAGAAAAAAATGTGTGGTTAATTTTTCTGCACTGAAAATCTTGTGATTTTATTTTTTTCTGGAGAATTGGGGGCCTTTTTCAATTGACACGTTTTTTTCCCCTTAGGATATTTTAAATCACTCTCTAAAAATTAAAAAAAAAAAAAAAAAGAAAAAAAAAGAAAAAAAAAAAAAAATAAAAAAAAAAGAAAAGAATAAAATCAAAACCAAAAAGAGTAATAATAGTAACAGTAGTTTGAAAACTATAGCAATCCAAAAAAAGCAACCCCAAGAAAAGCCTCATTGTATGTCTTTTCAAGAATACCGAATTCTAAGGTTCTGTATTACAGCAACTCCAGTCAAAATTAATTGCTCAGGGGGAGGGAGGGATTGTTTTGAGTGGGAAAAAAACCCCATCCAGATCAAAAAGCAAAATGCATCTTTTTGTTTACAACTGAAAAAGGGTCCTTGACGAGTGTTTTTTATTTTTTTATTCTATTATTATTTTTGGTGTTGTAATTGTTTAGACTGCTGTGTACGGTTTGCTGTTTGTTGAACCAACAGTGTGAAAACCTGCCAGCATGGATTGATATTCCGCATGACACTTTTCCACCAGAGTGGACCTTTTGCAGTTTCTAAGTTTCTTGATGTAATAAATCACCGAGTGTATAAGAAGAACCTGCTTGCTAGAAAGAGATAAGAGCTAATCCTTAATGATTAAGCATCCTACTTAAATGTCAAGCCTAGTCGGATCATGATTACATTTTTTTTAAATAACTTTTTTATTTAAGAAATGTTAGCTTTACATTTTTTTTTAAAAAGAAAAAAAAAGTTTATTCTAACGGTTTCTATTTTATTTAACCGCCTATAAATTGCCTGTTCAAAGTCCTACTTTCTGACATTCACAAAGGAGTAGATGTTATTGGCAGCTATGTCTCCACAGAAAGCTCATACACTGTTATAGATGGCACCCCATTAAAATGTAGAACGATTCTTTCTTGATGCCTTTCACACTACAAAAGCCCGCCAAGCAAGATTGTGATCTGGCATTGAAAAGTGGCACTTAAAAACAATTAAAATGCAGCTATCTGCACATACATAGTGATACAGATTTATGTAGACATGTCTTAGTATTATTTTGATTTGTTATTATTACTATTAGGAACAATTGTATTTTTCTCTATCATGATCGTGACTACCTTGCTCACTTTGGGTTTGATCCAGTTCTCACTAAAGTCAAGGGGAATCTTTCTGTTGACGTTGAGTGGGAGCAGAATCAGAGCCAATGCCTCCAAAAGCAAAACACCGAACCAGAAGCCCCATCCTGTCCCAATTGAAGGGAGAAGAAAACATGCATTACTTTCAACAGGAGCAGGATTGGGCCCAAAAGAACAGGCTTGTTTTTAATTTTGTTTTCATTTTTTAGGTCTTTTTTCCCCCTGTCCCAAATACCTCCCCCTCACCTTCCCTACTTCCCCCTCCCCTTTTTGATTTAATTTGCAATGATCTTCTTCATTTTTTAGGGCAGCAGCTGAATGGGCCACATTTAGAAAAAAAAAAAACAAAAAAAGTATATATATATTAAAAAAAACGGGAACTGTTGGATTACACCTTTGACATATCAGCAAATATCAATCAAGCTGAAGACTTCAGAATTATTCTCTCTTTGATTGTTTAGACTGTAACATTTCTTCAAGAAAAGTATCACATCTGCTGACTTCGAAGGACATGCGCTTGAAAAAAAAAAAAAACAAAAAAACAAAAAACAAAACAAACACATAAGTAAAATCAGAACAGGAACAAGATCAACCAGGATTTCTGAAGAGACACTGATATCACCACAGCGGCTTTTCTTCAAACAGGAGATGCAAACCTGGATACTGACAAAGGAGTGCCTGTTTGCCACCAAGGATGCGGTTACCATGTGTGACCCATGGTAACAGTCACTGAGCATCTTTATCTGTCATTCCTTAGCTATATAGGGACCAAAGGACAAAACTTTTTACCGCAGACTTGTAGCTGTATGTAAAATATGGAAGTTCTTTCCTTTTCTCTGAGCTGTTCCTAAAACAGTTTTTGAGAGCAATTATATGAAACATTTAAAAATTAAAAAAAAAATAAATAAAAAATACATGCTTAGATGCTTTTAAAACAGCAAGATAATAGTTCTTTGATACTTTGGGAGGTTCTTTGGTTATACATTAATTAGAGTCTATGAAGCTTTCATATGGTTTTCTGTATAATACGTAAGGATTGCGCTGTTAAAGGCAGGTGAGATGGATATCTATGAAAAGCAAAAAATAAATAAATAAATACATACATACATACAAAGGCATAGACAAGAGAAAGGAAAGATGGTTGATATTAAATGGAAAACAAAACGGTTTGTAAATGCTTCTAACTCTCCCCATTTAAAATCCTAATAGTTGTACAGAATTTAAAAGAAGAAAGTTTAAAATACCTATATAATAGAAAAAATTAGACAACATAAAAAAAAAAAAAAGCAAAAAAAAAATACTACATAGACGTTAGCGTTACTGCTAAAAACAAAGATGTTGTAGAACTGTAATTTTTGTAGAGTTTAGACTGAGCATAAATTCCTACTCTGCCAATTGCTGTTGGTTGCTGTTATTTATTAAGGAGGAAAAGGAGATAAATGGCTACTTTGGCAGCTTTTTTAACTGCAAGCATTCCAGCTATTAAAAAATAAACAAAACAAAACTTGATTCTGTAGACAATGCAAATGGGATACAAAACAGCTGTCTTTTTATCAGACGTTAGTTCTAACTTGAACAACAAAACACAGCTAAACGCTTCATGTCTTCATGATCTGCTGTCCGCAAAATTCCCATCATCCTATGCTTAAGTAGCTTCCATATTTGCTCTAGAAACCTTCAGGGCAAGATTAGCCTAGAACCTTAATCTTAAAAAAAGAAAAAAAAA
>JANVCC010010235.1:5920964-5946551 GCA_025345505.1 Todiramphus chloris collaris
AATTTTGAAAAACAGGGGGATGTTTAAAAAAATAAAATAAGATGCTGGCTCTGTTTCTCTGTAAATAAATTTGCATATTTTGTAGGACTTTTAATTGTAATGATAGAGAAAAAACAAGGAAAACTATTTAATGAAAGCACGATATTTATCTTTGCTAAATGACTTTAGAGCAGTTAAAAAATAAGACATTGCTTTAAAAAATCTGACTCAGAAAAAAAAACAATGAATTATTTAAGAACACATATATTTTAAAGTATATCATATTTATTATAATTTATTTTCACAGTCTTAAAACTTGATTTACATCATTTTCACACTTGTTTGCATTGATTGAGCAGTGTAATAATTGTTTCTGATTCTTTATTTGGTTTTACTCTGTTTAATGTTCATTGTTTTTCTTAGTATTTTTAAATCTTGATCTGGAACTTTGTTTCTTTCGCTTCTTTTTGTTTTAATTTTATTTTATTCTAATGTTAACTCCCTGTCGGGCCTGATCTTACAGTCCTTACACTGTCAGAACTCCCACGGGGATATTGAGGGCATTCTGCTTGAGTAAGGACAGACAGACTGAGCCCACAGCTAGGAAGTACAGATGTGTAATGCAGCTGCAGTTCCATACAACTGCTCTTTCACTCTCAATTCCCTAAAACTCCTTGTAATCTTCTGTAATTATTGAATGACGCTTTCCAGCTTAGCCCTAAATAAAGCACAGTTTAAAAAAAAAAAAAAATGTCATGTTCTTTATTTTTTGATGGCTTTCCTTAATGTGTTTGCTTTGAGAACAAAATGAATCCATTTCGACTTTTTCATTAATATACATTGTTTGAGTATCAGAACAAATCCCTTTGTTATATAAAACATATCTCATTGGATTGAATTAATGACACTGTTTCATTTAATGTCTGCTTGATATTCCACTGTGGTTTACCTTAAACCTAGTAGGTTAGAAGATCAAATAATGGTACATACAAATTAGAGTCATTGTAGCTCCCATTTGAAGCCAGTTGTTTGATTTCACTCTCATGGTTTTTTCATGATGATGAGTATAGAGGCCAAAGCTCGGGACATTGCTCCCTTTGCTGCTTTGGGAAAACCCTGTGAAATTCATCAGTCTCCACAGATGAGGTTCAATTTCTTCTCTAGCATCCCTTACATCTTGCCTTTTGAATTACTGTTTCCTGCCCCCAAAACAGCTATACCACATCAGCTGAGCTGAGGTTGGGTATGACATCAGTAGTCTTTGCATTTTCTTCCTGATTCCTGCAGCCACGTCTGCATTTGGACAAGTTGCACCAGCTAAATCCATCTCTAAATGGGACTAATGGTGCTTGTCCATAATTTCAACTCCACAGATGGAAGGAGTTCTATTAGTAGAAACTCCTGTTATTACTATTATGAGTTAATAATGTCTGTTCAGGACTATAGAAATAAATGAAAAGTAAATCAGGTGATGAATAAGAGGAGGGAGTATGGTCAGTATTTTCTTTCATCTGAAGGTAAATGCAAATATAGAATAGCACCACACAACCCCATCTCTGCCTTCTGTCAGAAAAGATGCTCCATAGAGAGCTGAGTAGGCTAAAGATGTGTCAATTGGCCTTAAATGTCACTGAGCTAGAAAATGAGGACTGGGTCTCCAATAGGAAGAGATTTCTGCTCCAAATGCTATTCAGTGTCCTGCCCTGAGCTGTGGGAATGAAAAGGACAAATAGAGACACATCCTCCGATCTGGGCCAGTGTGAGAATTAAGAGGTGGGCTGGTGAAGATCACCCTTTGAAGGACAAAACCCCACAACAAATAGGGAAGACTCAATTTCTCACAGTAGCACAGCAAAGGTAGCACTAAAAAGTGTTGCCCAGTTTCCTTACCAGTTCTCAGGCTGCCTTTCCCACTCTCCTTCATGACCCTCAAGCTCCCCAGACCCCCTCCTTAACCTCCATGAGGTAGGTGCTATATTTCTGCAGTGCATTTGGGACTGTGAGATATGTCCTGATGCATCTGCAAGGACATGGTATGGCCCGAGTAGGATGGGCTGCATCCCTGGGGTATCCAGCTGGGGACACTACTGACCACTGAGACACAGTTGAGGGCTATTGGCTGATGATTGTGAAAAAAGATTCCAGAGTCTTGTTTGGGGTATCCTGCAGATAACAGAAGTAAACAGAAGATAAAATATCCAGTGATGAGGAGCAACCAGCTCACAGTGAGAGGCCAAAAAACACTACCGAAGATGCCTCTATGGCTCAAGTCAGTACCCCTAAAAATATTTGACTTTGCAGAGATGTCACTGGGGTTACTGAGTTCAGGAATCTGGTTACAAGGACCAGCAGGGACAATCACCAAAACAGGAGGAACCATGCATGGTCCTCACCTTTCTCCCAGTACTTCTCACATTATACTGCAAGTTTAAAGAGTGGGCAAATTCTCCAAGTCCAGTCCTCACAAAGGAGGGAAGCATCACAATGCCCTCAGACCGCTGGAGGTTCATTTACATTGGTGTGCTGGGGAATAAAGCACTGCTGTGACCACTCTGCTGCCTGAACTAAGTGATGTTTACTTGCCACACTCAACTTTCTGGTTATGGGAGAGACATGGACTAAAATAGGATGGGCTAAAGCACAAATATAGATATGGCTTTATGGTTGATTTAAACACCTTCCTCTAGGCTCTACAAACATAACACCCCAATTTTATTATTTAACTGCTTGTCATACAGAGACTTCATGCTTCATTCCAAATTAAGTTCACCCCTTTTGCACTGCAGGTGCTGTAAAGCAAAACAAATCAACCTTTGCAGCATGGGACTGTTTCAGCATGGAACTGTATTACTGGGTCTGGCAAGTAGACAAAGAAAACCCCCAGTCTGAAGCAATGAAGAGAGGCCAAGCCAACCTGAAAGCCTGTAGCTGTCTGCCCATGTCCACCAGGATACATCAGATCAGGAACACTCTATTACAGAGGTTCAAAAGCCACTGGCTGCTTGATGCTGTGTCCTCTCTCTTATTTGTATCTGCTAAATCACATCACATGAAACTAAAAGTTTATTAAAGGTCAAACATCCATCCTTCAACAAGGTGCTCCTTGGCACCAGAGTCATCATAGTAAACTGCAATCCCATCCCCATGAAAAGCCAGGGGCAAACTTTGGTACAAGCACAAGGCATAGTTTGCAGTCATTCTTCCTGTAGTCCCATGGAGACACCTCAACCACTAATCACATTTTTGTGTCTGTAAGAAAGCAATAAATCCCTTCCTGGAGTCACTTTTCCATACCAGCATTTCCTGGTGTAGCTGCAGAGCCATTCTTCCTTTGCACACAAGAGAAAACTATCTCTTTCCCAACTTCCACCCCATCCCCACTCCAGGCAGATATCCACTAGACAACTTTCTTTTATTTAGAGATGATCTGGGCTATGAAAGAGGATGCAGAGCTCTGCCTGTTCTCCCCTCAGGTAACTAACATTGTGATACCATTTGGAATTCTCCTTGCAAAGCAAGGTAAGGACCTTTCCACCTTGAATATTCCAGTTTCCAACAGCATACTTCCCTGAGTCCCAAATACACCAGAACAGAAACCACCCCACTGGTCTAGAAGCATGTGAGATGTTTATGCTTGTGGTCTCAGGAAGAAGTCACACATCACAGGGGGTTGGCAGATGGGGAAACAGGTATCACAGGTGCTCCAGTACAGTGTACAAATGCTGCCCACGCTGCTTGTGCAAGCTTGTGCACAGCATCAATTGGAGAAGGAAGCTGCTGATGCTGTTGCCTAGTAAGTTCCCTTAGCAAATTTCGTTTGAAACTACTTGGCTTGTTCTAGCACTCCAAAGCCAATGAAATAGGAATAGGACACAGTCTCAAGTCAGCCATCTGTAGAGTCTGGAAATGTCTTTTGGAATATCACTGCTGTCTTGCTTGTTGAGGAAATCAGCCCTTAAAATAGGCTTCAATCCCAGAGTTTCTCTCTCACTACAGTACACACTCACAACAGACCAAAAGCATCCCCAGACAACATTCATAATGTACCAAATCAGACACCTTGTGCTCCATTTGTTAAGAGAATGAGGTCACTCTAGTATCTCATAGAATAGCTCAAATTGGAAGAGACCTTTAAAGGTCATATAGTCCAACCCCCCTGCAGTGAGCAGGAATATCTTCAGATAGATCAGGTTGCTCAGAGCCCCATCTCTTTGCACACTTGCACTTACCACTGGTATTGTACAAGCTTTTGTTTAGTCCCCCTACTCAAAAATTCCCACATTGATGTTGACAACCCGGTATGGCACTATTATTGGTAAACACACAACAGGTTCTGGTGGCAAGAAACAACTTGGTGGTAAATGTCTTTTCACCATGGCATTCATAATCCATCCTGAATTCTGGGTCTTGATCTGTCAAGTTCTGAACATGGCATGGACTAGCTCAAGTGGGCACAAACTGGGGAAGGAGATTCCTTGCACACATACAGGTAAGCGTGTCCTCTTCCTGTAACCACCAGCCTCACAGCATGCAGTGCATTCACATGAGATAGGATAGGCACCTGTCCAGATGGAAAGTGAGCCTCCCATCACACAGAAGACGACCTTGATTATACAGTTGTAGAGCAGTCCAGGGGAGGTATTCACAACTCTTGTCATTGATCTACCTTGTGTCGTTTGAAAGGTGGACAACAGAAATGGAAACAAGGAGCAAATGACTCCATAACCTCTCCTAGGAGACCCAGGCTCCTAACACTGCTCGCATGAATGTGATGTACATTGTACAGCACACAGGACACTTCACTGGAAGAAAGGGACACAAACTCCCTCCTTTGTACACTTTGGTCTGTTGCTCATGGCACTCTTTGTGTCATATATATTGCTGGGTTGCAGATATTGAGTTCAGATCTTAAAAAGAAGAGATACAAACACGCAACTTTGCAGACAGCTGGTGAGTGGGTGGGTTTAACTCTTCCCAGTAGGGATCCACAACATGACATCCCAAAAATGGGCACCTCTCCTCCTCCTCCAATCTCCCTTTGAGGCAGACTGGATCACGTGTTTTACTTTTTCCGTGCACAGCACAGAGAATGCAATTTCCTAATTGAGCATTGTGAGTCCTACCAGATAGCAAAGCACCCACAAATTAGGCATCATGGCTGTGATGTCTCCCTTGTGAGTCCCTCCTCCGGAGGGTAAGGGAGACAATTCCGCTTCAGTGTGCTAGAGAACAGACTCCAAAACTGGAATGGTTGTCAGAAGGCACATTGTACACAGATCCTCCTACCAGCTCCTACAAGAAAAGATTACCTTCTTTCAGCTAGAACAAAGAGCTATTGAGACAATGGGCCTAGCAGTACTGGTGAACCATCTGTCATCAAATGTTAAGACATTAGCAATATCTTTTTTAAGACAAGCCAATAGAAGCCCCCAGCCACTCTTACAATAGCATATAAGCTAAGATGAAAAGTGTCAGACCAGGTTTTAACTCCTTCTGCTTAGTCTGGTCTGTTAACTCCTGCTTTCTGCAGCAACCCCAGAGCACCCAAATTTCACACAATAACTATCAAACTAACATTTTGGATCATACGGAACATAAGTGCAATAGAGTTGGGTCTGGTGGCCACCCTGGTTTGATCTGAGGTCAGGAAACCATGAGATTAATGATAAAATATACTTGTCCTTTTGGACTCAACTGTCGCACCCCCAAGGGTCAGCTATCCTGAATTAGTGTTCCACAGGCCAAATGCCAAAGACAAAATGGGTCTGTGTCCCTGTGCATACCTCTGCTAGTTGATAAGCAACAGGCAGCTAAGTTTAGGATATGGGAAGAAACGTGGTATTAGACCGAGACACATTACAACACGAGAAGAGCAGACTGTCCCTGTGTGTTGGACCAGTTATTAGCCTACTCTGCCCAGTCTGAGCACACTGCTCGGGGGTCGGTTTGGTGGGTGAATGTCAAAACTCCTGTTCTGATGTCTGGATTTCACAGAGCAGTCCAAGACAGAACAGGATAAAGACCTAGAGATCTACCTGGCTCTGCAGATTAAGCCCTGCAGTTTAAGTAGTTGTCCTCTATCTGGCTTATTTATACTTTTCAGTTTCCAGCCCAAAAGCCTGATCTTAAAGCTTTACCAAGTAAATATTTTTGCTCCTTGATTACTAAGCTTCTGCAGTGCTGGGAGAGAGATGAGTTTAGGTGAAATACTGGACATTTAAGGCGCTTTATTTTCCTAGAGGTAGGGAATCCAATGTAAAGCAACACACCTGCCTGAAATATTTATAAGTTCAGATCAATTTTGCCTGGAGACTAGGGATTTTTTTCCTTCCATGAGGGGAATGATACCACCAAATGCCAAATTTTAGGAAGGGTTTTCATCCAGCAGACTGAAAGGAGCACTCCCTCCACACTAACTGCAAATGGTGAATAAAAGTGGACAGAAATCTGTGCAGCTGGGGAGGACAAACTCGGTGGCAAACTCAAGTGAGGACAAACTTGGCCTAAATGGACCTTGCTTTATATCAGGTCACTAGAGATAACAACTTGCCATCCAGCTGACCTGTAAGCATTCCTATGTGAAATCTTTCGATGGTCCTAGATCAGAGGTGCCTCTATCACTGCTCATGAACCCAGGAGGTGTTTTTGTTGAGCAGTTATCAGAGGAGACAAGAAACAAGTGAGATCTCATTTCTCGGGGAGTAGTCCTTCAAGGGCTTAAGCATGCAGATTTCGCTTTGTCTGTCCCACAGGTGATGGTCATGGTAAAGCATTACACCTGGCTGAATTAAGAAACATTTCTGATGCAGATGGAAACGACTAAGTCTCAGCTGGGTGGTAGTAACTGAGAGAATCCAAGTGAAGTAGAAAGCAAAACAGATTGGCCATGGTTTGTACTTACCATATGAAATAGCCATGGTCAGGTTCTGCATGCTGACAAGAAAAGGTCGGACTTTCTGTCCACCTCTTCCCTGAGCTGAGCAGCAGTGACTTCCACCTAACAGGCATGAGGGCAACGAACCTGGTGAAGGGTCAAGACAGCTTGAGGTGCTTTAAGGCTAAGACACCAGAGGTTCACAGAAAGCAGGTCTCAGCGTTGCCAGTCCAGCTTCTCACACTGTCTGGAAATGTAAATTCAAAGACAAAGAAAGATATAGATCAGGTCAGTAAAACAAAACTGGAATACCAGCCAGAGGGACAGTTATCGGTCATTGTCACCTGGAAGGAACAGAAATGGTATGGAACAGGGACTTTGAGAACTTTAGCCATTTTGACTGCATGGCTAAACTATACAAACTGACTGATATGGAGACTGAATAGGTCTGACAGTAGCATGGATCATTGTGCGTGCAAAATAGACAATGAAGCTCTTATATGACCTGCTCTGGTCACCACAAAGTTGCAGTTTTTTTGTGGTACCTAGAAATGCAAATGAAGGAGGCACTGTGTTCTGCAAATTTTTCCAGTATCTGGTCTTTTGTAAAGTTTCTGCTAGGTTTTTGTAAGTGGGGCTGTCAAAAGCATTCAGCAACGGCTTCTTTCTACAGCAAAAGTGTTAACAGGACCATCATTCCATGCAACAGGCTTGGGGAAAAGTGGCTGGAAAGATGGCTGTCAGAAAAGGACCTGGGGGTCCTGGTCAACACCTGGCAGAATATGAGCCAATGAGTTCCCAGGCGACCAAGGCAGCCAAGAGCATCCTGGCCTGTATCAGAAATAACATCGCCAGCAGGACTAGACAGGTGAACATCCACCTGTGCTCAGCACTGGTGAGGCCACACCTTCAATACACTGTGCAGTTTTGAACCCCTCACTACAAGAAGGACATTGAGGTACCAGAGTGTGTCCAAAGAAGGGCAACAAAGCTGGTCAAGTGTCAAGACAGCAAGTTTTATGAGAAGCGGTTGAGAGAACTGAAGTTTTTCAAGCACTGCATCAGGCTGCCTATGGAAGTGGTGGAGTCCCCATCCCTGGAGGGATTTAAAAGATGTGTAGCTGTGGTGCTCAGGGACAGGGATGAGTAGTGACTTGGCAGGCCAGGTTAATGGTTGGACTTGATGACCTTAAAGGTCTCTTCCAACCTAAATGATTCTATAATCCTATGGTATACAATTGCTTACAGTGAACACCTTACAGAAGTGTCCTGGTTTGAGTAAGAACAGAAGGAATTGTGTTCAGTGATATTAGTTTTCAGCTCAGTTCTTCAAACCAACTGCAATTTCTGAAATTAATGACATATTTTTTCAGAAAGTGTCTGCTTCCAGCAGCGATAACACTTGATATTTAGAGTTACTATCAAGAATTACTGATACTTGCTCCTGTGCAGACCAAGGTCACTGCTAAATCTTGTTCCATGTTGAGGGCAAAGAAAGTCAAAAGCCACACCTGCAGGGAGGAGCAGACAGGATGGGTGACCCTAAACTGACCAGTGATGTATTCCATACCATATACGTCATATTCAGTATAAAGCTGAGGAATCATGAGAGTCAAGTTCACTTCTTCGGTGGCTGGTATCCGAGGAGGGCTCTGTCCATTCTGCCTTAGATCCCAATCTGTATGTTTCTGAATCCAGCTCCTATGTGTTCGCCAGTGCCTGCCCACAGAACCAGCGGTGACAGTGACATAACTGCCATCAGGGGGGTTGTGGTCAATATTGGTTTTGTATATAATTGTAGATATTCCATTTTTATTATTATTTTCCCTTTTCTAATCACTAAGTCTCTCTCCCTTATTCCCTTTCTCTTCCCCTTTGGGGAGGAAGGGGGGTTAACAGAAAGCATCTGTTATAGGTCTAGCGGGCTGCCCTGAACCTAAACTGTGACACAAAAGTCAACAAGAGACTGCAATTTCTTGCCAATGTAAAGGTCATTTAGCACTGGATACAGGAATTTTAGTTTGACAAAAAAGCCAGAATACCCTGTCCTGACATGCCCATCGTTTACCCAATAAAAAACATTGTTGGTGTGACAAGATGTAACAGACAAACAGCTATATTCTGCCATTCTTCTGTGTGAAAACCCCCTTAGCCCCTTACTTTACCAGGCCTAAAGTCACTCCTTTGGCAATACAATCAACAGAAACCTCTGCATTTTTCTTCCAACAGTTAAATTATTTATGAGCTTTGAAAATAATCCCACTTTGTCTTCTAACCCTAGTTTTGCATATATACATGTCTTTTTCCATGTCAACCCCTGTGAATTCTTCAGTGAAAATATGCATTCATTAGGAAAACATTTCAGCGTATTTTTTTCTCTCCTCTTTATCTACTTGTTTGAATATGTTGTAAACTTGATTAATGTTGCCTTCTAATCTCTTTTTTTTTCTAGAGAGAACACCTGGAGCTCTTTTAACCTGCCTCAAATAAAAAAGAAAACCTGAAAGCCAAACAACCCAAGTTGCAATGTCACACCTTCACAACCCTTTCCCTTCCCTGACCATCTATTGCTCCTCCTCTAAGAGGGTGGACATACAGGCAAAACTTGTGTCAATGAACCTACAGAGCCATGGGTTTCTGCCAAAGACCCCTTCCTTATGCCCTCAGTAACCTGCTTAGTTTTTAGCCTCTCTCTGACTAGGATAGTTTGAGGAGATTTATGACAGCAATTCTTCTGGTTCCTTTTACAATGTGCTTTCCACTCTTCTCATCTATCGCTCTGCCAACATGCATCATTTATTTAATACTAGTCAGTAGCTACATTAAACCTCTTTTTTTTTTTTCTTTTTTTTTTTTTTTCTGAGGACATTTCCTCCTGTACCTGGAGACATTGTGCAGGTAAATAAAGTCTGAGCCAACAGTCTTGGACCTGCCTTTTCTGCCTCCATCCAAAGCTTTTCATGGGCATCAATCATCCTCGAACTAGGATTCTTCTCATTTTAATTATGCTAATATCACCATAATTTCATTCTCGTTAACAGCAATTGAGTTTCAGTCTCTGCAGATGGTAGAGCTGGACAGTTACCAAGACACATTCCATCCTAAGAGGAGTGTGTGGACCAGTGTTTAGCCTATGGCCGTGTTGCTCGTCACCATTTCTGGGATGCACAACTTCACTTTACCCATTTGTGAATTGACATATGCCTTTTCCTCATTAGTTTTGAGGTTTCCAAAGGAGTTTTTTAAAAATATAAAAGAAAGTACATTTCCAGACTAGATCATTCTTGTTAAAATACAACCTTGCCTGCTTTGATAGCTTCAGGTCAAGGCTGTAGAAGAAATCTATTATTGATACAAAGTGTAGCTCCCTCTTCATAAGGCACCACATGGAGAAGACATGGGACAAGAACAAGTTGCACCAGGAGAGGTTTCAGCTTGATATCAGAAAGTCATTTTTTGATGTGAGAAGAACCCAATTACTGGAACAACCTCTACAAGGATATATTAGAGTCCCCATCACTGGAGGTTTCAAGGATGTGATTGGTAATAATCACATATTGGATAGATAACCTTATCTCAGCTTTCTTTTCCATGAAAAGTTGGACAAGGTGGTCTTTTGAATTCCCTTCCAACACAAGATGTTCCATGATTCTATGGATCTACAATTGCTGTAGATGTGCATAGGTATATGGGTATGTTAGGTCTATGGGTATGTTATTAGACACCAGTCCTCTGAGCTTCCCCACCAAAGCAGGTATAGAACCCAAATCAAAGCAATGTTGATGAGAAGGGATTTCTGTTGTATTCTCGTTCATCCTCCTACTCAAAAGAGGTCTGTCTTCTGGCCATGTCCCTTGTTATACTCATGAAATAAAACTATCAAAAGCTATACGGATAGATTTGCAGAACCACAATTACAGCTGTGTTGCAGAACAAGCACCCAAAGCAGCCTTTCCCTCATCATTGTCCAGCCTCGTAGATATATTAGGATTTACTGCATCTCCTTTCTGGACTAGGTTTCTTCTCAAGGAAAACCAATGCAGGTAGGGAAAGTGGTGAGAACAAAAGCATTTACCTAAATAAAGGTTGAAGTGTACAGAGGGACAAGGACTTCAGCTCACATTGTTGGGAACAACTCTGCCCCACACAGTAGTTCCAGTTCCACCCAGTGGAGAATAAGTGGTTTCCCACATGTGAACTGGGTAGCTTATCACTGGTTGCTGTCATCAAGCTAAGTCCAGCCTTACTACATGTAAAGTGAAACTAGGACAGGTTGCACACATAGCCCCAGTACTAGAACTCATCTCCAAGATGAAAGAAGGGTGCCTTGAACTGTCACTACTCTCAGCTGATAAACAGAGGAAGTTCAACTTAGACCTGGCTACAGGACAAAAATCAATACTGCATAAACCAAACTGCAACAGTCCTTCAGGAAGGACCTGACATTGTGACTGAAAGCTTGAAGAATGATGTTACATAGATTCAATGATTTTTTTATGTTGAGTACAAAGCCTGGTACAGCTGCTAGAAATTATGATGGACTATTGCAGCCTTCTGGGCCAGAGAACACATTAAAATCTCTTCAGGAGATGATATCTGACCAGCTTCTCATGCAACTGTTGCCTCCTCCTACTCCATTTGACAGCTGACCTCCCTGATTATCCAGAAAGACACAGATGGTGCCTGCATAGCCGAGGTAAACATGAAATGGTTGCTGTGACAGCCCAGAAGAGTCACGGTTTTCCCATCCCTCTACTCTTAGAACTCCTAAATCACATGTCAGTCTAGGATCTCAGCCAGACCTATCTTCCCCCAAGCATTTAAAGCACACAAGGAATGAAATGACACCATAGTTAGAAGGGTGAGAAACAGTTTTACTCAGATTTTGCGTTGCAGCAGGTCTTCTGCAGACACCTTCAGGATATATTTTTAATCCATGTCAAGGGCTTTGATTTTCTTTAATCATTTCATACATTTTGTAAACAGAAAGAATTAATTCAGGTACAACAAAATTAATTCGGGTACTCAACAAAAGTGAAAAAATGATCTATTGATGATCAAAAGCTAAGAAAGTTGTGACATGAAGAGCAGCACAAAACTAACTGTCTTTATGTCAGGTATAAACCCGCAGAACGTGTGTCTGCACTTTGAGGTCATTAATTTGGTGGGAAATGAATTAAAACATGAGAGAGAGTCACGTTTTAAGGGCAAAAGGTCTTGAATTCTGCTTGCTGATCAGAATGACACCAGTATTTATGCTGATGGCAAATAAGGGCATTTCTGACTCCAATTTCATTTCCAGAAAACGTTAACGTTACCTCATGGTGCGTTATTTGAATCAGTGCACGTCGACAGAGGTTGAATAAGACAGTTTCTCCATACTCCACAACGGAGTACCGACACTTACTAAATTATGCTGTTAAATACTGTAGTATGGCCATAAAATACAATGAAGGCCCATGGAAAGATGCCAGCCCTTTTCTGAGAAAGAAAGAGAACTTTTTGGAACCCTGCCTGTGGCCCGTAATTTTCACTTCCTCTCACTACAATGTGGAGTGACATGAAAGGACTTGTAAAGTCAAGTCCAGGAGGCTGGTGGGGATTAGAAGGAGTGAAGCTGAAGTTAGATCATTGACAGTAGCATTTGACCAACTTGAACTTTGTGGGGAAAGAAGAAAGCCAAGTCTCCCACACATCTCCTTAGCAGACCTCACTGGAAAAAAAAAATTGAATTCCACCCTGTGAAACATACACTTTTCATCCCAGATGGAGCCAAAACGTTTAAAATACAGGAACTTTTAATGGAGAAAATTGTTGACTCATAAGCAGTGAAACTTTCCAGAAAAGTTTTCAGCTAGCAAGATATTTCAGTATTTCATGAGAAACAGAATTCCTTGCAGGAGAAAGACCAGTGTCAGAGAACAGAAGCACAGCTTTCACAGTGTGAGTCTCACAAAATCACAGGATCACTATGTCTAGAGAATACTTTTAATATCATTAAGCCCAACCATTATCTACTCTACCAGGGCCACTACTACACCATATCCTTGAGCACCGTATCTAGACAGCTTTAAAATACATCCAGGGATGGCAATTCTACCACTTCCATGGGTAGGCTGTTCCAGTGCTTGATAACCGTTTTAGTATTGAAGTTTTTCACAATGTCCAACCTAAACATCCCTGGTGCAACTTGATGGCATTTCCTTGTCTTATCAGTTGTGGCTTGTGAGAAGAGACCAATACCCACCTTTCTACAACCTTCTTTCAACCTCTTCTGTCGGGCATTGTAGCAATTCATGTGGATCTTGACACATGCATCCAATAATGAAGTCCTTTAAGTTCATCAGGCTCAATTTTTTTTTTTTTTTTTTTTTTTTTTTTTTTTTTTTTTTTTTTCTTACTGTTCATTACCAGGAAGATGAAGGATAGGGGAGGAGTCAAGATTGACCTTTCTTTGTGGAAAATATTTCAGCAGAGATTTTTTTCGTTTCCAGTGACCATAATCTGGCTTCTCACGCTGTACGAGTGCCTAAAACCCTTAATTGCAGGAACACAGACCAAATGATGATGCATGACCCACAAATCTTAAAATCTAATTGAGAAACAACAACAAAAACAATAGATGGCACCTATTCAGGTCAACAGAGGAAAACCCTATATATGTGCCTGATAAACAAATACAATATGCTGACTGTCTGCTTGCTACCATATTTCTACAGAGGATGGTTAGTTTATTTGAGGAAGGGTGAACCAGAGGAACCAAATTATGACATGGAGATGAATGAACAAAATTCCATGGGACTTGTCTTCCTAGGTCCATATGTTATCTTCATGTATTTATTATATCCCTGATCTTATAAATTTATATACAAATCCATCACCCAGTCAATCTCTGAAAATAGAACAACCAGTCAGCTTAAAATGCTTGTCCTTATTTGTCTTGGGTGTAGCCTTCCTGCAGATGGTCAACACTGGAGAGCAGTAATATTTGCATGGTTAACAATGTTTAAAGAGAGGAGAACTTGGACTTATCCAAAATACTCTCTATTCCTTTGCTGGTCCTGGTGTTAGCTTGAGTTGACTCCATTAAACACTCTCTCTCTCTAGAGCAACCCTTGCTTGAGGCATGATTTTCAAATTCATTAGAAATTCAGAACAACTCTGGTGGCTGCAAACTCTTCACAGGGTTCCTGGGGATAACTTCTTCAGCAAAGCTCAGAGTTACCTTATTCCATCCAACCTCCTTCTTAAAACTCTGTTCAGTCCAGGCACATGTAGACAGTAATTACCAGAAGCACTTCTTAGGAAAAGGATTTGAACAGAGTTATTAAGGTTACTGATACAGGGCAGCCTAGAGAGCTCATGCCCAGCCCTTCCTGCCATTACAATGGAGGGATATAGCGCTAGAAAGCACTTTGCCTTAGTGTCAGGATCCCTGACACATTCACAAAGCACACACGTACCATGCAGGGAAACACCACCAGCTTCCAGAGAGTGCAGGCTCTGATGGGTGGACCTGAAATGCAGGAAATGGCATTAAGGAAGACGTTAAGCCTTGTCACCTGAAATAAACGTTATGTCAAACAAAATCCCTCATGCTAGCAACATAAAAGTCACTTGCCTTCCCTCTCTTCAGCTTTTTCTCCATTTCCACTGCACTTGTGGAGCAAAATTCTCAGTGCAATTGTCACAGCAGTTCATCTGGGGACAGAAAGGAGTATCAGGAGAGGAACAAAATATGCAGGAGGGTCCCTTTTACATTTTCAGAGACACAGACTGTATTCTCCCCTTTCCCTCAGGCTCCATCACTTTGCTTTCAACTCCTACAAGAAGCACTTGGAGAGCAGAGAAAGTGGGGGAGAGGTGTGAGAAAGCTGAGCTGTATGCCTGGAGGAGAACAGGGATTTGGGGCACTGGAAGATGAGCTCTGCAAACATTGCCATGGTGTCCTCAGGTCCTGCCATGTGATTCTGCATCCTCAGCCCCTAGCATGGGCTCCCCTAAATACCAAGGGTGGTGGAGGAGAGTCCTGGAGTGCTGACCAAGGTAAATCAACAAGATGCCAGACTGCCAGAAGCAGGCAGAGGTTTCCCTCTCTGTTGGAGGAATAAGAGGTTGGTAATAAACCACTAGGGATAAATGGCAGCACCTTCCATCACTGCTGCTGTCTACTCCATGAGCATCTGTTGGACCATGACAGCAAGGGCAGAGAGAGGGATTTAGTGAACAGCTACAGCCTCTCTGACAGCATGCAGCAAAAACACTCCCCTACACCAGCTGTTTCCAGACAGGACTGGTCTTGGTCCGTAGTTTGTCAGGGTGTAGGATGTCATTTATTTCTCTACCTCATACTTCCCAATTCGACAATTTCCTTTTAGCACTAATCTCTTTTCCTCCACCTCCTTCTCCCCATATAAATATATGAGTATGTGTGGTTTTTATTTTTTATGTGATCTCTCATAACTGCCAAAAAAATAAATCTCTTGACATAAATCCTATTGGCTTGGGTTTCTTGACAAATATGCACTAGTTTTTCTTTATCCCTCACACCTCTCTCCTCTACACAAACTCTTAGCAAGAGTTTCTGCAAACTCTCAGCTATCAAGTCCTCTTCATGAAGCACCTCAGGAGAAGCCACTACGCTGAAACTAGGACGGGGGAACACTTCCTTTGCATGTGGAGAGTGCATAGGACAGGGAGCGGGTGTCTGCCCAGGACACCACAGTGTAGTCTGTATCTGTAGATATTCTGATCTCCTCCACTGCATGCACACGTCTAAGCACAGTTATGGTGGAAATGGTCACATCGAGCATCCAATGCCTATATTGGAGCCTGAGGTCTACACTGCTGATTTAGGTCAGCAGAGTTCTAGGCAACAGACTTAGTTGTTGACACAAAACCTGAGGCAAAAAGCAGAACAAAGCTTCAAACCCCAAACATTCAGATCCTCCATTAGTGCTGCAGCCATTAGACTACTCCATTCCATTCTTCTTGACTGCAAGCTGAGATGTAACGTTGAACTGTCCATCTGAACTAACCCCTTCTCATGGGATTTGATACCAAGTTGTTCTATGAAGTGTAAGTGTTCATCCAAGCGCTTCCCTCTACATGTTAGAGTTGGTAGTAAAGTAGAGGGGAGGCAGAACAAGTACAGAATACAGAGAGAGACAAGGAGATTCTTTCCCCTTGGCACTGAGGGCATAACACAACTGCTCAAAGTCCAAGTGAATCCAGTTAACTGTTTTAAATCCCCTACTGAAATTCAAACTAAATTGACAGACCTCACTGGTGCAGAGAAGGAAGCAGAGCAAACCTTTTGCTGGGACTGACCCGTACCTAAGTTATAGGCAGTGAACAAAGGAAATACCTAAATTTCCTGTTAATGGAGAAGGACAGGCATTTTTCAAAGCTTCAGAAAGACTTCCATCACCTAAGCTGGCAGAGAGGAATTTGAAAATACAACCTCTCAGATGGCTGGCTAGCAAATGTCTGTCTCCACGATGGCAATGGCTTCACAAGCTACCTGGAATACAGATGCAAGCAGACCTGTTGTATTTTAACCTCACCAGAAGCTCCTGTTACGGTGAAATATATGGGGCAGCAGAGCACAGCAGCAGAGCTAAAGCCCATAGATCATGGAGTTAAATATCCTACTGTGGGCTAAAACTGAGTGTGCACAGTTTCAGCCCACGTGTTGGTTGAAGTTACGAGCATGCGAGAAAGGGGGATTTATAATGAGAATGGCAATTCAACCTCAATTATAGTGTGCGACTGTCTGCACACTATAAACCGGAGGTTTAATAATGAGGCAAGTAGGCTGAAGGAGAGAATTTCATTGTGTCTGTTTCGCAGTCTGGAATTCTTACTAAATTCATCAGATCACTTGAGTTCTCCTGACAACTGTAGCAGTATAACTAATTTTACCGGGGTTTATTGTACATTAAGACTGCAACAAAAGATACAGGCAGAGAAAACCTCATAGCGAAAGAGAACTCCAGATTGAGGACTATAATGTGTATGAGATTTGAAAGAAGTAAGTGCTAAAAGATGTAGACAGCAGTTTTTCAGGGTCCTTAACCTTGATGAATAAATGAATAAAATCCCTTAAAAAATTGCAGTGTTTCTTTCAAGTGATTTCCAGCATGTTAATGATCAAGAGAAGCTGAGAAAATTGCTGGGAAAGGAGATGACTTCCCTCAATATGCTCTTACCGCAGAGACTATGAGACAAACTTGAATTGTAAGCAAATAATATGCATTGCAAAATACGACAGAGGAAGAGAAGACCAGAGGCTCTTTAGCTGTCCATAATGCATTTGCATACAGGTGTGTTGACTGCAGGACTTCGTGATGTTGCCAAATCAGAGCTTTAATAGAGACTTGGAGCCTTCCAGTTCTTCCATATCTAGGTACTTAGGGCTCTCCTGTATCATACTTGCTTACCTTATCATGCCAAAGAGAACAGGGCCTAGACTGAAAGAAGGCACAGAGAATACATAGAAGTCATAAGCATCCCACTCACCATGTGCAACGCCCCCTCACCAGCTAATACTAAATGCCAAAGGGGCCTGAGTTTCCCACCTCTCCCATTTCCAGGTATTGCTGGAAATGGTAAAAAGACACACCAGTAGGAAGCACAGCATCTCACCCCTCCATGCAGTTCACTAAGGAGGCAGCTACCCACATTCTGCAAGACAGGAAGGAAACATCTTATTGGTACCCTGGTATGGCCTTGCCCCAGGAGGTGCCAAGGACTGGAGGAAGGTGTAGCTGAAGCAGGGAGGATGAGGACAAGCAATGAAATGATTGGCACCTTGGCTGCTGAAAATGTGGGTGCTCCCTGATTTAACAAGCTGTGAAAGGAAATGGCAAATGAGAAAGGGGTGCTGAAGACTGAAATCTTGATGGTATGATTTCCAGCAATATTTTCACCTCTCAGTTTTACTGGCCAACAGTGCTTGCAGACAATGCTCTTGTCTCTCCCTGCCTTTGAACCCTCCCCAGCACCCACATCACCCACACTCCCCTTTTCTCTCCTGCCTACCCAACCCCCCAACCTCTAGCTAATAATGTAGTTGATTAGATCTTTCATCATCTTTATTGTTATCCACCCGCAGATTAATAAAACAGCTCTCTGGCTGTTTCTGGCTGACCACATTCCCTAATTTATCATAAAGGTTTCGCCTGAAATATTTCTGTGTGACGTGCAGGGAGAGTTGCAGTCCCTCCCAGCCAAGCATATCTGTGAGAGAGCGCAGCGCAATGGTCTGCAGTGATATTGCCCGTATTCTCACCACACAGAGCAGAAGTTAACGCTCCGCAACCAAGCTGCTAAAGTAAAATTACCAGAGATTGGTACCAAAGGCACGGAGGTGGAAAAATGGAGAGTTAACTCCAGCTCACTGGAGCACACTGCTTCATACCTGTACCATCTCTTAATACAAGGGAATCTGCTTTTAAAGCACTCCAAATTTTCTTTTTAAAGACAGTAATTACAAGGGTGACTTAACATGGCCTCAGGGACTATCCTGCAAGAATTGGAAGACTTGATCCCTTAAAAGTCAAGAAGCTGGAAGAATCATGAAACCAGCAATGGAAATGTTTTTTCTCACTTTCTTCTTCTTCTCTTCTCCCCTCCTATGTCTTTCCCCTTCCCTTCCCAAAGCCTTCCCAAACATTCCCTTCCCAAATCTTCACAAACCTTCCCTTCTCAAACCTTCCCGAAGATTCCCTTCGAAACCTTCCCCTTCCCTTCCCAGCCCCCATCCCTCCTCATTCTTCCCAGGGTACTGATTTAAGCTTAGAAGAAATTCAAAGCTCAAATAGCTTGTAGTCCAAAGGACGATTCGAACCCACAAATTCAAAACAATGCTCTCAAGTCACACAGAGCTCTACTGAACTAATGACATCATCCATTTACTTTAAGCACATGACATTCACTAGATGAAGATTAGTTCATCTTTGCATGGCCAGTGTTATACTGGGGGCAGCTGAGACCTATTCACCATTTTTCAGCACAAAGTATGGAAAAAGTGAAAAACTTCAGTCAGCTAGACATTTTTCTAGGATTTTTTTTTTTCTGTTTGAAACTGAACAATATAAATAATTTTTTAAATAAAAACAGAGGAAGGAAAACCAAAAAGTAATCAATTTTTTGTTAAATAAAGCTATGGAGAATTTCTACAGAACTGATAATCACAGAGTCACGTTGGAAGGGACCTTAAAGATCATATAGTTCCAACCCCCCTCTCATGGGCACAGACACCTTCCATAGAAAGTTGTTCTATATGTTCTATAGAAAGATTTAATTTCATATAAAAGTCTATTTTCTGCTGAGAGGTATTTTCAGGGGATACACTTCAGTCAGGACTGTCAGCTGTCACTTGCCTTTTGATCACCAGTTGGTGCCCTAGCTCACATCCCCCATGCTAGATGCTGTGCAAAGATGCAACAAACAATCTTTGGCTTACAGAGCTGGGATGTCATTTTGGGAAGACCTGAGTGTAACAAGTAATGTGGTGGAGGTGCAATAACAGGATGCCATGGCTACAGTAGCCAACATGGAAGCCAGCTATGCCTTGGCTATTTCTGTGCAGGTAATTCAAAGACCTCTGTTTCTTCTATGGGGTCTTGAGAAAAGATTGAACCAAGAAAGGGTCTCTGACCTTCCAGGACAGTGCAGTGCCAGAGATGTAGCGGGAAGCAGGCAGACAGGGGAGATGTGAGCTGCCTTCTCCTCCTCCCAGACGCACATATAGTTAACTTACCCTGCTACTTGTTAAAACCAAGCATCCTTATACCCTGTAATGCAAGGCCATGGAGAACTGACATGATTGCTCATTGGAAAAAGGTGGATGTATCTCTGTGTGAGCTGAGAGCAAGCAGAAAAACGCAGAGTTGTCAGTCCCTTCCAAGGAAAGACATTTTTCCTATTCCAACATACAAAATATTCTCCTCACTTGGATCAGTTCCTGGTGCAGTTATACATTGTTTTCTTCTCTCTTTCTTTTTTTCCTATTCCTATGTCTCATCTGAATCACCCAAAGCAAGATTTTTTGTGGACTGAAGAACCAAGACTGATTTCCCATAACTCAAGACAATTCTTTTTGTGTGTGTTTGTGTGTATATGTGTCTTCCATTGTTTTATGGGAATTCTACACTTACCATTATCTATCCATCAGCAGGAGGAGGCAGGGTATAATACTTGTGAACATCAGTAGAAGTTTAGAGGACACCTTTCCTCCATGAAGAAGCCCGCCTTCATAAAACACACAGAAGATTAATGACTTCGAGATTTCCTTCTTCTCTACTCAAAACTTATTCAAGGGGGTTAAAAGTTAACATGAGAGAGACACCAAGCAGCAGACCAGCACTCACAGTACAATTGCATTAACCCTTCCGTTCTTAAGAAGGGAGATCCTGATGACACACATCTCCTCCTTTGTCTGACTGACAGTCAATTCATGCATTCTGCCTGTCTGCCTTCAGACTCGAGTTATCTTATATCCCCCATCAGCCTCACCTCTTCCTCCCTTGCTCTTTACCCCTTCAAAAGCCACCTGAGACAGAAAACAGCAGTTAAAAAGTTTATCAGGAGTTCGTTTCTGGAACAGAGATCACAGCAACAAGTCCCTCATGAACAAGTGATACTCTGCAGAACCAAGACCAAAGGAAAACCTGACAAAGTCAGCCTGCAATGAACAAAATGAAGCTTTGCTGAGCTTCCCCAGGCCAGGAAGGACACGGGTCTAATTTGCAGCTCACAGCCCAGCTCTGCAGTGACAGATGCTGCCTGGAACTGAAGAAGAAATGATGATGCAGGGCCATTTCCTTCGAGATGCCGTTCTGTCACCATGGAGGCAGACAGTGTGCTCTCAACAAGTTTATCTGCAAAGTAACATGAAAATTCCTCACAGCAGGAGAGATTTGACGGAACGTGCCTAACACAGCTTTATAAAAAGGTTTCTTCAAATGCTTCCAAATCCCATGCATCTTTTTCTTGCTTTATCATCCTTTTCAACATCCTTCTTTCTCTAGCTTTTTCTTTTTTCTAACGCCTCCACAAGGCACGTTTATCAACATCAAAGCACATCCTCGTACAGCTCAGTTTTTTCGTCTGAATCCACTCTTGTGAAGTCCAAATCTACTAGTACTTTCCATACCCAATGACTTCACCAGGAGCAAAACTTGTGACTGTGCATGAAATCTCTTTCAAAGTCTGGGCATTATTGACGTTCTAATGTAGGGACCAAGATCCTTTACACCTAGGTCAGTTCCTCTGAGACAGAGAATTTGGTTTTGATACTTCTGCAAACTCAGCTGTACTCGGACTAAATTTTGAGGACCGTCCCCTCTGTACACTTTTCCTCCCTCATCAACCAAACTAGAGGTGTACACCAGATTATATTTATAGGCTGTTTTCTGGATGGTTATCCCAGACAAACAAATACTATAACTCTGTGCTGTGATCACCAGAGGGATGCCCAAGGTTTTGTGCTGTGGCCACCATGCTGCCCTATAGACAGCCTGAGCTCAGGTAATCTGTAGATCCCCTCTGTCATGATTGCAAGCAATGGTCAAGTCCTTCCAGACCAGTTTCATGATTGAGCACAGGACACCCAGCCTGCCCACACACCAAGGCATGGCTGAGTGTGTGATGAAGGTGTTGCAACCATGTCTTTCCTTCCCATGTGATCTTCAGGTTCCCTTGGGTGACAGTTTCTCTAGGAATATGTGTCTACACAGTTGATGTGAAGGTGAACCTGAGCCCAAGGACAGGTCTCAGCTCTAGTCCCATGCCCTCAAAGTGGAGTACCTGCTATTAAAACACTCTTCCTCTCTCTGGTTTGGTTTTTTTTTCCATTTTAAGGAAGACCTCAGCCATGCCCCATCAAGATCTAGAAGCATTAAAGTTTTTTGCATGTCAAAGGGAAGAAGATTTTTGAAGCCTATCACTGAACTGCAACTGTAAACCAAACAAAATTGCGTCATACACGTCTGCTTTCCTAGAGTGTTGTTATCATTAAAAATATGAAAGCAAGACCCACAGGATCTTTTCACTGTCCTTAAAATCCAATCTAGATCCCAATTGGATAGTAAGAGAGCCTTCATCTCCAAACCCTTCTCCTCTGTCCCATTTACAGCACATGACTTTTCTTTGTCATTCTAGTGTGTGACATCCCAAGAAAGGTTTCTCTTCCTGCCATCCTCACCCAGCAGGGTGAGGAGGTCTCCTTAGCACTGGCACTGCTTAGGGAAACAGGCTGGGAACAGAAACAGCCTCTTTACACCATTTAACAAAGTCCAATTGAAAACTGGCCATGGGAAAGATGGAAAATGAGATAAAGGATGTATATTCACTTTCCTCAGTATGTAAAGGGCTGTGTGTGTTGGGGTGGCAATGGGAGGAGAGAAGGTGAAAGGGGAGTTGGAACTGTGAAGTTTGAAGGTGAAAAAAGTCTTTATATCAGGATTAGTGGAGTCCTGGGGCCTTCAGAAATAGTTAAAATTCCCTTTTTTGAGTAATGGAGAAGTAGTTTGCATTGATCTTAAGAATTTGCTTATAGTTTTCCCTGGAGTTCAATGTACTGGGGAGTGCAAAGCTGACACAGCTCAAAAGTTTTATGAACCTCAGGTAACAGCGTGAAAGGAAATTTTAATAAATATTACATTTATTTAAATTTAATTTTTTTTTCCTTGTTAATAATAAAAGCCAACCTTGGTCTTCTGGGCTTTTCTCATATGCCTACTTAATACAGCAGCTGAATCATGGAATTATTTATATTTTAACTTCGTTTTCAGTAAATCGTCAATCATTCACCTTTCAAAAGCATTAAATTCAGAGATGAACAGCAAGGGAGAGGAAGCCTGAAAAATAAATATTGACTTTCAGGGGTTTGTTTTGGGTTTTTTTAAACACTGGGTTAGAAATAGAAGCTGTTGTGGGTGATGAGTAAAAGCACAGAAAAAGGAAAAGACATTTGTGCCTATAGATTTCTTTCCCTCATACACCTGCAGTTCCATTTCTGCTTCATCTGCAGGAAGCAACAGCAGTACCAATGGGTAATGGACCTTGCTGGCAAAAAGAGGTTCTTGTCTGAAAATCGGGGGTATGGTCATCACTGGGTGGTATTCTCTACAGAGGACATTGGCTACTAGCCATGAATACTGGTATTGTGAAGAATAGGTGAGTTCGCAGGGAAAACCCAAGTAAAAAAGGCATGACAGAGCTGGGTAATCCATGAGGTTTGTCATACAATGGCCCTTCTGCTACGCAAAAACTCCAAATATTCTATGTTTTAAATTTCATCAGCCCAAGCACTGTTTAAAGGTAATGACAGACTCTTGGTGCTGATCTCTCCCGTCCTCTGGGACAAGCCTACAGCTAGTCAGTTGTCCCCTTGGGTGCTCTAGAAGCCTTCTGTAGGCTTCTTGCCTTCTTGTGAATAAAGGCAGCTCTTCAATCCCCAAGTAACATCTGCAACATCCACTCTCTGCACCAATCTCCCCTGTTTCTCCACCTTCTGAAATCCTAGCCTGTGCAGGTTTTCCAAGGGCAGCAGGGGAGGCTGCCCACAGCCTGACAGCTACGTGGAGAACACGAATATGGTGTACATCACATGTTGCACTCATGGTCACTTCAGGGACTACCTAGTCAGATCTAAAGACTACAGCAGAAGAGACTAGTCTTCAGTCTTGGACATCACAGGTCACGACATCACGACGAGTCACCTGACAAGCTGGGTTAAACAACAGCTGCACAGTCTGGGTTAAAAGGTATCAGGAGATTGAATCTGTACTAAGATCTTTGGCAATTTGGTCCCAGAGATCATGAACAATGAAACAGGCACCTGGATTCCTGCTCACATCTATTTGTGTTCAGCCTGCAGGCACTGGTCTGTCCCGTGCATTTCTTTCTCTTTTAGATTTAAGGGTCCTTTTACAGCAGGTGCCCATACACAGTGAGCCACCACTTCAGCTTCTTGATGAGCTGAACAAATCGCTCTCTTCAAAGGATTTTTCTCCATCCTAGATTTGTGTGGCCTCCTGCATCCTCTCCAATTTCTCATTGTCCCTGACAAAGCATAGGTCTGGAGATGGGTTTCTGTTATCTGTCCCCATATGACTCACACTGAGCTAAAATTAGTCCTATCCTTTCAAGAGTCTCCTTCAAGGTGGCATTAGTCGGTCCCACCACAATATTGAAAATATAGGTCTGGTGAAGGACCTTCCTTTAATACCTCTTAATCTGCTGTGGAGTCATTGACTTCCAGAGGACCTCCCACACACCACTGCACACTGGTGGCTGGCCAGCTGGAAAGTAGGTTTGCAGAGAGGGACCTGATGGACACCAAGTTTACCATGGCCCAGCAACCTGCACTTGTCACAGACAGGCCAACAGCCTTCTGGGCTGTATTAGACAGATCATAGCCAGCAGGTGGAGGGAGGAGATCCTTCTCTATTCAGCACTGGTGAGTCACATTCAAAGTGCTGTCACCAGTTCTGGGATCCCCAGTAAAAGACAGTACAAGACATATTGCAGCAAGACCAGCAAAGGGCCACAAAGACAATAAATGACCTGGAGTATCTGGCATGTGAGGAAAGACTAAGAATTGTGTCTGGCCAGCATATTGAAAGGAAGGCTTAGGGATCTTATCAATAAGTTGATATGGTGAAGTAAAGAAGACAGGTACGGACTCTTCACAGTGGTGCCAGTGAAAGGACAAGGGGCACAAACTGAAATACAGGAAATCACATTTAAATGAAAGAAAAAGCTTTTTTACACTGAGGGTGCTAAAACACTGCATTGAGCATCCCACAGAGGTTGTGGAGTCTCCATCTTTGGAAATATTAAAAATACAACTGGATATGGTCGCAAGCAACCTGCCCTGGTTAACCATATTCTGAACAGAAGGGGTAGATGGTCTCCAGAGACTACTTTCAGCTTCATCATCTCTGTGATTCTGTTATACACCACTCCATAGTTACAAGCTGTCCTCCTGGTTCCTATTCCATCTCCCAGTTTGACACTGTGAAACCACATGCTCTATTTGCCTGGACTACTGAAGTACCCAGAGTCCTTTCCACACATTCTCAAGCCGTATTAAGTACTCCTCCAAACTTTAGGTTATCTGCGCACTTTAGCCAGAAGCACTGGTTTTATTTCCAGACCATTGATGGGAAAATTAAATTGCATCTAAGTCAAGTCTGCCTTCTCAGGAACACCATAGAAAAGTGCTCATTAAACAGAGTTCCTTCTCATAATTTCTGTCCAAGATCTGTCAGCTACCCATTGCTTAATCTATTGAATATTAGCACATAAAAAAACCATAGATTTCCAGTCCATGTAGTCTCTATGTCCTTTTTCTATCCATTAACAGCAACAAACGCCTAGGAAATGACTGAAAGAACTGTGACCTCCACCCACCTCCCACATATTCTCCCATCTTCTGACAGCTGGAGGTTTATGAGTTCTTTTAGTAATGGCAGCATCCAGACCACTGTGGCCAGCAGCGGACCTGAATTTGTTTACTTCTTTTAAACCTGTTTGCACTTTAGCTGTTTACTGTCATGATAAATTCTCTAACAGTACTGTATGTCGCGAGGAAAACTACATCCTATCTTCTGTTTCAGACTTGTGTGATATTTTTGCTGGACGTCCTCTCCTCTCCTCTCCTCTCCTCTCCTCTCCTCTCCTCTCCTCTCCTCTCCTCTCCTCTCCTCTCCTCTCCTCTC
>JANVCC010010235.1:5946651-6048148 GCA_025345505.1 Todiramphus chloris collaris
CCTCTCCTCTCCTCTCCTCTCCTCTCCTCTCCTCTCCTCTCCTCGGTATGGGAAGCAGGGAGTTATCTTGCCTTCTTCATGTAATCTCTAGATTTCTTCCACTCAGACTGCCTTGCTGAAACTTGTCAATCACCTTGTGATAGAATTGTCCCCAGGGAAGACAGTCTGTCCTTCCTACTGCTTCCTCAGAGCTGATGTTAGACCTCTGCAGGTAGACAAGAAGGACTTTGTCCTTTGTAGCCAGGGATGCCACGCAGCACCACTGCCTTTCCAGCTCCAGCTGAGCTGAAACCACCTCTCTGGGTTGCATTTAGTCGGGACAACATATTTCTTTTGGAAATGGGACAAGGAACCTCTCTGATTCACAAAGGAACAGGCTTTGGAGCCCTTACAAGCTTCTGCCCTTAGCAAAAAGGCATTCTCCTTCCCTGCTGCCCTCCCCAGAAAGGCAGCAGCTCACCATGTGAGCAAGCAAACGAAAGGAGAAACAAAAATTAAACAGAGGTTAAAGGAATAAAAGAATAAAAACAGATGACCCCCCCAGAGTCAGGGGCCAAACGTCATGAACAGCAGGAGGCCTTGGAAGCCAGCACACCCATGCGCACTGCCCTTGCTGCCTTCCAGTTCCCAGGAGGGTGCCTAATAAATTTTAAAAAAGAGCAAACAGCTGAAAAATGCTGGTATTTAAAAATATATTGAGGGAATTTGCATGTTGTTCCCTTTTGTGTGGGGATGGCATTTATACACCCGGCGTTTCAGCAGCACCGCATCTCAGAGCACTTTACATAGCAATTAATTACACACTGGAAGTGGAGTGACTGTCTACAGGCAACCTCATCAGCCATTATCCACTCAGCAACATCCAGCATACAGCTGTGAACATTCACATTAGCAGAAAGTCATCCCGGCTGCCATTAGCAGGGTGCGGGAATGTCAGGGAGGATGCTAGGGGTCAGCTCACCCCCCGCTCCTTCCCAAAACGCCTTTCACAGCTACCGTCACGGCCTTCACAGTCGTGCTTGTGACCCTTCCCTCATTTCACCCCAGCTTTGGACCTGGGAGATGTCATCAGTTTACAGCATGCGGCAGTCCAGATCCTGCACCGTAATGCTGTCTTTTCCTGTAACAGGGGAAACACCCTTGGACGGGAGACTTCTGAGACAGCAGATAAAAGTGCAAAAACTACATCTGTACAAGTGATAGTTTCGTGGTATAAACTTTGTCCAGAGCCTGTGCAGGTGTCTGTTTCATGTCCTTGGTGTAGCTAGCCACAGCGTTGCCCCTGTGCCCCAGGATTTCTTTCAGCGCTCCCCAGGTCTCTCCATAAATGACCCTGGAAAGAGATTGCACACCTGAACGACAAGCTTCTGACAACTTCCATAGCCCTAGAACTATTGTGAAGTACTTAACAATGCCAGAATCTCTCCCGAGTCCCTTTTTGCCTCTGCTTTGCCCATGCCATGGCAAAACTATACATGTGACTGCCACCAGGAGATTAGAGGAAGCTTGTTAGCAGTGGTCAATGGGAAGAACCCCAGAAGTGTGCTGACCTTCAGGTGGGACCTGAGGATAAGAGACCAGTGAGCAGCACTCACAAAAAACCTGGATGTATTCATGCTAGACCCACAATGTAAACTCCCAGGCTACGTCTGTACCATCAGAATGAACAGTTGCAAAAATGTCCCTGGACATTAGAACTCGATCTTCTGCATTGTAAGTTGTTGAAACACTACTTGGCATAGTTTCAGCACAATCTAACTAGAATTTTCCCAAATGATGCCTAGACCCAGCCCGGGAATTAGCACAGACTAGTGCCCATTCTCACTAGGCAATTTGGATTCAACCTCCCCTTTTTTTCGGAAGGTGAGAGAATTTAATAGTACAGATGCAGGACATCCTGTGCCAGCTGGCCTCTACGCAAGAGAGAGACCCAGCTACAGTTAATTTACAGGTATAGACGCAGCCTCAGAGTCCTGGACAACATCCAGACGATGATTACATCCTACTCCTTTCAATTCCACCAACCTGAAATACAAAACAAAGCCACAATGTTTCTAATCTTTAATTGCTGCTGTGTACTGTTGAAATCTTTCTGTCTTTTGATCCCGGATAAGGCGATCTTTGAATTTCTAAAAGTTAAGGACTTTATGAAGTTTCTGGGGTTCCTTTGAAGAGCCACAGGAAATATAATTGCAGCACAAATGACTTGGGTCCTTTTTGTTTCCATCCTGTTTTTGTTTCACATGTGCTAAATTATTCAAAATAATACTTCATTTTGTAAGACGGGAATGTCGTAGAATCACAGAATGGTTTGGGTCGGAAGGAACCTTAAAGATCACCTAGTTCCAGCCCCCCCTCCATGGGCAGGGACACCTTCCACTAGACCAGGTTGCTCAAAACTCCATCCAACCTGGCCTTGAACACTTCCAGGGAGGGGGCATCCACAACCTCTCTGGAAAACCTGTTCCCGTGTCTCACCACCCTCACAGTGGAGAACTTCTTTTCTGTAGGCTACCTTTAGGTATTGGAAAGATGCTAGAAGGTGTCCCCCAAACCTTCCTTTCTCCAGGCTGTAGAATCTCAAGTCTCCCAGCCTGTCATCATAGCAGAGGTGTTTCAGTCCTCTGATCATCTTCATGGACCTCCTCTGGACTCACTTCAATGGGTCCGTGTCCTTCTTATGTTGCAGGTCCCAGAGCTGGACCCAGCACTGCAGGTGGGATCTCACCAGAATGCAGTAGAACAGCAGAATCACTACCCTCAACCTGCTGTTCATGCTTCTCTTGATGCAGCCCAGGATACAGTTGGATTTCTGAGCTGTGAGTGCACACTGCTGGGTCATGTTGAGCTTCTTGTCAACCAGCATCCCGAAGCCCTTCTTCTCAGGGCTGTTCTCAATCCATTCTCAGCCCAGAGATGTGCTTAAGATGGCCCCAACCCATGTGCAGGACCTTGTACCTTGCCTTGTTGAACCTGATGAGGTTCACGTGGCCCCACCTCTCAAGCATGTCAAGGTCTCTCTGAATGGCATCTCAGCCCTCCAGTGTGTTGATCACAGCACACAGATTGGTTTCATCAGCAAGCTTGCTGATGATGCACTTAATCCCACTGTCCATGTCCCCACTACACAAGTTAAACAGCTCCAGAACAAATGCCAGCCCGTGATGGACACCACTCATTGTCACTGGTCTCCACCTGCACACTGAGCTCTTGACCACAACTCTTTTGAGTGTGAACATCTAACCAGTTCCTGGATAGGTCTAATTCTATCAGAGCTTTGGCTTTCCTAACCTGACCCCCATCTACTTGAATAATTTGTATTCCTCCCAGGAAACCTGTCTTTGCTTCCACCCTCTGCAGACTTCCTTTTTCTGTTTGAATTTGTCCAGAAGCATCTTGTTCATCCATTCAGGTCTCCTGGTGTTTTTGCCTGTCTTCCTCTTTGTTGGGATGCATTGCTTCTGAACTTGGAGCAGGTGATCCTTGAATATTAACCAGGTTTCTCGGGCCCCTCTTTCCTCAAGGGCTTTATCCCTTGGTACTCTACCAAGCACATCCCTGAAGAGGCAAAACTCTGCTCTCCAGAAGTCCATGGTAGTGAGCTTGCTGTGGACCCTCCTCCCTGCTCTAAGGATCTTGACTATTTCATGGTTGCTGCAGCCAAGTCTGTTCTTGAGTTCCACATTCACCACCAGCCCCTCCTTATTGGTGAGAACAAGGTCCAGCATATCACCTCTCCTTGTCGGCTCCTCTATCACTAGGGAAAGAAAGCTACCATCAACATATTCCAGGAACCTCCTGGATTGCTTATGCCCTGTTGTGTTGTCCCTCCAACAGATGCTGAAGTGGTTGAAGTCCTTCATGAGGACCAGGGCTTATGTATGTGAATCTGATTCTATCTGTCTATAGAGGACCTCATCCACCTGATATTCCTAGTGAGGTGGCCTGCAGCCAAGCCCCACTATAACATCACTTGTCCCTGTCTTCCCTTTAATCCTGACCCATAAGGTTGGCTTTTCATCCATCCCCAGGTGAAGCTCCATGCACTCCAGCTGGTCACTGACCCCGAGGGTGACACCCCCACCTCATCTCCCCTCCCTATCCTTCCATTCCAACACTCTAGTCATGGGACCCATCTCACCACATCTCCATGACTCCAGGAAGATCATAGCCCTGCAGGCATGTATACACCTTTCTTGCTGAGCTCACAAAGCCAGCTCTAGTCACTAGAAGACCACAGAGAACCAATAATCAGAATCATTATTGTCATTTGGCAGATAGCAAATCTTATCCAAGATGCAGATACAGCAAGAACCTACAGACCGTGTCATGGTAGCACAGATCTCTTTCCAGTTTATGACTTATAAGAACACAAGTAAGATGGATGAGAAAAAAACCTAATGGACTTGTGAGGATAAACATGGTCTTACAAGTGCTGTCTTTAGTGTGCAAACTCAGCTCTTTGGTGCAATCACCAGTCTTTGGCCCTTTCACCAATAGTCAAAAAACCCCAGGATGCTGCCAGCATGGAAACATTGCCTAAATAAAAACACGTCTCCCTCCCTCGTCTACTGCATTTGCTGTCCAGGACTGCGGGACCTGTGGCACTAAAGGTGAGCAAACACGAACTCATACCAGACCTTTTTGTGAAGAGAGGGAATCAAAGCTTCAGTGACTGGAAAGGAGGGAAATTCTTCCTAGTAGCTGGTTTACAGCAAAAGCACAAAGTCTTTGGAAATAGAATAAGATAATCTCTCCAGGGTTTACTTTATCTTGTCTTTGCTGCCAGAGGTAATCTCCTGATTTCTAACCCTTCCTTGAGATATGCACAGACACATTTTAATGAGCTTTTGGGAGATAGGGTGCTTATCCCACTCTTTAGGGCAGCTTGGATCCCATTCTGCACTGCCTCTGCTAAGTTTGTCTGCCTTTAATTACTTGCTGGTTTCCTGTGTAACTTCCCAACTTCTTCCCTCAACACACCCCAAACCAGAAGGAGCTCTAAGCTCCTTCAAAACCCTGGCAACCCACAGAAATTGCTAAGTGCCATTTGAGGCTTCAGTGGTGTGTTGCTTCACAGGGGCTTTAATACAGATGGTGAAACAAGTCAGGAAAACGAAAAGGATTTTCTGAAGAGGTGGAGGAAATGGGAACAGTAAAGCCCACAGCTATCTGTCCTCAAATCAGATGTCCATGTAGACTTCCCCTGAGCAACCAGCCACCAAAATTGGCTTGGCAAGACTCACCTTGGCTTTTGGGGTTCACTTCCCATGGGTTCCTGGAACAGTTTCTACAGCCACAGCAGAGTTTTTCACATTAGCACTATAGGAGCCTTTATTAGACTCATGTATTTCCTGCCAAAGCATTTGAGAACAAGCCTGGATCGCACAGCTGTAGGGAAGGGTGGCTGATCCACCAGCTCTTACCTGCTGGTCGTAACCCTCTCCACAGTTGTCTTCCAGACAGAGGAGGAGAGCTGAAGCTGCATTTTCTGCGATGCACAGTCACATACTGGGAAGCAGAGCTGCAAACCACCGGGCAATTTCACAGATTCCACTAGAGACCATTTCAGACAAGTCACTGGGCTTGATAATACTGATTTACATAGCGGTAAAGCTTTCCCCCGCCGCGGGAATTGCCGGGTGGTGTTCTCTGGCCTGCACAATGCTGGAGGTCAGGCTGATGATCAGAACGGTCCCATCTGGCCTGAAAAATCTATAAATTCAGATCTGGATGAAATTGGGCAATTTTGGATTTGGATAAGCATTCATGAATTTAAATGAATAAATAATAATATAATAAATCATTCATCTCGCTGTCTAGTGTGCGAGTACCCTCGAAGACCTGCAGTTCAGATGCAGCCAAAGTTTGACTACCTCTGCAATTAGAGCCAATGAATTTCAAATGAGGGGGAGGGAGGGAGGGAAGGAGAGAGGGAAGGAGGGAGGGAAATAAAACCAAGAGAAATTAAATGTTTTGGGGGAATATTTATACAAAATTACTTTCTTGTCCCTGCAGCTCTGTACAAAGACTGGATGCTAACAAACTCGTCCCACTGCTGTCTCAGGGTAGTGGCACCAGTGAAAGCTTCCACCTCCCACTGTGCATATTTGGGACAAGGAAGATCCATAAACCCAGATAGTCTCAGATCTGCCATGCTGATAGAAAGCTTGCTGTCTTCATAGCTGCCTTCACTGGGCTAGACTCAAGAGTCCTTGGTTCAATACCAGGTGATGATGTTGGGGAAGTACATTTCCTCTGGGTTAGTTATTGTTGAAGAGAACTTTGACCAGTGGTTTTTGCTGTTGCTGAAACTGTAACGTAAGTCTCTCCTCACCAGGCTAGAGCAATACTCTGCGCTGCTCAGATTCAGACTCTTTCCCATGAGCCAGACATAAATTCATAGGCAGTCACCAAAATGGAAAGGAGAGGAAACAACAGTCCGGGCTGTGCTTATCACGAGCAACCTCCACACGCTACCAAGAACCTTCTCTTCATTCTTACTGATAAGCCATCACCAACCACTCACTGCAGTCCAAACACCTGACACAGTTTTACCCTTCCTGTGCTCACCACCTCACACCCCCAACCCCGACTGTAATATCCTCTCAATCCAAATGAATTCTGTCTTGATTCTCGCTGGTGTGTTTCCTCCCTCCCTAAACCGTTGTATTTTATCTTCTCTCTAAACCAGCTCTTGCAGCTTTCCCCAGTTTAGCCTCCTCCACTCATTTCATTAACATGCTGTTTACTTCTGCTTGTAGATCATTAGCAACAATATTAAACAACTGGCAATTTGCCCAGGAGGCTGCTATCTCTGGGGTTGATGACTTGTTTTATTTTCCCTCCCTGAGAGAGCAGCAAAAGCAGCAGAGATGGGTGGACGTGGAAAGCCCTGAGCCATGAGCAGCAATGAGAGAGGTAGCTTGTTTGCCTTTACTAGTACATCTCCTGCTCTTTGTCTCAAAACTCCTCACCCGGATCCTTCTCTCATGACATGCATCTAACACCTTTCTGTGGACATTTCAGTTGAAATAAACCTTTGACACCTCTTCAGACCCTTAAAATCTCTTGTTTGGAGTCAACAACTCCATATCTAGGAATGAATTTTAAGGCAATCTCTTTCCAGGCTCCTTGTATCCCAAAACCTTCCTGCTTTCCATCTGAAAGTTGAGCCAACAAACTTACTGACTTATTTCAGCCCACCATCTAATCTGCTCTGGCTGAAAGATTTAACTCCTTGCAGGAAAACCTCCCTCCATGTCTCTGACTCTTGGTCTTTTCATAACCTTCTCTCAGGCAAATTCCTTAAAGGATCTGTGCAGAGATGCAGGAAAAGTTTACATTCACCTCAGGTTCTTTTTAGTAACCCAGACCAAGTTTGAAATGTACCCAAGGTGATCAGTGGAGTTAGGATGAAGCCCAGACAATGATGAGGGGTCTTGGTACCCTCCAAAGACTCTTCTGTTGTGAACAGACCAGAGAACTTCCTGCAAATTCTCATTAAGCATTCATCCCTTTTCTTTCAAATGAGTTTGCTTTTTTCTTTGGTGCTTTGTTGTTTTGGGGTTTTTTTAAGCAAGGAAAAGCTGTAGGGAAGGAGGGGTGAAGGGAAATGTACATATTCAATATCTGGAAAAATATCAACAGAAAAGTCACTGGAAAACTTTAATTCAGATAATTTTGACCATTTCTGATTATGATATTTCCAGTGCTGCCACACCGGCTTCTTTGGCAGTTGGCACACCTAGGCTAAAAGTACTATCCACATAAGACTTGCAGGGACCTGCTGTTGAACCCATTTAGCCCACTGTAATAATTTACAACGTTAATCCTAAACCATCTTCAGAACATGCTCCTTCTTTGCTCATTTTTTCAAGATGAGCTTATTGTCAACTATCACCGCAAGAGTTGGAAACTACACCTTGGTTCTTCACTCAGCTCAAGACCAATTTAAACCAGCTTCTTTCTTTCCTAGCATAGACTTTTCTTCTCCCCTCTGCCCACAAGAATACTTATGGGAAATGACTGAATCCTCTTTTGGCACCCCATTGGCTTGGTTAAGCAAGTCAAACTTTTCAGACCCTCTCTACCTGAAGCACCATGTCTCTCCTAATTAACCACAGTTAAGCAGATCCTGCCATTAGGAGCTGATTCCTCCTTTCACAATTTGCAGACACTTCTAAATGTCCCTTTTCTGTTCAGGCAACTTTACCCCTGATGCACTGCAATTTCAAACATGCTTGATGGCATTTTTCATTCAAAGGCCTTCCATCTAAGTCCACTCATGTTGGGCACAGACCTTTTTTTTGCAGTGCTTTTGGCATTACTTATGATTTTTCTTCTCCTCTACATTGCTGCCAGCCTACCCAGCATCTTCCATGACAAAAGCACCATGCCATATTCCAGATGTGTGCCCCTGTGTTCATCACTCTGTGGGCACAGACTGCTGCATCCACACTTTTGACAGTGTATGGGTGAGCTATGTGACAGAGAGAAGTTGAATTTGCACTTCATGTCCACCCCTAGGCACCTAATGTTGCAATGTGGCTTTTTATCTCTGCTCCCCTGCCCACTTGTATTATTCCCAAGATGAATATCAAGCTGTAATTCCCCGCTTGTCTTTCCAGCCTCCCCAAACCCTTTTGTTTTATTTCCTCTGTTCAAACCAAGCCCTCTAGCTCCTCCCAGTTTAGCTTCACCTACACATTTCATTAACATGCTGTTTACTTCCACTTCTTGATGATTAGCAGAGATATTAAACGACTGGCAACCTGCCCAGAGAGGCCGTTACCTTTGGGGTTGATGACTTGTTTTATGCTTCTCTCAGAGTGGTGAAAGCAGCAGAGATGGGCATGTCTGGAAGGTCCTGAATTGTGGGGGGAAGATCCAGAGGAAGCTCCACATCTCTACATTGTCACATTTTCAGTTCACTCGTACCTTGGTGCTTTCCACTGACATGCAGGGCCACCATGTGCTCTGGGAAAGCCCCAGGCAGTGGCCTTTTAAGTGGAGACAAGCGGGCATGAAGAAGAGAGCTGGGAGAGAGTGCTACTCTTCATCAGGGTTTTCTCAGCTCCCTAGAACTGAGGGAAAAGGAGGGTGTCAACTAAAGAAAAGCATCCAGGATGTCCTCTGGAAAAGTCACGTAGCGCTGTGACCAACTGGAACAGGTGGAGAGGGATGGAACAGTATGACATTTGTAAAACCAGTAAAACTCCACATTTCCTCCTGGACACACAGAATGATGGCAGATTTTCACAGGCTGTGAGCAAGAAGGGTGTTTTAATTCTGGATGAGCTCAGATTGGTTCTTCTGAGAAAATACCAACCAAGCACCAAGGCTTACCAGAGAACTGGGGAGACGGTTGAAAATCCCTTCACAGAGCCTCTTAGCCTTCACAAGTTCAAGTTTCAGCAGGACCAAGAGCTGTCATAGCCATACTGGAAGAGATGGTTCTACCAAGCACCCTGGTAGGTTCTAGACAAACATGAGACACCTTGACCTCTTCCAAACTGCAACCAGGGAGCTCTGCTTTTAGGCCACTTCTCTTCCAGAGGGAAAACCACTTTTCCCTGCAAGACATCACCTTGCCAAAGCAATGCCCAGCACAGAAAACCCTCCAGAAGACAACTTACAGATGAACAACCTATTTTGTGATGGTAAGCTCTCCTGATTCAGTGGCCTTTGGAGCTTCTCAGCCTGCAAGATTAGTCTGGATTGTCACTGGAGTGTCTCAGAGGAATGGTTTTGATCAGCAGCTCTGAGTACGACAGTGGTTCCAGGCCAGAGCCCTTCCACACATGAGGAGTCATATTTCCATGAGCTAGGCTGCTTCAGTACAAGGAAGATGGTGGTCACCCTTCCAGAAAAGCACTCTCTTCGGGGGCTTTTAGAAATACAGATCTTACCTGCCTTTTACACTCCTTTAAAGAACGAGAGGCAAAGCGATCTCTTCCCCAATGAATAAAATCACTGAATTGAGAAAGGAAATGTACCAGGTGGCTCCCACTCTTTCCCACCTTTAAAAAAAAAAAAATTTAAAAAAAATAAAAGAAAGAAAAAAGGCTTTGAGCTGTTCTTCAAAGGCTGTCTGATTTGCTTTGAATAATATAAAATGATGATGGAGGGAAAAAAGAGAATATTAAACTCAAGGCTGTAAAAGCTATGTGCTCAGCCTCAGCCACTGAAAAAGATCCACGTACACTTTTCATAAAATAACCACAATGATCCTTTCTTTTCTCTGTAACAGCTGGGGCATCAGCAGCAATGCAGAGCTGGGTCCAAACATGCCATGAATAACTAAAGACAGGGTGCTTCTTCCCAGGAGATGTTTCCTCTCCCAGCTACACCCAAGTGCCCCACACCTCGCTGTAGGTTTCTCCACCAGCCTCCCCAGTGTGGACCCTTCCTGGGGCAGAGGTTCTATTGATGAGAGGCCAGATGCAGAAAGGAGGGAAAGGAGAGACACACAGAAAGAAGGGGAAAATGAATGAAAAAGTATTTTCTTCTAATGTCCCCCGAGAAAATTAGTGCAAAACAGGAAGGAGCTGATTGCTGTCAAGGCCTGCCAGAGCCCAGATAGCCAGCTTCAGTCCCCAGGCACAGATGTGATAATAGCCAACAAGCTAAAATCATTAACAGTAACGATTGCTTCTGAAAAGACCCCAACACCTAGGATGAAAAACCAGTGACAAGAGAGGAATTGAAAAAAAATAGAAAGGGAAGGGAACAATTGTAATTTCCTCTTAGCATTTCTGCAATCTGTTTTCCATAACCCTCTGATCCAAATAAATACTGCCTCACCCAGTTATGGCCGGGCCCAGCTTTCCCCAGCTGGACTCCTATAAGAACTTACTCTCCCTTTATTTGCTAGCAGGATCACAGAGGGAATGAGGGTGGAAAGGGAAATATTTTGTGAAAATATCCATCACCTGGCTGGCTCTTAAGGATGCTGATTAAAAAAAAGAGACAGCTTCTAGTTCGTGGTCAGATGAGCCCACCAAACATGACAAACAGCTGTGTTGTCTCCACAGCCCATGGCATATGACACAGAAGGAGAATGAAAACTACTTTCTCCAGCAGATTTATAAGATTTCTTTGGAGGCCTTGTTAGTGCACAGGCCCAGATCTGCCTGCCTGTAGAGTACAGGAGCTCAAAACTCAGCGTGCCTTCCCTCATTATACACTGAGCTCCACCACCCAAGAGTGGTAGGTGTCATTTACATTAATATTCTTAGGTCCAAGCTAAGACATCCAGACCACATAGGTGCACAATCAGACAGATAAAAATATGGTTGAAGGTCTGGACTTAGAGTGTCGCAGTGAATGGGTTGTGTTCTACATAGAAGCTGGTGATAAATGAAGTACTGCACTGGTCTATCGTGGGACCCATCCTGTTTCACTTCTTCAGCAATGACTTGGAGGGGGCAACAGACTTTGCAGATAATGTAGATTAGGGAGGCCAGTCGGAGCTAAACAGAGACAGGAGAGGTTCAGGCTGGATATATGGAGAAACTTCTTCCAGTATTGTGATGCTCCTGGGAATGTCTCTTTCCAACTGACAAATTGATCTGTAACAACCAAACTTGGAAAGGAGGCCACAATTACTCTGTATGCTTCTCCTGCTCTGTATCAAATGAGATGTCCTCACATTTAGACCACTGTTTGCATAGTTTCCTTAACTCTTTAGTAATTCATGTAATCAATCTGCAAAACCTCAAAAACTTAAATTTCTTCTTGCTTCTCAATGCCTTACACTGCCCAGGATTTCTCTTCTCTCAAAGCAAACTCCATGTGAGCAGCCTTCAGTCAATCCACTGCTTTTGTGAGGAAAAGAAAATAAGATGAGCTTTTAAAAGCAAAACTATCAGACTTTGGCTTCAGTTTAACTCGTGAGTTTAACTCATGAGAACATTTATCTGGCACTGAGGTATGGGATTTCATGCTTTACCTTGGTACAGTCCCATGTACCAAGCGGCTGTATCCAATCCAGATGTGCCTGGTGATGGGAAGAGAAAAAATTACGAGGCTGCTCCTAAAGCATATGCTCCAGAGTACACTCAGCACAAGGCAGTGCTGACATTAGGGAGAGAGGAGTACATCCACCCTAAAAATTCCCAGCATAATGCAAGGTTACATTAATTATTCTCTCTTTGGACCCATTTCCCTTTTTGCAAACAACAATTCTCTGCAAAGCTGTGGCCGACATTCAGGAAAGAGCAATGAACTGGAGCACCAGGAGCTTTTTGCACTAGCCAGTGAGCCCACTGCTAAGCTGCTTTGTGCAAAAGTTGTAGAAATCACATCCCATGCTGATGCTCACCTTCTTGGGGTGCTGGCAGGGAGGACTGGATTCCCTTCCAGTGATTGTCAGGGCTCAGAAAAGCATTTAGTAAAGTTACACTGAACCCTTTTGGATGCATTTGGAGTTTGCAAAATGGGGAACCCTTCTTCCAAAATTAATTCCTGGATTTGGATTTGCCTGATGTATAGAACTTAATTTTCCAGCTCAGGAAACACTGTACAGTTCCTTTAGTGAGGGGATAGGAAAGATCCTCAGCCTCCCTTCCCAAGAACAGCAAAAATACCAGTTCTCAGGCTGCTCCTTAGAGGTTTCCCCCTGCAGCTTGTCTGCCCCATAGAACATCTCCAAATGTCCTTCAATCCCAAGCTTAGTCTGATGCTAGAAGAACATTGTACCAGTAGCAACATGAATAAGAGAGAGGTCACATGATGTGGTAACAGGGAAAACAGGTAATGAATGAGATGTGTGATTTGTTCTAGCTCCTCCACAACCTGCTAAGTGACCTTTAGTACATCACCTCTGTCCTTAGGACCTCCAGCCCCCCGCAGAACTTGTCAGTGCAGCACACACCACTCAGGGTTTTCAGAGAGCCTGCTAAACCCCACATTAACTCCCACTATGCTCTGGACCCCTGTGCCCCAGAGAAGCAAGTTGTCCAGTTCTCCTCTTAGAAAGAAGTGTCCATGAATACTTTACATGTTGTCTTCAAGATGCTGTCACTCATGAGTCAGATTCTCAGTTTGAAGAAAACTTAAAGAGGGAAAGAAAAAGATAAAAGTAAAGAGAAAACTCCTTGTATCTTGAAATGGGAACCAAAAGATTAAGAAATTCCCCACCAGCTCCATTCAGAAATCTTGGCAAGGTTTCAGACATCAGACTTCACAGCCAAGTAACTGATGGCAGAGATAAGAATAAGAAACTGTCAGAAGTGTATATAGTGCACACATCACCCTGATATTTAATTAGCTAAATGACTCTGAGTCTTCACACAAAAGTAAACTTATCCCAATGTTAAAAAAAGCTGATTAAACTTAAACAAAACAAACTTAACAAACAAGACACCCCAATCAAATTGATACGGGACAAAGTTTGATCAGAACAGCAAACGTATTATCTCCAGTTTACCTTTTCTATTAGAGATTTCCCAGCCTTGATGAAGGACCTGCAATTTTGATTTTTTAAAAGTTTGTCTGGACATTTGCTCAGTCTGTGAAAGCTCCAGAGCATCACTGTGGCTCTGTGCAGACCGAGACTGATTTTCTCATTTTATAGAACATCCTGCTTCTTACATATCTTCTAACTCCTCACAAAAAAAAAAGTTGGTGTCCTGGTTTGAGTGAGAACAGAACTAATTCTGTTCAGTGATTTTACTTTCCAGCTCCGTTCTTCTAGCTGCACTGTCTGGAGCCAGCAGCCTGTTCTCACAGACAGTGTCTGCTGCTGGCAGTGATAACCCCCCATGGGTAGAGTTACTACCAAGGATGGTGTGCAGACCAAGGCCACTGCTGGGTCTTGTGTACCACGTTGGGGGTGCAGAAAGGGAAAGGCTGCACCTGCAGGGAGGAGCGGACAGGACAGGGGACCCCAGACTGACCAATGAGGGATTCTGTCCCATATACATCATATCTGGTATAAAGCTGAGACATCATGAAGGTCCTGCCCCTCTCTTTGCCCTCTTGTCTGACTTTACCAGCTTTGCTCAGCTTGGCTTGGGTCCTCTTCCAGTTCCTTCCTTGGAGCATCCAAGGAGGTCTCTCTCCGTTCTGCCTTCGATCCCAGTCTGTGTGTTCTTGAGTCCAGTACCAGAATCCAGCTCCTGAACACAGCTCCCGTCTGCTGCGGGGCCCAGGCTGGGACTCTCCCAGTGCCTGCTCCACAGCATCAGTGGTGACGGTGATGGAATCACCATCAGGGGGGTTGGGTTTGATACTGGTTTTGTAGATATTTCTATATATTCCATCTTTTATTATTATTTTCATTCTTATTAAAGCTGTTCTAGTTTCCTTTTCTAATCACTGTCTCTCCCTTATTATATATGGTGGGCCCATACCAACCTCATGAAGTTCAACAAGGCCAAATGCAAGGTCCTCCATCTGGAGCAATCCCAAGCACCAATATAGGCTGGGCAGTGACTGGCTTGAGAGCAGACCTGAAGAAAAGGACTTGGGAGTACTGGTGGATGAGAAGCGGAACGTGAGCCATCAGTGTGCTCTTGCAGCCCAGAAAGCCAATCGTGCCCTGGGCTGCATCAAGAGAAGCGTGGCCAGCAGGTCAAGGGAGGTGATTCTCCCCCTCTACTCCACCCTTGTGAAACCTCACCTGGAGCACTGCGTCCAGTTCTGGAGCCCCTGTTACAGGAAGGACATGGATGTGCTGGAACGTGTCCAGAGAAGGGCCACGAGGATGATCAGAGGGCTGGAGCACCTCTCCTATGAGGACAGACTGAGAGAGTCAGGGTTGTTCAGTCTAGAGAAGAGAAGGCTCTGGGGAGACCTTACTGTGGCCTTCCAGTATCTGAAGGGGGCTACAAGAAAGCTGGGGAGGGGCTTTTTAGGCTGTTGGGCAGTGATAGGACTAGAGGGAATGGATTAAAGCTAGAGATAGATGGATTCAGGTTGGACATTAGGAAGAATCTCTTCCCCATGAGGGTGGTGAGACACTGGAACAGGTCACCCAGAGAGGTGGTGGAAGCCCCATCCCTGGAAGTTTTTAAAGCCAAGCTGGACAGGGCTCTGAGCAACCGGATCTAGTGGGAGGTGTCTCTGACATTAGCAGGGGGGTTGGAACTAGATGAGCTTTAAGGTCCCTTCCAACCCTGAAAATTCTATGATTCTATGATTCTATTCCCTTCCTCTTCCCCTCTGGCGAGGGAGGGGAGTTAACAGAGTGTGACTGTTACAGGTCTAGTGAGCTGCTCTGACCCTCAACTGTGACAGCTGGGAAGGCAAATATTCAGATTATGATCACACCCAGTCTCAGCATCTTAGGGCTTGTCTACACTAGGTCATTCATTCTGAATTAAATACGGTATAATGTAAAACGGATTAGTCAAACCACACCAGCAGCTCCTCAGATACCTTCATTTGATGTCAAAGAGGTGTCTCATCTTTTTCATTTAAATAAAGGGGTCTTACTTCAACTTATCTTAATTCTAAGTGTTGAAACAGGGCCCTAATGCAGTTTAATTAATCCCCTTTAAAAGTGAACTTGAGTTAATTCTCCTGTGGGTCTTAGACAAGTGCCCAGACATCACTACATGGCTTAATGTTTAGCATAAGTTGAAATCATTCTGAGGTGAGACACTAAACCCTACCTGAAGATTTCATTTTCCTTATTGCTGGATGCTGGAGGAGATGTTGTAATTCAGAAGGCAATTATGGGCAGTACAGTTGTGCTCATGGTTTGATCATAAGTTTGATGATGAAGTGGAAAGGTCACAGCACTTGGAGTGAAGTGATAGGATGATACTCCCACCTGCCCCGTAAGTTTACAGCTCTAACAAACATTGAAAAAAGCTGTGAAGTGTGATCATAACAGCAAAAGCAAGACCTCAAATGTATGAGCAGTTTTCTAAATCACATGTTATTTTCATACTTGTGGTTGGCAATATCACACACAATAGCATCTGCAAAACACTAAGTACTAGTTGAATTGACCAAATGCTTAGGAAGGGAGCCAGAAAAATGTTCACAGCAAAATTTACCAGCCCGTAAGTTTAATTACAGATCTGGAACTAAAACTGTGTTCAATGAAAATTTCACTGTGGTGGGTATAGTAGAGATGGGCCTGAGCCAAAAGGTAGCAAAGAAACAAATGGAGACTGCGTGTTGTTCTGAACTTCACAGTGATGTAACAGGACTGAAAAACACTCACCTGAGCACCACTCAGCTTGGAGAACTCAAAATCTCTGTCAGTCTTGAAGGTCCTGAGCTGAATAAGCAAGTTGCTTCTTTCGCATGAAGCGGGGCCACAGTGTGAGAAAGTCAGGGACATTGCACATCATCTCTACGCTTTCCAGAAGAATGAGTTAAACAGGAAACAGAGCAAGTCTCTCACTCAGCTTCACAATGCACTGCATCCTTTGGTCATGTTGGTTGACATGAGTCCATACCATAATACATTGATTCAACTTCGACTTTTGATGGGAAAAGAGTTATTTTTGTATGCCTGATGGGCTTGAGCAGGCATCCCAGCCATGACTGCATCCAGTCACCAAGGGCGGCCAAAGAGCACTTCCAGAGCCAAGGGACCCCCTTGCAAACCCAGGTGCACTGCCTGTACCACCCCTCCCTCCCACCGGTGCCACCGCTGCCACCAGCAGGGCTTGCCAGCACCACTGCAAGTTTGACATTCAGCAGCCCCCCACGCACAGAGTATGTAGCCCAGGGAAATCTGGCACGTACCAACAAATCCACACTGAAAAAAACCCCATTTTTTAACCAGTCCTTGACAACAAAAATCTAACTTTTCCTAGTTCTTTTCTTTTCCCATTTTTCCAATAACTGCCCATGTCCCACCAAGTGGCCAAATCCACAACGCCTGCAGTGACTTTGAGGAGAAAAATATTTTTATTTTTTCTTTCTTTTTTTTTCCACGTTTCTCTCTCTCTCTACCAAATCTCATGGGAGTTTGGCTGCCCGGTATCTCTGTTCAGGGAAATTAAACAAGAAAATGAAAAATCAGAGGCAGGCCGCTCTGCCCATGGCAGCCGGTGAGCCTCAGCTGTAGGTAACACCAGGCGCCAGGTCATGTGCAGTCCTGTTGTGTAGAAATTGTCTGGCAGAATAGATGGTCTTGTAGCTCTGCAAGACTGTCTGCATTTATTAAGTGAAATCACTGCCTGTTTTCTGCAGCATTAAAAGTGAGCTGGAGTACAATATATTTATTGATCACTACTAAACACATATTGGACCTTCTTCCAGCTCCCCCTCTCCTGGTTATTCAAGCAGAGCCTGGAGCGCACACAGCCACCTGGATCCTCAGGGTGAGCTGTCCCCTGTCCATGGAGCACAGGACCCTAAACTGCTACCCAAACCTCTGTGGTGCATCTTTCGGCAGCAGTAGACTCCCACAGACAGGGACAGGGGAGGTGGAATCACAAAGGCAGGAGAGGGAAGACAGAAGCTGGCAATGGGACTGCTGGGCAGGCATGGCACATCTACTGGAACTGGCAAGGAGCAGCAATGGGTATTAGACACCTGGGATTAAAAGGAGAAGCACAGATGAGATGTTGATGGAGGTGTCTCCACAGTTCTCCATGGGCTGGGCATCAGGAGGAAGAACAGGGCTGGACTGGGTCAGCAGGAGAAACAGATGCCAGAAAGGACACCCAGCATTTCACAGGGTGGAGGGAACACAGCTGAGAAATCCAGGTCCAAGCATAGCTTGCAAGGCAGCGACTCCTGCTTTGTTACTGCTCCCTGACACCCTGGGGACCCACGCCAGAGAAATGAGCCCCTGGATTTATCCCCCTTTTCCAATTAGCCTCATTCCCCCGCCTCCTCTCCCTCCGCCCTGCTGGAATCAATCCTCGTCCTGGCATTTTAAAGGGCAATGTGCACGTTTTATGGCCGTCCCCTATAAAACCATTCTACATGATAACACATCCAGCCCTTTATTAGGGACGTTTGGCAAGTTTATTGGCCAGACATTTTTCTGCGTTGACAGATGAGGTCCTGCCATCACTTCTGTGAGCACGCGGGGGCCTCTCCCATCCCCTCCTCCCCTCTCCTGAGCCATCCAGCCTCGTGGTGCAGGCAGCCCATGGCCATCCTCTGTGTGCTGCCAGCCCCATCCCTGGGCAGATGAAGTCCTCAGGTGTCCTGCATCTCACCTGCAGACAGTTCAGGGGCAGCAGAAATGGCCTCACCTCCCAGAGAACCAGCAGCAATCACCCCCTGCTGCAGCCACATCCACCAAAGACCCAGTAACTCTTTAGGCGAGGGAAATGCTCTTGTCTCCCTACATGGGCATCCTAGGGGAGTGGATTTTCACATCACGGCAGCATGGCTCTGCACAGCTGCTCATTTTTCTGCAGCGGGGCTGTGCTTTGGGGAGCTGGAAGGATTTAGGTACCTCGGGGCGGGGGGGGGGGGGGGGGGGGGGGCAATTGCTCTCAGTAGATATTAGGGAACCAACTGGCCTTTGTCATTATGGGCACTCTGTTGCTTTGTCCCTCTCAACCCTGATCCTGAGATCACCACAAACATGTGATCCTGTTCCTGCAGAACTCTACGACAAGATGAAGCAGGCTGGAACACAAGCGCTCAGCAGATGTGTCTGCACACAGCAGAGGGGCTCCACTTTCCAAGAAAACCACAACCACGCTACTGAAGCAGATTTGTCTCAGACCTTGGACGTTCGTGTCACCAAGGCTGTCGCTGTGCCCAGCTCCTCCTCCACTTCCCCATGAGGACACCTGTGAAGCTAGAAGGCCTTGATGTAAAGCTAGCTGTGGATTTTATCTTGTGTTCACAGCCATCCATGGGTGCAACAGCGAGTGGTAGGGACGGCAGCGGTTTAAAGAGGGGTCAAGGATTAAAAGTGGAGACTGAAATTAATCTAAGTTCTTACCTGGTGCCTCCTCACCACACTTCAGGGGCGCTGGTGGCCACTGAGGGATCTGCTACCCATGCATCATCACAGTCAGGGTGGATGAGATCCCTGGAAAGAGGCTGGGGTGGGTCCCCGAGGTCAGGAAGGGGAGGGTGACCCTGGGCTGTGAAGCAAACCTCTGTCTCAGGTCTGCAAGGCAGAAGTTCAGCAACTACCCTCCCAGGCTGGTCCATGTCACTTTTCGGGTGTTTCAGTCACGCACTGCGCAGTAAAATGGAGGCAATTATAAGGCTGTGTTGTGATTTCCACTCTGCCAGGAGTTTTCCACCCAGCTATTGGTTTCAGTCCCTGATCTTGACCTGCTGTCGCTCGTTTAGCTCTTGGCCATGCCACCGGGAGCGGTGGTGGGCTCCCCGCTCCTGCCAGCCTCCTGCCCACTGTTGGTTCACGTGTCACATTCCCAGGCTGTGTTATTCTTAAGTACTGTAAATCTCTCACTATTATTCTCCCACTTGATATAGTGAGCTATGTCATTTTGAAAGGAAATACATAACAGTATATTAAAGAAATCATGGATCTCCTCATTCATGTTTAAAACAAATTTATTACAATGTAAGAAACCCTGAATAGCATGAATTTATTATAATGATTTAAGGCTCCTGGCACTTGAGTTAAAAATGTCTCTCAATAAATAACTTTCCCTTGAAAACACAGCAAATTAATATAGTTTACCATTTCCAAAGTTATATAAATCCAAGAGGCTTAAATCAACAGTATGCTGGATGAGGTTACTGTTGCTCAGCCACAGCCTGGTATCACAGCTCAGAAGGATGGAAAAAGTAGTGAAAAATGGATGTCTTTTTTTTTTTTTTTGGTCACCTTTCTCTCCCTTCCACCACCCTAGGCTATGTCTGTTCTGTGAAAGTCAGACTAATGTGAAATGGATGAAAGCAGCTATGGCCTTTGCACACAGGTATCATTAAAACAGCGCGGCTACTCCGCCATCAGACTCAACAAACGCTGCTCTGATATTTCCCCAAAGTGCCTCTAACGTGCATGGCCCCGTTGCTGTTGGTAGTGGTGTGTTAATTTGACTGCGAACCCAGGAACCGAGATGTCTTCAGATTGGCTGTCTCCAACTCTGCTGGGGTCTCTCAAGTCCAGGGCCAACCCGAGGCTCCCTCCTCCGCAGCGCCGGGGAGCGTGTGGAGCAGCTGTGGTCCCAGTCAAGGTTTTAAATAACCCTCACCGTAAGGCTGCTGTGTAATTACTCAAATGAGCCACCTTCCCTCTTCTCAGGGGTCTCCAGTGCAGAAAAAAAACAGAAAGCAATGGCTGTTCATGTTTAGTGAGATACAGGTAAAAAATACAGACCAGCAGATGGAGGGAGGTGATTCTGCCCCTCTGCTCTGCTCTGGTGAGAGCTCCCCTGGAGGGAATACTGTGTTCAGCTCTGCAGCCCCCAACAGAGGAAAGAAAGGGACCTGATGGAGTGGGTCCAGAGGAGGCCCCAAAGATGCTCAGAGGGCTGGAGCACCTCTCCTACGAGGACAGGCTGAGGGAGCTGGGGTTGTTCATCCTGGAGAAGAGAAGGCTCCGGGGAGAGCTCGTGGGGACCTTCCAGTACCTGAAGGAGGCTGGAGAGGGTCTTTTTACGAGGGCCTGGAGGGAAAGGACGAGGGGTAACGGGTTTAAATGAGAGAAAGAGTAGATTTAGATTGGCTGTCAGGAAGAAGTTGTTTACATTGAGGGTGGTAGAACAGTGGAATAGGCTGCCCAGGGAGCTGCTGACTGCAGGGGGGCTGGACTGGGTGACCTTCAGAGGTCCCCTCCAGCCTGAGCCATTCTCAGATTCTATGATAACACCTATTCCATGGGTTTGTGCAAAACTATAGGGGAACTATATGCATGAAAAAACCTGTGCACAAACACCCACCACGTGCAGGTGCAGGAATCCCCATGGGTGAAGCAGTGAGTTGGACTAGATTACAGGAAGATCCCACCTGTCCTATGGTAGGGGCTGGATCCCGCTGTGCAGGGGCAGCAGGAAGGAAGTGGAACACCATACATGGCCATAGCCATCGGTAGGACAGGCAGGGTTTTGGCTGGCACAGAGCTTGGCCCAACAGCCACCCATGGAGCTCAACAGCTCTTGAGGGCAGCAGTCTGTGCACATCTGAGAACAATGTTTTTGCTCAGCGTGTGCCACCAGCACTTCCTGTGCCGAGAAAAAGGATCACACTTGGTGCCTCTGCATGGACCTTCCCACTCAACAGGGTACTGTGCAGGAAGCAAGAAGGGCTCAGCATCACCAGATGAACATCCTCAAAGCCCTTCCCAACCAGCCTTGCTCTCAGCAAGGTCTTCAATGTCTTTATATTTCATGAAGGTCTAATTTTTTTCCCTTTACTGTCAGTGTGTCAATTTTTTTTCCACAACATGGCTGATGACTATTTTTTTTTTAAGCAAAGTACAGTACCAGTGACATTCTGACAGTGTCAACACAGCCAGAGTACACCCACCTGAGCTTTTCAACATGGGAAGTTAGGGCTGTTAAGAGTCAGATTGACAGCCTTGGTAAATTCAAGTCCTCTGTACGGCAGATGACGAGAATTTATTAGAAACAGACAGGTCACCCAGTCCATCTCCCACCCCACCTTTTAATTGTCTCTCTCACCCAAGCTATAAATATCTGACTCTTCTCATCGTTTCCTCATTATGTCAATTCTAGCAGTCCCTGATCATTTTTATTACTCCTCACTGAAATCCCTCCAATCTGCCAGTAAACTCTCTGGTAATGAGATCCCTGTGCTGAAGGCACTAGTGCAAATAGAGGGGCACCACACCCACTGACAAGGAACCATTCCCTCTGCAATTTGGAGATATCATCACCTCCTCACCTGCAGCTCATAAGTCTTCTTGTCTGTTTTTGCTGCTATCAGATATCATCGCCTCATGCTTTGCTCACTCCTTCCCTTCTGAGGGTTTCTTCTGCCTGGTTCTCCCCCATCCCATCAAGCATGTGTCTTTCAGATGGTTTTCAAGGTGGCTGGTTACGCAGGTGCTGCACCCCCAGGTTTGTGCTCCATCTCAAATTCAATCCTGCAATCTTTCTTTTTTTTTCCTGCTTGGTGTTTCTACTTCACATTATTTCTTCCTTCTCAAGTCTTCTAAACTTAGCAGGGTCTCCTGGCTTCACTCACAGACTTTCTACTTCGAAGAAACAGAGACATGATCTGAAGTGCAACAAAACCAGTTCTCCATCCCAACTCCTCCAAACAAGGCTCCTGAAGGTGTTGAAAGGAAGATACTGTGCATTGGCCACATTGTCACCATTCACAGCACCTGGAATTGGTCATTCTGCTCTGCTGTAAACCCTTCGAGATGCATCAATGATGGAGAAAGTTCAGAAATGGGCCCCAAAAATCATCCAGGGACTGGAAAATAGACATTAGGACAACAAGGCATAAAGGACCCCACCTAGACAAAGAGAAGGCTGAATCAGGAGTTTATCCCTGTGTACGGGGTACTTAACTGTCTGACCACAGGCAGCTTGGCAATTGTGCTACCGAAGGCACAACTTAAGTCTAGCAGATGAAAATTAAAAATTAGACAAACTCAGACTCATAATAAGGCAGTTTCATAGCAGCGAGCATAAGTAAACACTGGGAGATTTTGAGAAGGTCCTATTAAAATTTCAGTGTGAATTCCTTGTAGTCAACCATAGTTTAAGAAATAATAAGCTTTTGTGTCTGTGAATTCATCTTGTCCTTTCCATCTTTACCAAGTCCAGCAGGGGAATTCCCACATTGTCCTTAATGCTCATAGCACTCGACACTTTGTGTTTGGACAGTGGTTTTAATCATAGAACCATAGAATGGTAGGGGTTGGAAGGGACCTCTGAAGATCATCAAGTCCAACCCCCCTGCCAGAGCAGGATCACCCAGGGCAGGACACACAGGAACAGATCCAGGTGGGTTTTCAAAGTCTCTAGAGAAGGAGACTCCACAACCTCTCTGGGCAGCCCGTTCCAGTGCTCACCACTCTCATGGTGAAGAATTTTTTCCTCATGTTGAGGTGGAACTTCCCGTGTTCCAGGTTGTGACCATTGCGCCTTGTCCTATCACAGGGCACCACTAAAAAGACTGGACCCTTCTACCTGACACCCACCCTTCAGATATTTGTAAACATTCAGAAGATTCCCCTCTCAGGCTTCTCTTCTCCAGGCTAAACAGCCCCAGGTCTCTCAGCCTTTCCTCATAAGAGAGATGTTCAAGTCCCATAACCACCTTTGTAGCATCCCTTAGACTCTCCCTAGTATTTCCCTGCCTCTCTTGAACTGGAGAGACCAGAACTTGACACAATCAACAATCAAATCAACACTTCAAGGTTTTAAAGTAATTGTCAGTAAGCAAACAGGAAAGTAACTTTTTCCAGTTTTTTACTTTACTCCTCCTGTCTACAGAAAAGGGACCAGAAAGAATGAAGTTATATTCTATGGTTATTGAATGCTATGAGTGAACAAAGTGTTATTTTCACATACGCAGAGGGACTCCTGAACTAAAGAAACAAGGAGTCTATAGTTCTCACTACAGATTGTGAATTGGTTTATCTGCTGGGATCATCTGGGCATCTCTACACTCACGTATACCAGGGCCTCACCTGTCAGTGACATCTGAGTTTCTGCAGTTTAATTCCCCAGTGCCTGAAATGATCCCTTCCAGACTCAAATTATGTAAGTTCTGAGAGCTTTGGCTTCTGTTAGATGGAAATGACAGACTGATATGTTTCTGCTCTTACAGCTTGCAGTTCAGAGACAAATTGCTGGTAGATACACTCAGTGTCTTCTGCTGCAGGCACTAATGGCATCATTGAATGGTTTGGGCTGCAAGGAACCTTACAGATCATCCAGTCCAGCCCCCATGCCAGGTTGAAGGTCCACTAGACCAGATTGCTCAAAACTCCATCCAACCTGGCCTTAAACACTTCCAGGGAGGGGGACAACCTCTCTGGGAAACCTGTTCCCGTGTCCCAGTACCCTCACAGTGGAGAACTTCTTCCTTACATGCAATCTGAATCTACCCTCTTTCAGTTTAAAGTCATTACCCCTTATCCTATCACTTCATGGCCCTTGTAAAATGTCCCTCTCCAGCTTTCCTGTAGGCTACCTTTAGGTACTAGAAAGCTGCTAGAAGGTTTCTCCAGAGCCTTCTTTTCTCCAGGCTGTAAAACCTCAAATCTCCCAGCCTGTCGTCATAGAAGAGGTGCTTCAGTCCTCTGATCATCTTCATGGACCTCCTCTGGACTCACTTCAATGGGTCCGTGTCCTTCTTAAGTTGCAGGTCCCAGAGTTGGACCCAGCACTGCAGGTGGGATCTCACCAGAATGCAGCAGAGCAGTAGAATCATCTCCCTGAACCTGTTGGCCATGCAGCCCAGGATACAGTTGGATTTCTGGGCTGTGAGTGCACACTGCTGGGTCATGTTGAGCTTCTTGTCAACCAGCACCCCCAAGCCCTTCTCCTCAGGGCTGTTCTCAATCCATTCTCAGCCCAGCCTGTCTGAGATGTGGTAGTAAATACACACCACCAGAAGAATTCCAAGCATTTTTGGAGGAAGGCAAAGTAACTTCCCCAGAGCTGTTAATCAAATCCAGTTTGCCCGCATCCCCATCCTCTTGCAGGGATCTTGCAGTAGCATCCCCTCTGAACAGCTGTGGGACATGTCAAGCACAAACACTGCCCAGACCAAGCTGGGTTACTTGATCATTTTGAGCTGAATTGTGCTTCTGAACACCCTCCACAAGGATCACAGTAAAAGCTCTGATACAACTATGCCCAAGGTGGCCTGTTCTCTCTCGGCTACAGAGCTGTAAAGTGTTTACTGTCATTGTGAGCAGACAAGCCTTCAAGAGATGCAGGGAGCAGCTATGGATCAGGAGAGGCATTTTCCTGAGGAAAGCCACCCAGGCAGAGTAGAATTCTCTGCTTTTGCTGCTTTAAATCACCTCGTTAAATATTCTGTGTTGTCTTATGTAGCATGTAGTTATGTAAATTTACAAATCATACACTAATTAGCACACAATTTCATAAATTTAGTAACAGTGAAAAAGGAGGTTTCTAACTAACCAGGCTGTGCTCTCTCCTCCTCAGATGGAACAAACTCAAACGCCACTTGGAGGTCATATTTCAGAAAAATCTCTGCTGTAATTTTTAAGAGTTTAGCCCTGGGCTCATGTGCACTTTCAAGGGATATCTTTTAGATATCTCAGGCTCAACCTCTCTCAAGCACAGCTGAGCCCTTCCCTCTCCTTACTTAACATCAGAACTCCGCAGTTCATTGGATCAGTTCAAATTTTGTTTTGTTTATTTCTCCCTTATTCGGATTCTTGCTGTATCCAGTATTGCATTCTTCTGTCCTCTAAGTCCACACCACTATTCCTTGCTAGCAATTTAATTCAGTCATGCCTGAGTTACACCTGGGTTCTACCCTATTACCCTCCTTGTGCTCTGGCCTCCCTGTCTAGCTGCTCTAAAGGGAAGGAGCTGAAGTTAGTTCATGACCTTCTTACTCTCATTTGCCAGGTATCCTTTGGACAGTAGTTTCCCAAATGCAGGAACATGATCTGAAAAATGATTGGGGAGTCATAAGCCTCTTATGGGAACCAGTGCTTGAAGACATTTCTCACTGCAGCATATAAGCACAAAATTCTTCTTCATCAACTTACTATATTTGAAAGACTTGTCTGTAGCGTCAGGCTCAGCTTCACTGAACCTATATTCCTGTCATCCTTTTGTACAAGGTCTCTGTGTTGCATCCTTGTTCTTTCTCGCCTTCACCTCCATCCTTTCTTCCTTACTCTTTAATTCCACCTTTTTGTCCCAAAGCATGGTGCTGGCTCTACTGTTCTCTTTTGTATTCTGAGATCTCTCCCCCATTTCATGCTCCAGAAAAAGCCTTGCTTCTTCTCCCAGCAAAACCCATGTCCTCAAGAGGAAGAGAAGGCTTAAAACACTTAGTTCTCATCTATCTTAGCAAACTGGAGACTCACAATATGTATGACATAATGATGTGGAAAGTGGAACAAACTGTCAATGGCAGAATTGATATCTGAAGTGGACAAAACAGACCAGAAGTCAAACAGAAGTCTGGAAGAGCAAATGAATCCCCCCAGATAATTTATTAGATTAAGACTTCACATACATATACAAATATATGCTCAGGATGGGATTCAACAGTGAGACTGGAGAGGCTAGAAGAGGAAAGAGTGCGATTGCTACAGGTCCATGGTGTGCAAGGTGCACAAGAGCAATGACTAAACAAACACACGGCAAGTGTGTCTGTACGAGCCACTCGGGGAGAACAGAACATGAAGGCATGGGTGGGAGCCTTAGCAGAAGTTATGTTACTCCACAAAACCTCATGTAAAACACAGCCCAATGCGTGTGTAGCTGAAACATATTAACTGGGAACACTCTGGACAAACAATCTCTGGCTGGACTAATTCCTCAGAGGCAACTTGCTAATATAGGAGCTTAAACTTAAAAGGACACTGTCAAGTGATTTCTTTTGCTAGTTTAATTTTTGCATTTCCTCTACTGTATTAGCAGATGGAAAACAATTCCCCTCCCAGTCTCAACTACTGATTTTGTCCTTTCCTATTTGACAATCATTGATTTTTTTTTCTAAGGCTATAAATGTTTTAATAACTTCAACTTTGTAGTGCCTCGTGGCAAAATATCTTTGCTTGCACTGACTGCTAAACACTATTCCTAATGTACTGCTGATAACTAGAGCAAGAGCCAGCATTATAAAAAATTATTTTTCACAGGCTCTACCAAATTAATAGCTTTGGTTTTTCCATCGACATTTCTCAGATGGTTAAAGCATGCAGGTCTTCACCCATTAGACATTTCAACTATCTTAATTCTGGAAATCTTTGCTTCATAAAAGGTATGCCTCCTGTGTAGCTCTGACTGATGGACAGCACCTTGAGCATAGAGCCCATAACCCTGACAATGTCCTTTTAAAAAGAGCTACTCCCAAAATATAGATTCAAGTCAAAAGTCACCCTCGGAATTAGAATTGTTAAAGGACAGAATGTATCATAAGGAATCCTAAAGCAGTAAAATATTGGCACCCATGAAGTACCAAAGAACAGAATGCTCCCACGCAGTGTTCTCAACTGGGTACACAAAGGCACCTTTCAGGAGATACACGTATATCTTTTTCTGTTTCAAAAGGTCAGTTAGCACTTATTAGAAAAGGCAATTAAAGTTTCAGTCAAACTGGAAAAGAGAAGCAATTGGACTGAAATCAGAGATCTATTTCTCTAAAAATGTCAGATCTTAACAAAAAAACCCCCAACAAACTCAACAAAAGTAAAAAACACCATAAACCAACCCAGAACCCTAAGACATATGTTAACGGTTTTCCAGTTTTCCTGCTGCTCTCCTTTCCCTTCCCTTTCCCTGCTCTCTTAAAGAAGCAGACAACTCAGTCACAAATATGAAAACCTATTTCCCCACCTGCTATACTTGTGTCAGGGCACTGAATGTATCCTTGAGGCTTTAAGCAGAAATTTGTGCCTTCACAGGCTCAGGGCATAGACCAAGAGGGACATTCAACAGCAGACGGACATATCCAAAAGAACTACAGTACTTCACTGACAGCAGGACAGACCAAGCAGGGTCTTGCCAAAGGAGTCATTTTCTGGTCCAGTAACGCTGCTTTCCTCTCAAGTCCTCCAAGCACCTTTCTATAATTCAGCCAGGATGCACAAAAAACGGTTACTGCCTAATATGGGATTAAGACTGGACCTGAATGAGGCAGCTCCGAGTAACAAGGTTCCTCTTCCCCTTCATCCTCCTTTTGTCTCGTTGCCACGAGGGCACGATGCTGCCAGGGGCACGTGCTAACCATCCTGCACTGATGCTCCTTGCAGAGCGGCCAACGTCGCACGGGAGCGAGCACGTGGGCGGCAGGCAGGGCCGATACCTCGGGCACCAGTGCAGCAACTCGCTCCCATTAAGATAAGCAGGGCTGCCTAAAGAGACCGTCAGAACTGCTGCACTGGACCACGAAATGGTGTTTGGGAGCAAATGGCCTAGAACTTGCCCGTAGTGCCTCAATTCTACCTTTCCCTCACTCCAATTTTACTGTGCAAAATGAGTATTTTAGCCTCATATTTCTAGGAACACATGCCGGTGGCTACTGTTACAATAAAATATGAACACTGCATTGTGGAGAAAATGACCATTAATCCTGTAATCTGCAGTCATTTTTACCAATTCGGCACATTTCTTTAAATAACCAAGTACATGCAGTAGATGGAAGTGCATTTAAATAAACTGAAATAGATACAGCATGAATAATTAAAGCCAGCAGGGAAATGTGCATTGAGAGCCACTAGTGGAAATAATTACTGATTTGTCTTATTTACAGTGGAGACTGGATACAGGATCAAAATAGTGCAAGTTAGTGAAAAGGTCGTTAGACTGTTCTTATACTACCACTACTATATATTTCATCTTGAAAAGTACATCAGATAGGTTTTTGGATGACTACAGTGTCTGACTGTGTTCTCCTATTTCAGGGTTAGGTTACCCAGCACATAAACCCTGTCAAATAGCAGTGATTTAAAGAGGAATATATTTCAAACAGACGTCTAGTACATCAATCTGCAACATTGTCTATTAATGTTCTTAGACACTGTATAGTTGAGCTTACAATATAGCCCCTAAAAACCCAGTGTGTTAAATATCAGGGTGTTGAAGGAAAAAGTAGATCATAAAATCACTGGAAAATGTACTAAAGTGCTTGTACCTTTATAATATGCCAGGTTTTACACAGACTTGTTTAATTAGAAAATAATCTACTTTGAATGTGGTGGTTCTTGAATGTTAGGCAGTTCTTGCAAACTGCTTTAGAGCTAAAAATCAATAATGAAATATACTTCCGATATGAGGCTGGCAAAACTGTGACTTCAATCTATTAGAAAATGTTGTAGATTAAAAAAAAATAAATCTATTTTAGAATGATTACTTGGAACATGAAAGGTTTAGGAAAAAAAAAAGAGAACAGTTTCTGATTGGTTTACCCCAACAGCATTCTTGCACCATGATTACTAAATCCAAAATGAAACTGGATAAAAATTAGCTATATTTTAGAAGAGGGGTGACAGGCAGTTGTCACTCAAATAATTTAAAAATGGTGCTTGAATACGAACAAACCAACAATAATAAGGTCCTAAGATTTCTACAAAAAGGCTGTAAACCAATGAAGTGTGTCAAATGAAGAAAATCTCCTCAAGGAGCCGGCTCTCCTCTAGCTCATCTCTTCTGCTTCTGGAGCTGTGAGGAGTCTGGTACCTCAACGACGGCCTGTGGCTCACACAATGAGGCGTGCGCATTTTGTTCCTGTCGTAAGATCCTCTGCAGAGGCGTCCTGGGGTAGATACAGGACTCATAGCTTCAACCAGGTCAAGAAGACAGTCTCCGTACCTGCAGAAACACACCAAGAAAATGGAGCTCCATTAATCATCACAGCATCGCACAGGAATTGAATCCAGTCTTTCTGCCTTCATAACTCAGCCTAGACCTACGTTTGTCTGATGGGGGCCACCAGCAGAGAACAAATTTAGCTGGTGTGGGTTTCTATGAGGAATACCAACACAGACATAGTGAAGAAGAGGTGAATAAAGCACGGATGCTCAGGCTATTTTAGCCTGTTTCATCAGCTTTTCCATTTGAGGTGTGTAATGTCTTAGTCACACTCTGGAGACTGAGGACAGACTTCGGAGATTTAGCAGCCTAATACAATGAACAGGTACAAGGCAGACCCACACAGGTAAAGTGACTTATACACATGCTGCACTTTTTTGAATAGACCTCTACACTTGATTTAGTTTCCCAGGGATTTGAAAACAGCAGGAGACTTTATTATTATTGCCAGAAACTACACGTGCTTCCTGTAAATCTCTATGCACTATGTGGAGTCTGTCTGGTGGAAGCACTGAAGGAATATAATCTAAGCAAGGCAGTACAAAATCAATGGTTGAGGCACCGGGAGGAAAGGGAATGGTGCTAAACATTGCCCAGGTTGTCCGTTCAGTGTGAGTATGGATGGAGGGGAAGGTTGCAAGCCAACGTTAGCTCGTAATGCACGCTGAATAATGGCAGTTACTTCACACAAAGACTTCCTATTAATATTCACACAAGACAAGATCTGATCTAAATACCAGCACAGAACTGATCATTACAATGTATTTTCTCCTGTCCAATTTCAAATATCTTAATACCGTTTCCACTGCTTCCCCAGGGAGGCTGTTCTCCAGTCTAAGAGATACCACTCAAGAGTTTTACCCAAAGCTCTCCTTTGCTGTTAGCACCAACCTGCCTGAAGTCCCCGACACTTAAACAATTCACATGCTCGATGACTTAAATGCACAAAACATTATCCACAGCACCCAACCTAAGGTATTGTCGTAGCTGGTTGGTTTCCATAGGGTCCCTCTCCAGTAAGCAGAAAGAGTTCATCCAGAGCATGAGGAAACATCTCAAGCTGTTTCCTGCTTTGAGAAGAGTCTGGTGTTCCTTGCAGGACAGTGGGAGCCTGGGAAGAACACGTCAGGTAGCTGGGGTAGGTTAACCAACACAAACGGGGTGAAAATTCTTAAGCAGAAATATTCCGAAGAGTTTATTGATGTGAAAGGTTATCAGTGGCCACTGTATCTCCCAAAGGCAGACTATCAGGTATGCTGTCCACTAGCATTGTGCAGCAGCGGCATCAAGACTTCTTTCCCTACATCAGCAATGCCATGCAGAATACGATTCAACTCCAGCAGTGAGTTCTATGTCACAACCATCATCAGAAAACTGACCGTGATGAGGTGCCTTGTAGTTACGTCTGAGACACAGAAATACTTCCTCAGCGCAAAGGGATAGTATATCAACATAATTCAGTATATCAGTAGGTAAAGGAAGACTAGAGAAAATATGGGCTTGCCAACAAATGAGGTGGGTGCCCTACTGACAGAAGACACAGAGAAGGCAGAGCTACTGATTGCCTTCTTTGCTCCAGCATTCACTGCTAAAACCAGCTCTCATGAACCCTGGAGGTAAGAGAAAAGGTCTGGAAAGAAGATGATTTTCCCTTGGTAGAGGTGGACCAGGTTAGAGACCACTTGGCCAAACTGAACATCCATGAATCCACAAGCCCAAATGGGATGGCACCCACGAGTGCTGAGAGAGCTGACAGATGTTATTGCTGTACCATTCTCCATCATCTTTGAAAGGTCATGAGGAACAGAAGAGGTGCCTGAGGACAGGAGAAAGACCAATGTCACTCCATTCATTTAAAAGTGCAAGAAGGAGGACCCAGAAAACTACAGACTGGTTAGTCTCACCTCTGTCCCTTGAAAGTTGATGGAACAAATCGTTCTGGATGGCATCTCAAAACATGTGGAAGAAAATAAAGTTACTGGGAGTTATTGATCAATCTGATATCCTTCTATGATGTTGTAACTGGCTAGCTAGATGAGGGGAGAGCAGTCGATGTCATCTGCCTTGACTTCATCAATGCTTTGACACTGTCTCCCATAACATCCTCATCAGGAAACTCATGAAGTAGGGGTTAGATGAGTGGACAGTGATGTGGACTGAGAGCTGGTTGAGTGACAGAGCTTAGAGGGTCATGATCAACGGTGCAGAGTTGAGCTGAAGGCCTGTGGCCAACAGTGTTCCCCAGGGGTCAGTACTGGGTCCAGTCTTATTTAACATATTCATCAATGACCTAGGTGAGAGGAGGTGTGACTGACACACCAGAGGCCTGTGCTGCCATCCAGCATGATCTGGACAGGCTGGAGTGTTGGACAGAGAGGAAATAACGAGGTTCAACAAGGGCAAATGTAGGGTCCTGCCCCTGTGGAGGAACAACCCCATGAATCAATATAGGTTAGGGGTAGACCTGCTGGAAAGCAGCCCTGAAGAGAAGCATCTTGGAGTCCTATGGGACAATAAGCTAACCATGAGCCAGCAATGTGACCTTGTGTCCAAGAAGGCCAATGGTATCCTGGGCTGCATTAAGGAGAGTATGGCCGGTAGGTCAAGGGAGGTTCTGCTCCCCCTCTATTCTGCCCTCATGCAGCCACATCTGGAATACTGTGTCCAGTTCTGAGCTCCCCAGTTCTCTTCAAGAGAGATGGGGAACTACTGAAGAGAGTCCAGCAGAGGTCTATGGAGATGTCTGAGGGACTGAAGATTCTCTCTTACAAGGAACAGTTGAGAGAGCTGGGACTATTGAGCCTGGAGAAGACTGAGAGGAGACGTTATCAACGTCTACAAATATCTGAAGGGTGGGTACAAGGAAGATGGAGACGGGCTCTTCTCAGTGGTGTCCAGTGACAGAACAAGGAGAAACAGGCATAAGCTGGAACACAGGAGGTTTCATCTAAATATGAGGAAAACCTTCTTTGCTGTGAGGGTGACAGCCCTGGCAGAGGCTGCCCAGGGAGGTTATGGAGTCTCCTCTAGAGACTTTCAAAACCCGCCTGGATGCAGTCCTGTGCAATGTGCTCTACGAAATGCTACTTTGGTGGAGGGGTTGGACTAGATGATCTCTAGAGGTCCCTTCTAACTCAAACGATTCTGTGGGTTAGCTGTGATACTCATGGGTTAATACTGATGTTAATGGCAACCACTGCAGTTATGAAGTGATTGCCTGGAAAAGTCAGATCTTTCATTTCCTTCAATTTTTATTGTTTCTTCCAATCTGATGGTCTCCATATTTTCTAACTCTGTCTAACTTGACATTACTGCCTCGCAGGGCTCCCTCCTGTATTTGACTATCTATAGATTGTTGTATTTTTCCTTTGGGTGTACTAGCTTGCATTTTACCCAATTAGAAACCCATTTTTCAAATTTCTATTTTCACATTTTAATCTCGCCTACATGTCTCTATTAACTGTCTGTTTAAATCACCCTTAGTAGCCAAAAATAAGTGATTCAGAATTAAAAAAAAAACCCACAGCTTTAGTTTCACTTCAACAGGATTGTAAAAGTGGTCAACCCTATGCACATGTGATGCCTTACAGTTACTCCAGCCAAAAATTTCAGAAGGACATGGGGAGTTTGCATAGCCAAGAAAGACCATTTTAGAGGGGTCTGTTGTTTGTATTAACATTCAGAACATATCCTCTAAAAACTGAGGCTCCATAAAGATATCTCCAACATAAGATGGAATAAGCCACACTGATAGTGAGAACTAGCATGTAGCTGTATTAGACTTTTCACACAGAGAAAGTTTTGGACTAGAGTCTGTATAGATATACACAGATGCTTTGAACCCCAAAGAAACCCAGTTAACACATACATTGGTTTCATTAGCCACACCTAAAACTTTTTAGATTAATCTAGTCTAGCATACAAATGCTTATCTCCTCTGACTGTAGTGCTATCATAAAATTTCAATTTCTGCAGCAGCCACATTCAATCACAGATTAGGTAGCGGGAAACCAAACCAGACAGTGCAGTTATAGCAAATGTGCAGGCCCTAGATTTCAGCAGTACCTTCGAGTTCATTTCTTCTGCAAGTTTATCTAAGTTTTACAGCATTACTGCTATCAGGAAGGCTAAATGATTTGGCAGATTACAAGCACAGCAAATAGCAAAGATTATGTAAAAGACCAGGTGTTGTAAATCAGTCTATTTGACACCACAGTTATATATGCAATAAAGTGAATGAACTCTGCTAACAGAGTGCTATCTGATAAAGAGAATGCTCCTTGCAGGTATTTAGTGTTTAATCCCATGATAATGGTTTGCCCTGGTTTGTCTAGGTAACATCAGACAGCATCTGGCTAGAGGCAAGAGAGTAGACCTAGAATGGTTTGAAGCCTGCAAAGATAATTTTCTCACCATTTATTTGTATCCAAATATTTAAAGAGACAGTCAGAATGCTCGAATCCTGAAAAGCAACCTTCTCTAAAATCAGGATCTGTGTCCCTTGCACAATCTGAATAAATGCTTAAGTAAAGACAGGTTTCATTGTTATTAATATGACACTTAATGGCTTAAGTGAAGTCAAACTAACTAAAGTTTAACTATTTAGACAGCTAAAGCTTGGGGAAAATAATCTCATTAAAAAGTCTCCAAAAATTCCATCAGGAAAGAATTAGCAAGCATTGGAGGGAACAACAGAAGGAACACAAAGCATGAGGAAGACGGGGCCATATGCAAGAGGACAGAGGTGGGAGAGAACAAACCAAGGTAAGATTTGAAGACCTTCTTTCAAGGAAAAAATTTAAGCTTTGTTTTAAATATAGAAGGTAAAACACCAGACATGGCCCAGAGGGCAGCACAGAGATGCCCAAACTATATGAGAAGTAGGCAACGCCAGGACCAAGCCAGTCTATCTGGGTCAGGGCAGAACTGTGACTTCAGTGGCTAAATCCATCCTGGTCAGGCACTGCACAGTGTTGTGACATTATTCCCTTAATCTACTACGTACAATTAACACAGGTTGCTGGAAATTGGTTCCTCAGCTTCTGAAGTGCTTTTGAAAATTTTATTAGAAAGTTTCAGCATTGGCTCCTAATTAAATAAGTATCTAGTAGAGTTTCTAAACTGTTAATGTAAAAGAGTTTTGTAGTCCATCACAAAGGTAACAGGGAACACCATAAAGCATTATGATTCAGAACAGGTCATTAAGCGTTCAGATTTTAAAGAGCAAAATAGTACAAAAATATGCACAAGTTGGCATAAAGCCAGCACAGTTCCACAGCATTTCTGTCCCACTGCCCGTGCAGCAGGAATACAACTCTCTGAACACCTACAGGTGCATCTCACTTTGCACTATGTTTCCAAATTGAATGGGAAGGAAGGTGCTCTTGCATTTTTATGACAAACACGCAAATGTGGCTGTTGCCACTTTTCGGAGACCAATAAGACCACTTATTCCCAGGATGCTTGCTGAGAAATCACTTGAAACCACTTGGTATTCTGTCTAATAAAACCTGCTGGGCAATCAAGAGTTCAGACAGTCCCAGAAAGTACAGTACCTAAATAATGGTCAGATTATGCAGAAGTGATGCACAGAACTCATTACTGCACAGGATATTAGAGAGAATGGTTCTCTTGAAGGTAACCACAGAGCATCCTTGCATCAACTGGCTGAGCAGTGATGTTTGTTTATTTATTTATTTAGTCATTTGGGATATGTCACTGAATTTTTAATGTTTGTCTATTTTCTATTGCTGGTAAAATATATTTCTTACGCGCTGTTCAATTTTTAAACTACACTACTGTATTTTCATATTGCGCAGTCCCATTTAACTAATAATATTAGCTGTTCCTGCCTCAAAAAACAACACAACCCCAAACAAGCTTGATATTTGGAGGAGAAGGAATTTCCCCATGAGGCAAAATAACTAAAGTTATTAGAGCCATAAATACTCTGGCAGTAAGATATATGTATATTTCTTTAAACAAGCAGTGTCAGATATTATTTGATCACTGTGTTCAGAGATATCTTTTCATTTACAGTCTCTGAAAATTTATTCTTCAACCATAAATGTGTACAAAACACACAGAATGTCTCTTCTGCAAGGTGATGGCATTTCAACAAAGCATACTGGCAATACGGTTTTGGAGATTAGTAGCTGGCTTACTTTATTTAACTGTATATACCAGAGGAAATAAAAAGGTTTATTTTTATACTACTGCTTATATTTTCAACATAAAGTTCAAAGTGATTTACTAATGTTACATGAATTGCCTTTGAATTACGGTACAGTATTGTACCTAAGTATAAAGCCTAACACTTATTTTGTATTCATAAAACACCGCCTGCCTCCAAGCAGTTCACAAATGCTAAATACAGCTAAAAACACATTCAAGGGGTAGGGAACGGACCTGTTTTGCAGAAAATGAAACCAAGCTTACTGTTACTATAAAGCAAATACCAAACCCCTATTTGACTGGAACCAACAGGGCAAATAAAGGCAGGAAAAAAAAAAAAAAGAGAGGTGCAGATAAGATGTAGCCTCAGCAGTCAAACTACACCAAACCTGAAGACACTGCACTGGTGATACAACATGAGGTTACCTGCAAAAGCCAGCTGTGATGACTGGTTACCCAAGCTCAAGTTAACCCAGGCTCTGTGGGTGAAGGGCTGAACTCTAGCCAAATCAGGGAGTCCTACCCACTTTCTCCCATATTCATACTGGCATACACACTGCTTGCATTAAAGATGCTAGAGATCTTGCCACGACTTACCCAGTCAACATCCATGTACCAATCTCTTTTCCATAATTTTGACTAATCCCTTTTTCATAGAATCACAGAATTGTCAGGGTTGGAAGGGACCTTAAAGCTCACCCAGTTCCAACCCCCCTGCCATAGGCAGGGACACCTCCCACTAGAGCAGGTTGCTCACAGTCCCATCCAGCCTGGGCTTGAAAACTTCCAAGGACGGGGCTTCCACCACCTCTCTGGGCAACCTGTGCCAGTGTCTCACCACCCTCATGGGGAAGAGATTCTTCCTGTCTAACCTGAATTGACCCGTCTCTAGTTTTAATCCATTCCCTCCAGTCCTATTGCTGCCCGACAGCCTAAAAAGTCCCTCCCCAGCTTTCTTGTAGCCCCCTTCAGATACTGGAAGGCCACAATAAGGTCTCCCCAGAGCCTTCTCCTCTCCAAACTGAACAACCCCAACTCTCTCAGTCTGTCCCCATAGGAGAGGGGCTCCAACTCTCTGATCATTCTCGTGGCCCTTCTATGGATGTTCCAGCACATCCATGTCCTTCCTGTAACAGGGGCTCCAGAACTGGATGCAGTGCTCCAGGTGAGGTCTCACGAGGGTGGAGTAGAGGGGGAGAATCACCTCCCTCGACCTGCTGGCCACGCTTCTCTTGATGCAGCCCAAGATACGATTGGCAACTGCTGCTCCCACAATGTCCCATAAGAGTAAGCTCAGGAAGTTCATCGCTATCAAAAGACAAACTTTTGTCTTCTGCTTTAATCCAATATCCTGCTAGTGCCATCAAGTGAATTTTTTATGGATTGGCTGCTGATAGTCTCTCTGATGTGGTGGGATCTGGTGAAAAACAGTTCCACATTCAACTTAACTACCACCATCAGGATTTTGCAAACCCTGATAATATTCTCTTTCAGTCATTTCCTATCCAAAGCAATAGCTTTTTTGGTGTCTCCGCTGTAGCAGCTGCTTTATCCTCTTGATGAAACTAATTGTCCTGTGCAGCTTTTCAAGCTTCCACTATGTCTTTCTTGAGAGGCAAAGACCAAAAGTACACATTGGAATCAAAATGCAGGTACACTAAAGCTTATGTATCCACAACCTTTTGTGAAGCTCTAGGAAGCTTTGAACTTCACAGATCTTACTTACCTGCTTTGAGTTCAATATCATGTTGGCATTGTGTTGATGACTCTACCTGTGGCAAATTACATTTTTGCCCACTCAGTTTGATGCCTTTTTGAAGGTTCTTGCTATTGACATATTACCTGTCTATCTGAAAGAACTCTGTATCATCCATAAACTTAGTAGGTCATCCAGGAAATTTTGCTGTTCACTTCTTGCTCCAGGTCACTGATGAAGAACCAGCCCAGTGAGTACCTGGGGGACCACACTGGTCCTGACACACTGCTGACTCTTCTGCATCATGAAAAATTAACATCAAGTCCCTTTTGCCTGCTATTATTTAATCAGTCATAAATCCATAGAAGGACTTTTCCTCCAATCCTGCAGAAACTTGTTTTCTTTAACAACTTTTGTTGTGGAACCTTGACAAAGGCATTCTGAAAATCCAAATGTATTATGTCCACTGGATCCACTTTGTGTCACCAGATTTCTGGGTTCAAGATCTATAGGTCTGGGCTGATGTCTCAAGATTCCTTCTTTTCTCCCTCACTGCTGTATGAATATAATCCAAGTTTTAACCAGAATGCTATTTGGCCCAGCAAGTCAGAGATGAACTTGCCAATGAACGTTACAGACTGGTTGGATAGGAAATGAAAGCTGAGAAAGAGAAGCTGACTTTGCAGTCATTCCCTGAAAGACTACTAGCCAGGATAGGGGATTTTGCCTTTCATGTGTGAACTGCATCTTCAGTGACCAAAACACACCCTTGGGTGATATTCCAATGTACTGACTCTCAAGATGTCCAAACAATGACAAAAAAGAGCATAGGAAGTGCAATTCTTGAGTTTGAAACATCGTGAGAATGAAAAAACCTAAACTGAGAGTCATAAAGAAAAGGACTGTGCTGGTTAGCCTGAGATTCGCAGCTTACTTTCATGCAGGCTGGGACTCAGAGATGACACTCCACAGTGGGATGCAGGAGGAGGCAAATTCAACAGTGCTGTATATGTATTTCAACCAATTCCAGGTTGGGACGTATTTCTTGCCTGTAATGGGTCTGTGTTTTCCAAAGGCTTCTCAGGGTTTCTTAATTCTTAAAGAAAAAGATCAGACTGCAGAATATTTCAAAGTAATTAAAGAAAAAGATCTGAGCCTTTTATTTAAAATACATCACACAATGTAAAACAGAATATATTTACACAGTGTCCTGAGAAAGAGCCTCCTGGAGTGCTGTAAAACCCACATCCACATAATAGAGAGCTTACAGTATCAGAGACTTTTAGAGAACTCTCCGAGGCAGTATTCACAGAATCATAACCTAGAGAAGGAAAAGACTTATTAGATCATCCAGCCATCTCCCTGCTGACGAGGAACCGCTCCCTACAGTGTGCTTCCTCATATTTGCTGCTAACAATCAGCCTCTTGCTATTCTCCTTGGGAAGCCATTCCACAGCCAAATATATCTCATGCTATCATTACCATTATTACTTATTAATAGGCTGCTGTATAACCTAAAGGGCCTTGATCAGGATCAAGGGGACCAAGTCTACAACCACTTGTAAGAGTGATCCTCTCTCCAAAAACAGCACAGAGTCTAAATAGGTAAGTCAAAAGTTCAGTGGGAAAGATAAGACATACAATTAAGGAGAACTGAATAGCATGGAAAGTGCTACAAGTGTTCCATGATTTTCTTTTTTTTTTCTGCCTGAAAGGAAAAATGTGCGTGTTGCAAAAAGGAACATGTTTCTGATAATCAGCTAGAGATAAACAAAGAGGATTTTCTTCTTCCCAGTTTCACACAATTAGTTGTAGCTAAAGATCTGGCATGGTACTGAGAAACCCACCTCCTTTTTTTGGTGCAATTACTCCTTAATATTTGAACAAAACTACATTTCTCCCTTCTGCTTCAGTCTCAGTTAACCTTTATGTGAGCCACACGTATTTTAATCTTCTCTCATAAATCAATACCTCTAGCATAGCAACAGATTTTGCCACTCTCCTCCGATCTTTGACAGTATCTTTCCAGTAAGCGATCACCCAGAAATGAGCACCATATTCCCCTGTGGTGGGGTTGCACAGAAAGAGAGGAGATCAGCTCCCTCCAGCACTCACGCAACGCTTGTCTGTGAGGACTCAGTTGACAACAGCGTTTTTGCTGCCGTTTCGTTGCTCCACAGGTCCCTCTCTCACGGGTTTGTATAGATGCACTGCACTGCAACACACCCCTGCGTACTGCAAGACCTACAACACCAACGAACTCTTGTTTCCCAGGGTTACTAACAATTATCACTAAATCCCGTGGAAAATGGCATCAGAGATTACAGCCTTTGTGCTGGAGTGTTTGGAGAGAAGCAGCGGTATTGAGTAACATCACACCTTTGCTAACCAAAATGAGCTGTGCTCGGCAGTGTAATGGGACAACCCTCCCTCACCAGCATGATAAACAGCGGCAAGGATCTAAAGAGGACTTGGTTCTTCGAAGGGGCTGAGCACTGCTGGTTTGCCCCGGCCTTTTGCATACCAAGCAGGCACAGTGCACTAAAGCACACAGCATCCAGCAACAGCATCTCAGAAAACTTGTGCCCTAAGGCAGGACTGATAAGAGATTTTTCTTCCTCAGTTTTGACCCTGGCTTCATCTATGACAGCATTCAAGCAGCTGGCATTACTGAAATAAGAGTTACTGCTGCTCTCGGTCCTTTCTAGACAAACAGGCCATTTTCATTTACCTAGCAGTCAGAGACCAACACCCGCTTTTCTCACCTTTCCACATTCTTGTCTCAGTGCTCCCACACCTCAGTCATCCTACCTCTTTGCTCCTGGTAACTCAGCCTTTTCTATTATTTCCTTAACAGACTTTCACTCAGACCCTGCTGCAATGTTACCAACCTGCCAAATACAACTGAAAGGGTTTCTTCATTGTTTTTCTCTCTGTGTGCTTTTTGTAGGAAAGAAAACCAAAACAAAACACCACAACAAAAAAACTCAAATTATTCCTTGTAAGGTATGGCTGCAGGCAGCTAAATTGGCGTAACTGAGGTTGTAATAATTCTGGAAGGGGGAGGGTGAACAAAGACATGCGTGCTGGGAAGTAAAGAAACCTTTTAAATTAGATCTGCCAGTGACAGAAGAATAATTTAGAATTAAGTTTTAGTATAAAAGAAAAATAATTACAGAACCATAGAACTACCATGGAATTCAACATCCACCTCTGCAATGACTCTGTTTGTATTGTCCCTCTCTACCCTCCCACACACCCACTTCTGTCTCTTCAAGTTTGAAAGCTCTTCAGATCAGAAAATGAACCTCAGTATATGTACAGCACCTGGGGCCCTGATTCTACTGTGATATTACATAATTACTTTGCACTTCAGAGCATGCTTAGCTTTTACTCCCTTTAAGCACTCTGTCATCACAGCGTATCTTCAGCAAGATCTTCACCCTTTATTGTTCTGGGCCAAAACTAAGCTGTCATCATCTTTTCTGTCATACCTCATCTCCCTACTTTGCCTGCTGTAACAGCCTTTCTTCTCAATTTTTTGCTCTTACAAGTTTGTCCTCGAGCATCTTTCTCCTCAAAGCAAACTCTAATTCAATGAATCGTCTTTAAAACTGTGCTTTTTCCTTTATAAAGTACTAAAGTCTCTGACAAAGGGTTGCATATGTAAGTCACAGCACAATTCTGCACCTCCCCTCTGCCACTCTCAGTGTTGCCCCTTAGTTTTGATTTCTCTTCCACATTTCATCTAATTCTCCTAGTGCGCTTTCAGCAAAGCTGGGACTACCTTACACCCTATACTTAAATAAGTACAAAACAATTTTAAGGGGCATGGCTCAGGGGACCAAAAAACCTATCACATACAGCTTGTAAAGTCCATCACCATTTACATAGACTGGCAATCTGCAGTTTTTTCACAGGCTCAGTCCAAATTCCCAGCCTGCCAGATAATAAATTAACTTTTTGCTTCAATTGTACAATCGCTGTGAGATCTGCGTAGTTTTAGGTCAAGCACTTATAACCATTTTATGATTCCAAAGTTTCTTGCCTTGTCATTTAGTTACTGAACTGTGAGCTTTCATTGACTTTCTAACCATTGTGGCAGGAACTGCTACTAGGTGTGCAAGATTTAAAACCTCATTGAGCAGAGGAGCAAAATCAGACTGCGGTAGTTTTAAGTATATATTGGGGTGGAATCGTGACCCTATGGAAGCCAGTGGAAATCTGCCACTGGTTCACTGGGGATGGGTTTCTCCCCTGCCTGTTGCCATTAGTTGTGTCAGGGTGAGCAAGTATTGCAAGCTCTCTAATTTATACCCTGTAAATGAGATGACTCAGTAAATGCTTGGAAATTATTTATTTTACCCTTTTCTTTTGTTTCTGTCCTGGTGAAATATTTCACACAGAGTCAATTGATGTACCTAACCATCAGCTCTTTCTGTGGATCTCCGTGATCCTTCCTCTCTCTCCTGCTTGTCAGATTTATTTCTTTGCTGTAGCATGGGCTGTTTAACAGCAAAATCTAGCACTCAAATTCTTCTGTTTCTTAATTATCTCTGCCCTGTCAGCTGTGTAAGTGAAAACAAGTTACCATTAGACAATTCAGATACCAGTAAACACCAAGTTGTGATAATACAGAGTCCTGTATTACTGTCATTAAGGAAAAAGCTGTTTCAGGGAGGTTTAAAAAAAAATTAAATAAGCCCAGCACTTCTAAATGGCCAAAACCCTAAAGATATCTTAATTATTTTTCAATATCTTAATCATTTTGTAGAATCATGATCTTGTGTAATGGCCATTTTAAATGAAAGGTTTGCTGCTCTGCACAGTTGCCACTTCCTTCTAATTGTGAATTAAAGCATAATTTAGCATGGCTCTATGCCAGCATGACTAGAAAAATTTACAGACACTAACTCTGGTTGAAAAAGGGGGTAAAAGGCAGATAGATTTCTTTAAGTAATAGAAAAACCACTCACCAAGTTGTACTTTAAAACAAAACACTAGAGCTTTAAGTTGACAAACTGACTTGAATTAAACCACATAAAAAAGTGCTTGCACTGTAAATCTTACAGGGCAAAAGTGATGGTAGGTTATCATTCTGTTTATTAGCATGCACTTTGGAGAGTTCAGGGCAAGTATGGATATGCATTCATTCCATTTTATGCCACACATTACTGAAAACATATTCTCCATAAATAATTCATAAAGGCATTGTCTGAAATTTCAGATTCCAAAAATACACCACAGTTTTCAACTTTATGGTTGCTTGGTCTTCAAAACAGAAATAGACAACTGTATGGATGGACTCGGCCAACCTGATAAGAACCCATCAGTCAGAATTACACTCCAGAGGTAAGCACAAACATCTTCCAGCCCCTGATCCCTGGAACAGCAAAGGCCATGGACGATAGCCCCTGTGTTTGTGCTAGCCATCCCTTGGTTGGGAACAGGGAGAAAAAGAGACAGGGAAGAAGCAATCAAGTACTGAGAAGAAAATGTTCACTCAGTTTGACTTTAGAAAGAACATTTACTAGAAAAAAAAACAATGCCTTGCTGTTCATGAGCTGGGTGTATAGCAGGAGTTAGGAGAGAAAAGGACATTTTACAGGATGGTGTGGTGGGGAGCTAATAGGTTGAAACTGCCTAGAAAGCCAGAGGAATTTAAATTTAAGGTATAGCAACAGTCAAAATACAGAGATTGGAAATGGTCTGCTTTTCAAAAGGGCTATTTTTCTGGCCAGACCACACTACAAACTGAAGCTCTGTTTGTTGCTTTCAGCTTTTAATTTGTATGACTTCATTAATGCTAATGACATAGTAACTGGCTTAATCTTTTATGTCAGCTATGCTAGCATAAGAGAGGTGAATGGGATCTTGCAGTTCATCTAATTTCTGCAGGGAGCAGAGTGACCACAACACTGAAGACAGTGAAGTACGCTTCATAGGCTACAGCACTTAAGCTTTATATGCTTTGTGATTCTGTTTCTTGCTGACATTATACATGTAGTTTATGCTCAGTTGCTTCTTTTTCTCTCATTATGTACTCAGAAGCCTCAAATCAGATAGCAACTGCTTTTCAACCAGATTTGCATTCACTTGCTCTGTTCCACTCACCTCCCAGTGAGAGGCACACATGATTTTGGGTACCTTATCTAGTGAAACCCTTGGTGCCTTGCCCTTAACACAACAGCCCACAATCTCCCCGTTTGCTTGCTCTTTTATTTGAACTCATTCACTCCAATTTGCCTGAGAACAAATGTTGCAACTGAGCTCAAACACTTGGCATCTCAACGTTATTGATTGCTTGGGCACAGACCATACGTGAAGAAACAAATTTCTCATAAATATTGTGTTCCAGTACCCAACTGCTGTAAAACTTCCTACTTGGCACTCAATGTGGAAGAGTTGGGACTATCTGCAGCTCCATTCATTTCCAGGTGTGCTGAACTCTCTGGGGTAATCTTTAAATCAGCTGAGATTTCATACATCAAAGATGAGGATACATAATTCAAGAGAAGCCACTGAGATAAAACAGTAGCTGTAAAAAATACAGCATGTTGGTGGTGGCTGGTTTAGCATGTCAAAGAGGGGTGACTGCTGGCCAGAAGTTGCACACAGCCAGCACAAAGAGCATGCCATGTGGCAAAGCAGGTAGAGTTGCTGTAAGCTTCACAGGGACACAGGCACTGAATAGGCTTGACACTGTGCAAGTAGCGAGTTAGAAGGCACCCTACAGGAAAAAAAAAACCAGTGGTAAAGCATGGAATACAAGGTGCTCAGGCCTGCTGTCCCTTGGCTGTAGTCATTGCACGCTAACAACCTCTTTCAAAAACTTTACACAGGTGGTAGATGTCCCACTGAGATAAATTACCTACTTTCGGCTGCTGAACAGATGGGCAGGGAAGTGAAATTTTAGTTTGTTCATTCCCAGCAGTAACTAGAAAGATGATCTTGGGCTCTGCAGGATTGCTTTTCGATAACCATACACCTGCAGACAGTCCACATTTCTGTTAGAAACTACGTAAGGTCATTGATACCCTACAAAATAAGGCAGGGCATTCAACGGCTCAAGAGACTGGAGTCTCTCATTCCTGTATTCTTCTGAATATATTCTAGGCTGAGAGGGCCCAGAAAGTGTACAGAGAGGGACCTCACCAGCAGAGAAATGGGCCCACAAGAATCTCACAACATTCAGCAATGGGAAATGTGAAGTCCTGCACCTGGAGAGGAATAACCCCAGACACCAGAACGTGCTGTGGTTGGCTGGCTGGGAAACAATTTTGAAGAAGAGGATCTGGACACTTGCTGACCTGGTAAACAAAAAACCTGAACACAGGCCAGCTAAAGCCAGCACTGCTAGCAGGTCAAGGAAGGTGTTCCTTTCTCTCAACTCAGTCTTGATGGGACACAGCTGGAATTTTGTGTCCAGTGCTGGACTCTCCAGTACAGTAGAAAAATGGACACTCAAAGAAGTCCAGGGAAATTTGACATCACTAGGACTGTTCAGCCTGGAGCAAAGGCAGCTCAGGGTAATCTTATCAATGTGAATAAATACTTGACTAGAATAGGAAAACAGACAGAGTCAGACTTTTCTCTGTGGGCCCAATGAAAGGACAAGAGATAAGGGCACAAACTGAAATACAAGAAATTCTATTCAAATGGAAGTAAAAAACCCTTCTTACTATGCAGGTGTTTTGAGCACTGGTACAGGTTGACTAGAAGGGTTGTGGAGTCTCCATCCGTGGAGGAATTCAAAACCTGATCTAACAGAATCCTGAGCAGCCTGCTCCAGCTAACCCTGTTCAGAGCAGGGGCTTGGAGTAGATGATCTCCAGAGGAGCCTTTCAACCTCAGCTATTTTGTGACTTCGTAGTGGGGTATTTCTCTTCACAAGCACATTAAACGTCATGGAGAGTATATGACGAGAGGGCAAGGACTGACTAGCAAGGACTGAACTCTGACTTACACATATTGTAGAGGCATGATGCAACCATGAAGCTTAAAGAGACAGAGCCTGCAAACCAGGAAGCTCCATAAACTAACCCAAACATCAACCAAGGGCTTCACCCCAGAGAAGTTTGTAACTCATTAAAACCAGGACATATGGGAAACACGCTGACATATTTAAACAAGGCTTTTCCTTCCCTTCTCTTCCCCACACACTTTACCAAATCACTTGCATCTATTCATATGCAAATATATCATAGCGTAGCACACAACCCCATATACTTTTTTTTCTTTTTGAGTAAGCTGGTCATAGCCACACTGTAAGAAACTTAGTAAAAATAATTTTAGTATCTTCACTTTAAGCTTGCAAATATTTTTTCTGGCAGAAATCCCCAGCTAACTTTACAGCAAGATCTCTGAAAGGGAACAGAACTCTTACTTAAAAAAAAACCATCACACACTACAAAATGAATGTGACCCAGGGACTTACAGTTCTATGCAACAACACGAGCAGAGTGCACAGAGACAGTGAAGTCCACAGGGCGTGAAATTAAAATTTTCACACAGATACAATGAAGTAATGATACAATGTTACAACCTTGGCACAAAAATCTTCTGGTTTGAGTAAAGTCAATGTCATGTGATGTTACGGTTTGTGCACTGGTAGAAATGGTCTGCTGCTAAAAAGTTCATAACAAAACAGAAGCAGCAAATGCAAGAAAATTGTACAGATAATTACAACACGCCTATACATTCTAGTGCTCTAGACGTTCCTTAAGATGCTTATCACAGTAGTATCTAGCTGTCACTGCTGGCTGATTTAAGAAAGCACACTTTTCTTTTGTGCCTAAAAATCTGGATGGTGAGATGCTATTAGGAGACAAGAAAAAGAAGATAGAAAGAGATTTGAACTTGGCAAGGAAAGGGGAGGGAGAGAACACCTCTCTGGTTAGGTCAGTTTGTTGCCTATGAACAAGGTGGATATGTATGTTCCAAATTCCAAGCATATGGATAAGAAGAGGGACGCACAGAGCAATTAAGAGAGTCAAGCAGAAGCTGGGATGAGCCACAGCTGTAGCACTGTTAAAGTCCTTCTAGGAATTGCTTCACCTGTTACAGTAAAAAGAAAAGGCAGTGCTGGAAGAACATAGGCTCCTCATCAAGTACAAGGTCATTGGAACAAGAGTGGAGGCTGAAAAATTCCGGGCAGACCCACATGCAGGAGCGCAGACACTATTATAGAAACATGCCACATCAGACTCGAGATTCGCAAAGCAAGCTGAAAACAGCACCCTTTATACCACCAATACACCTACCAGTGCAACACTGAATTACCCATCAGATAATCTGCATGGAGCAAGAATCATTTTATTTGTAAGAGTATGAAAAAGTCCGCAAACTCATAAATCATAAAGCTCCTCGTACATTATGATGATTCACAGATCCCTGATGGACTGACAGATGTGCATGCATTCTACAAAATGTATTTATAGGTCTGAACTGGGAGGGGGATACGTTTCTGAATTCAGTACTACTGCTCATCTTAAACCACAATTTCATGATCACAGGCACAAAAGTTAATGCCCACAAGACCTACTGGTAATGCATTTCGAGTAACCCTTCTGGAAATGTAACAGAAGTCAGCCTAACAGTGCAAAGGTCATTCCTTACAAGGCATGTTTCTCACCCTACTGATCCAAGACACTACATACAGAGAAACATACAGCCAAATGTGACTTAATGAAATCTTCAAGTCTTCAGCTTATTAATTTTTTTTAAATTTTTCTCATTTCATTCCAGTGATTTCATTAGGCTAAACTTCTTCATCTTTATTAAAAAATAATCAGAACTGAAATGTTTCAATAAACTCAATTTCTGTTTTAAGTAGTAAAAGATGATTCAATGCAGATGAAGCAAAAATGAAAGTTAAAAGTACAATGGCATTAGAGGCTTTGAGAATCTCCTTTAAAAGATTTTAAATACATAAATTATATATTAGTACTCTAGAATGTCTTTGGTTGTTTTTTAACAGGAAAAAAAAAAAGAACTTTAAAAGCAATTTTTTCATAGAATCACAGAATAGTTTGGGCTGGAAGGGACCTTGAAAGGTCATCTAGTCCAGCCCCCTGCAATGAGCAGGGACAGCTTCAACTACATCAATTTCACTATATTCTCCAGCTGTAGGTATTAAGACAAAATCCTTTTAAAACATACAGGTGGGAAAAACCAAAGCAGAAAAACCAAAACTTAAGGCACCACTATTAAAACAGACAGAGCTAACTTTGTACAGGGAAGAAAAAAAAGATAAAACTGATTTTATAAAAAGTTTAATTTTCCATCACGTTTTCCCATTATTTCTCCCCAACATATTTAGACTAAAGGAAATAATAATTATTCTTTTTCTTCCTTAATTTTTTTTCCAAAGGGCCATAAATGACTACCACCTCATAATCAACACAGAACAGATCAAAATTATCATACATATATCTGGGAGCAAGAAGCACATTGCATTGAGAAAGTTAAATGCTAAGTATAATCAGTATCTACAATTAAATAAATTGTGGGAAAAAAAACCAAAAAGCCCTGGACAAGATACTATTTTCCTTTACGATTATCTAAATATTGAGGAGATAACTTTAGTGGTCTGGTCACAGCCCAACACAAAGCCAAACGTCACAATAGGCAAAAACACATTTGGAAAGGAACTCTGGTCTAGGAAGAGAAAAAAGTCACACCTACAGTAAAAACTGGTGCACCCAGCTTGAAAAAAGATCTGAAACCAGGGACTACAACCTCAACTCTTTGTTTCCTTCAAATATGTACCATAAAACTAGAAGGTACATTACATGATGCAGATTTCCCAAAAGTAACACTGGAAAGCCTACAAAATAAAAATGTATTTAACAGTTTAATATTCTTTCCACTGAAACACTGCCATGACTTTCCCTACCCAAATGGGAAGGTACCATGGTAATTTCATTACCCTACCCAGGAAAAATCAGTGCCCACATCTCCTGTTGTTATGTCCTATTGAAGTAATCCAAGATACGTAACATTAAGAATCACAGAATAATAGAAGGTTATGGGTTGGAAGGGACCTCTGAAGATCATCGAGTCCATACCCCCCTGCCAGAGCAGGATCACCCAGGGCAGGACACACAGGAACAGATCCAGGCAGGTTTTGAAAGTCTGTAGAGAAGGAGACTCCACAACCTCCCTGGGCAGCCCGTTCCAGTGCTCACCACTCTCACGGTGAAGAAGTTTTTCCTCCTGTTGAGGTGGAACTTCCTGTGTTCCAGGTTGTGACCATTTACCCATATCCTATCACAGGGCACCACAGAAAAGAGACTGGCCCCTTGTACTTGACACCCACCCTTCAGATATTTGTAAACATTATTTAAGATCTCCTCTCAGTCTTCTTCTCTGCAGACTAAACAGCCGCAGGTCTCTCAGCCTTTCCTCATAAGAAAGATGTTCCAGTTCTTTAATAATCCTCGTAGACTCCATTGGACTCTACTATTTCCCTGTCCCTCTTGAACTGGGGACACCAGAACTGGACACAGTGAGACTGAGACTTAAACACAGATGTTTGGTTTAAGATATCAGAAATATCTTAACAAGGGCACTAAGAGATGAACATGTAGTTGTTTAAAAATCATTATTATAATCCATATACTATGGATGACTTTATCTAGCTGTGTAAGTTAAGAGAAAACTACAGTGACAGTCTTGGAGTATGTGGAGCTAAGAACAAAATACTGGTAAGTCAGGATATGAGCTAACTAGACTTCTGGTCTCTATCTAAATACTGGGTGCTCTGGAGGAGCCATCTCACATTTCTCTCTGATGGACACCAGTTTCTCCAGAAGACAATACAAAGAATTATTCCCTACTCATTTTCTGGATGTCACATTGATTTTATGACTTTTAGTGGTATCCTAAACTTAGCCACCTCTTTTCCAAGCTGATGAGTCCTAGTCTGTTGCATTGTTGTTGCAGAAACAATATAAAAATGAGAAAGCTTTCTTGGAAAGAAACTAAAAGGGGAAGTTAGAAGGGTAAAAAAAATTGCAAATAGCACATATTTGTCTAATAGTCCTACTGGGGCTCCAAAAAGGACAACCAACCTACAGACAAAGACTTAATTAGGATGAAATGGACTCAGACCAGTTAAATGGAATGGTTAAAGGAGACAGTTATGTCCAGACAGACCCAAATAAAATAGCAAAGAACAACTCATAGATCAAGAAACAAACAAAAAGAAACAACCCAAAACACACCCACAAAACCAAACCCCATAATAAATTTCAGCCAAAGACTAAATGTTATCCTGCTAAAAGGTCTAATAACAAATTACACTTTAAATATATAATAAATAGGAAGTCTGAGTATTTGTTAAAGCCAAGAAGAGACAGAGTTATAAAGGAGCACACAAGGATGGTAAGACCATGGCAGAAAAGCTCGTTGAGCTGACACATATACTGTGCAGGAACTTAGGAAGTTTCTGAAGCTACAAAGGACATGGTGGAAAGTCTGTCTCAGGTTGAAGTATCATACAGATTCATTACAGAACAAATCAACATGAATGAACAATAACAAATTGCTAGGATCAGCTGGTGCTTGCTCAAACTTCTGAAAGAGTTCAGGTATGAAATAGCTAACCATTAACTGTAGACATGCAACTAATTGCCTAAAACTGCTTCAGTTCTGGGGCAAATGTAGGGTTTTTTTAAAGTGATCTGGAATGATGTAGAAATCCACAAATTAAGAGGTCTGATGTTTAGAACAAGAAGATTGATAGAAATTAAAATAGTGAATCGATAAACTTGACATATTGACAGAATCTTCATATTAAGTCTTAATTCACCGGGGACCTCTACTAGATTTGTAGAATTATTATGCATCTGAAAAAGAGAAGTAGTTTATAGAGTCTGTCTGGAGTTACAAAAGCTTTCCCACAAATCTATCACCAAAGACTTAAAAGTTGCCATAAACTAAGAGGAAAATCCATTAATGGACAAATAACTGGTTAAAAGGTGGGAAAATAAAGAGGAAAACACTAAAATTGGTCTGCTGTAAAGTGGCCAGGGAGGTCACCAGTGGAGCCTCACAGAAATCTGTTAGGGCCTGAACTCTTTAATGCATTCACAAGTGGCCTAGAGAAAGGACAAATAATGAGATGACATTTGCTGCTGATACTATGCTATTCACAGTAGTAAAAACAAAAGCTGGATGTCTTCATTGCAGCAGAGAAATAGAATATGATGAAGGAAAAAAACTACATTAAAAACTGTAAATGGGTCAAATCAAATAGTATAAAACACTGGTTAATGTCCTTAGGTGACAGAGAGGCAAGAATTTCTTTTGTAAGTAGGCGACTCGTCAGCTGGAGATAAAAGAGAAGACAGAGCTGTGTCTGTCTGCTAAGATCACCTCCTGATGCACAGTACATTTGACTAGCAGAGATGGGACATGACTGGTGCAAGGCCCTACTCAGACCTCAGAAACACTGCAGTCACCTATGCAGTACAAACCTATGTTCAAGTTACAGGGTGTCACCACTTCATGCCGCTTCTGAAATATAAATCTCCAAAGCAGACAAACTCCCGTCCTTCTGAGCCTTCCACCACCACACTTTCTATTACACGTTACCATACCACAAGCTCACATTCTGCTGAGGAAGATGCTTTACGGTCACAATCACACATATCCAATCCTTCTCCCAGAGCATTTGGTACCTAAGTCCTATGATTTATAATGCAAGTATTAACACTGTGTTAATAATCAAGGCAGTGACCATGCAGCACATGGGTTAACCCCGCATTTGCCTCCAATCCATAATCAAAACATGAATGACCAACAACTTATTTTTAGTTCCACCTATTCAGCTACAAGAAAGATAAGGTGTCAGTGCGTGTTACTCTAGGCTTATTTTACAGCCCATGGGACGACAGGCATCACCAAAAGGTGATTTAGCTGATCCTAAAATAAGTCATCAACCATAAAAGGAGCTGAGGGTAACTAACTCCACTGTCTCAAGGTAAGTAAGATGAATTCCACCCTAACTATACTAGCATCACAGTTAATCATCGTTATTACATGGACCAACCAAGCACGGAGATGTACTGTGCCAGGATCCTGCCCTCAAGAGTTTACAGCCTGAAAAGTCCAGGTAGGTGAAGAAGAGAGAAAAAAGGGGCATATATTAACACATAAGCCATGTGGTGGAAGTATGACAGAGCCATCTTCTGGGAGAACGGATGCTTAAAGTAAGATGCAATTATTCTGTACACATTATTAGTCAATTCCTCCCATCTCAAAGAAAAAAAAAGCCCAACATTTTAAAACCAAGAGGAAACTGCTCAGAAAGAGAAGAAGCAGAGAAGTGACTATGGTGCTAGGAAGACAACCACACAGAACATTTCCTCAGAGAACCATGAAGAAAGGACCAAGACTGGTCTTAATTTGTCAGCTGCTATAGAGATTGCTATCACAGTAATTTCAAGAAAATGTTTAAAAGCTACAATGCAGAGCACTCAGCATATCAGTGGAGAAAGAAAAGACAGGCAAATCAGGTTCTTAGCCTAAAGATAAAAGCAAAATACAGAAGGAACCTGAAAACATTTTTTCACTAAATATATATAAAATATATATATATTTTTGAGACTATATTTCCATTGCTGTGATTGCAAGTACAGGAATCACAGCTAATGAACCAACATTCACTTAAGATTTAGCCTGGTATTTGAGAGCCTGCAAAAGCAGAATAGGGAAAAATACGTGAAAAAAAAAATAGTTAAGGTAACAATGAAAATGATCGTAAAAAGCAGACAAAGAGTTAAGTCAGCTACATAACATGATTTGCACTCTATTTTCCTTTGCTTATTATTACTTTCAAACTACAATCAAGTTATTGTCATACCACTGAATGATGGAAACCTTGCCAACTACTTCAAAACTGACATGTTTTCTGTTGCAGTGAACATTCCCAGAAGACATTTCCCTGTCAGATCCACAGAGCTGAATAAAAAAATAAAAAATAAAAAAAAATAAAAGAAGGTAAAAGATATGTAGCTGTAATAGACCTCCCCCAACTAGTCAACTTTGGAATAAAAGACGATCAAAAAAAGTCTGAAAGATCCAGTGCTACATTAATGCAAATATCTGCCTGTTTGCAAGTGTACTTTTTGATTAAACTGGCATACATCAAGTACAATTAGAAAGGTTATTTATAACTAAGAAATACATAATTCTGCATTTTAATGAGGGTGACAATTACAGCCAACAGTTGCTAATTAACATTAATCCTTTTGCACTGCAAGTCAGAATTTCCCAATATGATTTTCATTGTCAGAAATGGACACACCAAAACCGTTATCACAAAGCTGCTATTAGGTTGGCTGCTTTGACACAAAAAGGTGTTCCTGTTACACGCAGTATAGAAAAAGAAGTTGATGATGTGTTAAATTTGATAACATCAGATGTAAATACAGAATGTCATTTCAAAATTTACTTGATGTCTACAAGACGAAATATAATTAAGGCTTATCATTTTCATGGCTGAACCCAATTCCAAGTTTCCCAAGAGCCGGGCTTCACAGGTGAAATCTGATTTCAACACAAGCCTGAAATCTCCCATTGTTAAATTTGGTTTTGATCCCAGTCCTGGGTTCGCATCTGCATCTCACCCCCTAGACTTCAAAGCTTTTAGTGGCTGTAATGGAACAGCCTATATAAGGAGTAGTGTTTGCCTAGCCTGTATCAGTTTCTGAAGCAAAATTCTGGAGCAAGTACGGAGGACAGGAATGACTACTATTGATTGATTTGCTACTGTGGCACAGCCTTGTTGTAAATTTCTGTCTTACGCTGATTAGCAAGAAAATTTTGTTTCTTGAAAACACTGAATTTCCAATATAAATATGCTAAAATTGCTCTAATATATTTCTATGCATTGATTAAAAAAAATTCTGTGAATAAATGCCATGTCTACAATAAATGTTGACCTAATTGAACACTTCCATTCTGATATCTGATATTCTTCTAAAATGAAGGTTTGCTAGGCATGTCTTTCTAACATAGAATTTATCTCTGGTTTAGCCTCTCAGCCACTGTCTTTTCAGACAGCAGCACTAGAAAACGACCTAACAGTCTCTTTTGATATTGGTCTTTAACAGGAATAGAGATTTGGTCCAAATGCCATCAGGGGCACAAGATCATAATGCAGCCAGTAAATAAAGCCTCTAGAAGAGTGCTGAGGTTTTCACCATCTGGGTCAGACAATTGGAGTGGGATCAATGTCAGATATAAGTAAATGAGAAGGCAGAAAAGGAGAATTGTGAGAACTAAGCAAAGAAACCTATAATGCACTTCTTACAAAGCGCTGTAAAATTCACATTTATTTTGTAAGTATGAGATAGATGGGTTATTTCTACATACAGAGGTGCCCAACTAAAATCTAGATAAGTGATATTAATGTCCTATGGTCAGTATTATTGAACCTCGAAAGCAATAAACTATGAGTCGATAAATATTACATTTGAAACATAGTTAACATTCTTCTACTGTCTCTGGCACTTATTACACATTGTAACCGCAAGTCTACAATACATTATTCATATTTGGGGTGTCACTGAGTGATGGATTGCTGTAAGAGAGGCTGTCCTTTAAATAAATCAACAAATAAAAATGCAAATGTTAACATTTTCAGCCACAACTTTTTCCATCTTGAATGGGGAATGAAAATTTCACATTATATCGACAGCCAGCAGAGAGAACAATTAACAACCTACACTGTGAATAAGAGAGATTAATTTGCCAACGTCTGGTTTTATCACTTGCATATGGAACTATATTGGACTTTTTGTGCCGCTGGCTTTCTCAGGGAGTAGGCAAAACTTGCGTCTCCTGCCGTGTCCAGCACCTAACTCAACACCCCACTCCAAACACACTTAATCCTTTATGTATTCTTAACTTTAGATCTGGAATGAAAGTTTTCTCCCCATACTCCTTTTGAATCTTGAATGGTGTCTGATCCTAAAGGGAAAAAAACCCCAAACAATTTCTTTGGCAGTGCTTCTTTAGATTCTACAGTAGAAGGAATTTCACAGTATTGTCATAAGAGAAGAACCACATTTAAGTATCCAACATGCACAGACCTGAAAGGCAATTACCACATACGTATGGCAAAAGCTTAAATCTCATCACTGTCGTATTTCCTAACACTCAGCATAACAGATCTGCTCTAGACTATTCCAGTGTGCATTATTAAGTATACAACTCCACACATTATATTTTACATCAGATATTAATTTGCTTAAAAGTCCCTGAGTACACATTCACCTGAGATGTGCTGGGCAATTGGGTAAATAGTTTTGTTTTTAAAATGTCCCTAAACACAAATTTACACAATACAATCTGTTTATAAAAACTCCAACAGGCCACTGTAATCTAACAGATAATAATATAGCTTGAATATAGTATTGATATTGCAGGAACTTCTGAATCACTTATTTTAATGGCTACAAGAAACTTCACTCCAAGACAATGCATTCAGCTAGTAATAAAGCTCTGATTAAAAACTGCAACAAAAATACACGGGCTTAATGCTGAAATCCCAGACTATCACTCAGTCCCTTAATTTACCTAACTGTTCTTAAATTCACTTCTTAGATGCCCAAAGTGAAAAATGGAAAAATATTACAGGAGAATTATCTGTTTCCATGGTGAGCAGAACCACCTTTGCCTGTGTCTTTTTAAGTGCTTGATTATCTGCAGTGTTACAAGACTCACTGTGCCAAACCCAACACTACAACCTCTTCTGTCTGGGGAGAGCCTGACAATTGCACCAGGACTGTAATCAAATTAACTGGTCTTTCACAAGGCACAATTTACAACATTAAAAAAGAAAAAAAAAAAAAAAAAAAAAAAAAAAAAAGCCAGATATTTTGATGTAGAGCAGCTTCACTTCTGCTTTGCAACACACCACTTGTTCTGCTGAAATCAGGACCTGATTATACCCAAGGTAAGAACTAGTTTCTGTAAAACCTTCATTACTAAATGAAAGCATATGAATACCACTACCTCCCTTTTTCAGCTCCTTCCCAGCTCACAGCCAAAACCCAGAGTCTTTCTTCCAGGCAAATAACAGTTATAAAAAAGACATCCCTGATCACCAAAAAAGTACTGTTTAAAATAGGCAGAGGAACTATGCTTTAGGGGTAAGGAAGAAACTTACTTCCAAATTTGACTAGCTCCACCCTTGCCTGAGGGTTTCTTTCTAAACATATTAGCTTTGATCTAGATAAACAAGCACATGGAGTAGAAAAGCTTTCCAGACCTACTGTTACCATAATTTGAAGGGGCTTATGCAGGTGTAGACACTGGGTTGAAAACACTGGATAACCAAACATGCGATGCTTGGCTGTATTATGAAAAGCAGGGGCAGGCATGTATAGAAGCATGACGGGCAAACAAATCCACTATTAGCCTGATTCAGGATGCCACATAAAGAAATGCAACTTTTCTTTTGGAGATGTCACTGAAACCACCCTATGCACATTCACTCTGCAAGTCTGGTCCTTCTACAGGTCTAGCACTAAGGCTCTCAAATTACACATCTTTACCATCTAGGGACACTTACTTCTTGTCCCAGACATGATTCTTTCTGAGAGGGAGAAGAAAGTAGGACTGCAGTGATTCTTCCTCAAGCAGGAGGTAGCTGTAACACACTGAAGCCTCCGTCTGAGCCCTGCCAAGACAGGCTATCAAGCCAACGCATCTTCTACCTGCCTTGCCTGCTTATCCAGCCAGCTCTCCCCAGAAGCTGCGCTAGCACCCTGATGCCTCGCGCTGGCAGGGAGCTTCTGTCGCTTTCCAACACCTTCTCCCTGGCAGGCTTTCCATTGCTGCTACTGCCAGGTGCCAGGGTTTGTGCTAGTTAAAGCTGGCACAAACACGAGTTGAATCTAGTCCTATAAATTTAAATAGTCAAAAGTAATTAGGTTTACACGTACTGCCGATAAATAAATTTGCTCTTAGGCTAGGGCTTTGTGCGGCAAGTTTCAGGCCCATGCCAACTGTTGTGGTTAAGCTGTTAACCCCCCCCAACTCAAATCACAGATTATAACAAACATGCTGACAAACCCTAACTTTAGTGGCACAAAAGCAGCAATAATTCTCTATATTGATTAATTTAGTTAGTTAAACCTGCAGTCTAAGCTTATAACCATTCAGTGATAAATTGAGACTGACCTGCTGCCCAAGCAGGTTTTTTGATGAAGGATAGGATCAGCTTTAGGTCTCCACAGAAATACTTGTCCATTTACCATTTTCAATTAGAGAAGGCCATGACTAAGGGAAAGCACAATATGGCTGCTTAAACTGGTCAATTATACTTACAGCAGCAACGGAGAGAAAACAGACAAGGAAGCATTGGAAAGAGGACCCCAGACACAACAGGATATTTCAGAATTTGTCATCAACTGGTAAAATAAACCTTTAAGGGTGACAGCTAATCAGAGTCCTTTTACTGATCACTCTATCTGATATGATTTCTAACAGCACATTTCAACAAATATTTTACTCCCCTCTGTGGAAAAGAATAGACCATCAATCCTCTTGAATAAAATTCCCTTTTCTGAGCAGTTGTTGTATGATGTGAATAATTATATCTGCTCCTCAGTGCTTGAATGGAATCTCAACTTATCACTATTAGACGGTATCAAACAGTATCTTTACACATTATTTATCTAATATTATCGGCTTGCAAAGGTAAGCCATGCTTCTAAGAGGAATGCTTAGGTAATCTTGTGGTTTCTGTTTGTTTAAACTTGCAGTTAATTGTGGGGAACAGAGCCCAATCTATCTCAGTTCTTAAATCCTTCCAGAATTATCATCCCTTCTTTCAGAAGAAAAAAAAAAAAGGAAAAAAAATAAAAAGGAGAAAAAAAAAAAAGTGTTTCCATAGCAAGTAAGTACAAATTTGTCAATATTGATAGTGGTTTTTCACCTATTATATATTGCAAGTTCTCTCAGAAGATAGAAATAAACTGCCAGCTGCTGCCAAGAATGCAGGGATGATATCAAGCATACATTTTCCTAGTCCACTGGGCCAAGAGAAGATTAAATCTGACTCAAGCCCTCTCGATCTTCAAGAAACATTTAACTCTTCTTATGAATGGTCATACATTCTTGTCACCCCACTGCACAAAGTCATCTAGCTAGCAGTGTAAAATTCATACTTTGCATTTACTTTGTTGCTTAACTAAAGTTTTTATTATGAGAAAATAGTGATATGGGATATGATAAAGAAAAGAAAGGCTTGTATGCTGTTTTTCTAGGCATTACTGCTAGAATTGTAATCCTGCCTAAAGAAGGCAAGTTGTTTTTAGACTTTTAAGTGTAACAACAATGCTGCTTTCTGTTTCTTCATTGGAGCAGAAGTGATAATGCTGCTTTTCCAGTGCATTTAGTGCAGATATATAGCATAATCAGGAATTGCTGACTTAATGTGATTTTGTTGTTTGTCATTAAACATAAAATAACTCTGGTACAAAACATTTTAAAAGACATGCCATTCGATAAAATATGGAGAGGGGGGGTGAATACAGGGGGATTAAAATCTTCAAGTGGATTTAAAACCTAACAGGGGTTAACACCATCCATTCAAATTATTTACAAATGTATTTAATGTGTCAGGACTTGGAACATAAAATACTTTCTGTTCAAATTCTAAGTAAAATTAAAATGTTAGAACTTGGCATATTCCTGCCTTTCTTATTCTAACAAGCAATTTAAGGCTTACTATAAATGTCAAAAGGATACAGCAGTTTTTAGTTTATACTACCCAGTTAGAGCTAACATGAAATATCATAGAAATTCAGCCACCTCCCTGCATCTATGAGAATTTGATCGTTGTGTTTGCAAAGACTTAGACCAGCGATTACCTAGCGGCTTACCGTGAAGTGTCATGCTGGATTGGTGATGTGGCTGTGGTTGCAAGCTCTTTGCTGCTGCCTATCAGCACAGGAGATGTCGCTGCATCCTTCCTAGGTCCTGAAGCTGTCCCTGTGGAATGAAGTGAAGACAAGCCAGACATCAGAGGCTAATAAGTTTTGGACAGATGTTTTGTGATTCTGCATTATTATAGAACACTGGGGCTAAAAGTTGCAGCATTTTCAGAGTGCTATATATACAGTGAAATGGCAATCAAAGAACTCCTCAGTTGACAGTACTCTGCATAGGATGCACTTCAGGATCACACAGAATCAAATCTGTAGAATAAGTCACACTCTACAGCCTCCATCTTACTGCCTAAAGTTTGACAGACTTGCACTGTTATCATTTCTTACAGTAGTCCACAGGATTCAACTTGTTTCGCAGGTGCAGTTCTCATGACATGCTACAAGATGCTAGTTTCCCAAGTGTAAATATCACTGTAACAGTATTTTGATTTCAATAAAATGGAACAGTTAGTCCATCCCTTCTTACCCCTCCCAATAACTCTTGAATTACAAAATAACCTAATGAAAGGTGAAGTCTGGAGGTTATATAATCCAACCCTCCATTCAAACCAGGGCCAACAAGATCGGGTTTAAGGCACTTATCCAGTTAGGTTTTTAATGTCTTCACTGACAGTGAACTAACTTGTCTGGGAAACTTCTTTGGTTCCAGTGTCTGACCATCCTCATAGTGAAAAATGTTTTTCTGTATAGCTAAACAGAATTTCCAGAGTTGTATCTCTTCTCATTGTCTCTGTTCTTGGAAGTTATCAGCAATAGAGCAAGTCTCATTCCTTCTTCTGTACAGCCTCTCCTTAGGAAGCTGAAGAAAGCAGGAAGATCTGTGCTGAATCATCTCTTCTTAAGGCTGAATGCACAGAGCTTTCTCAGCCTCTCCCAGTAGGTCATATGCTTCAGCCACCTGACTGTCCTGGTTGCCTCTCTTAGACTTCCTACAGTTTGTCAATGTTCTCCTTGCTCTGTGGAGCCCCAGACTGGACACAGCACTGCACTGATAGTGTCTCACTAGAGCTGATAAGTGGGGAAGTGTCACTTCATCAATCTGATGACCAAAATTTTGCTTTTATGGCCCAGTATGAGGTTTGGTTACTCCAACATGCAGGCACACTGCTGACTTATGTTCAACTTGCTGTTCTGCACGACACCCAGTTCTTTTCTGGTAAAACTGCTTTCTAGGTTATTGGCACCAGTTGATCCTGTCACCTGAGATCTATCCAACCCAGCTGAAGGAACTGGCATTTCCCTTTGTTCAACCTAAAAGGGTTTCTGTCAAACCATTTTCCCAGCGTGCTAAGGTCACTTGAATACTGGGCCCTATACTTCAACATATTGACTGCTTCTCCAGTTGGCTGTTGTCTGCAAACTTGCTGAGGGTGCCCTGTCCCACAGTCCAGACTGTTAAGCAGATAATGACTTACTAGCAATTGGCTGCCAGCTGGACCAATGACAACCCTTTAAAGCTGGTGATCCAGACAATGTTCCACTTATCTTCCACCTTTCACACACCCACATGAGAAGTGGGGTTTATAGATAGGATTTTACAGAATCACAGAATGGCAAGGGTTGGAAGAGATGTCTATAGATTACCTAGTCCAACCCCCCTGCCAGACCAGGATCGCCTGGAGTAGATCATACAGGAACAACTCTAGGAGGCTTTTGAAATTCTCCAGAGTTGGTGATTCCACCACCAATCTGGGCAGCCTGTTCCAGTGCTCTGTTATCTTCACAGTGAAGAAGTATTTCCTCATGTTAAGGTTAAACCTCCTGTTTTCCAGTTTATGGCCATTGCCCCTAGTCCTGTCACTGGACATCACTGAGAGAGAAGAACCTGGTTCCATCTTCCTGACACCCACCCTTTAGATATTTATAAGCATTGATAAGACTCCCCCCTCAGCCTCCTCTTCTCCAGACTAAACAGACACGGCTCTCTCAGCCTTTCCTCATCATCTTTCCTTAATCATTGTAGTGGCCCTGCACTGGACCCTCTCCAGTAGTTCCTTGTCCTTCTTGAACTGGGGAGCCCAAAACTGGACACAGTACTCCAGGTGTGGTCTCACCAGCAGAGAGTAGAGGAGCAGGAGAACCTCCCTCAATCTACTGGACACACTCTTCATAATGCATCCCAGGATGCCATTGGCCTTCTTGGCAATGAGGGCACACTCTTGTCATCCTGTTGTTCACTAGGACAACTTCAGTTGTCTTTAATTAAGACAGCTTGTATACAGTTAGTCAGAGGTAAATGGAATAGGAAAATTAGCACACACAACTGCCTGTGGGTTTGGACTTTTTTAATTCAGACTAATCAACTCTGTCCAACCAACATCACTTAACTAAGCAGTAAGTGTATGGAAAACTGCAAGTCTCAGCAACAATTAAAGTAAAATCAGTATTTGGCTCTTTAAGCAATTCTGTCATGCCTAAATATTTCTCACCACTGCAAACAGAAACATTACCTACCATCCAAGACAAAACATGAAGCAACACAAGGTTGTAATTCCAGCTTCAGCGCGAAATTTACAGATGTCCAAGGGATTGAGATTATTTAAAATACTGCACTGATTTAAGATCTATACAAATATAAACAGTATAATAAAACCACATGTTTTAAGGTGTGTTCCAGGGAGGCTAACAAAAGAACTGGGTTCTTATTGCCCTGATATAATGCACTATGCTTTAGCACCATGCTGTGAAAAAACTCGCGGAACAAAGAGTTAATTATTTGTGACAGAACTCCTGGAAATATCATGGGGATATATGTTGATTGTGTGCCCCTGGTAACTTGATAGTGTGCCAATCCATGATGAGAAGAGTGGGTATGCATATAAAGACAGGAAGCCTCTTTCTTAGACTTTTGACTTTATGGTTGAGTAAGAGATACTTAGAAATCATTTCACCTGACAGTGGAATGAGGCAGATGGATTTTAAGAAACTAATACCAAAGTAATAAAAACCTGGTGATCATGGGAGAATATATTCAATTCCTAGTATAGGAAAAGGCTGGCACACTGTCAACATACTACATTCATAGCAAAGTAGATATATTTCTCTGAAAAAGAAAATATATGGACTTGGAAGTGGCCAATACAGCCTCAAGGGGACTGTTCAAAGACCCAAGTTTGAAAATATTACCAGGGCTAGAAATGGAAAACAAGAAAAGGAACTAAGCAGGAATATACTGAGGCTGTTAGCCTGCACAGACATAAAACAGGGGTAGCAAGAAATCCTAAGTAAGTGTACATCTAAAGAAAGAATAATGTTTAAAAATACATCTTGGAAAAGGTATGCAAGTCAACTGAACGAAAAGAAACACCAAAGAGCAAGCAGGTCTATGAATATATGAAGATTAGATTAATAATGAACATAAAATGGCCAAGGTATTACTAATTTTTAAATATACTATGAGGAAAAATAAAGAAAAGGAATATTGGCAAGCAGGAGATAAAGATGACCATGTTGATGTATAATACCTGCCTATATGAAAAGGAATTATTGGGGGGGGGGGGGAGAGATACAAATTCTTTAGTCTGAAGGATATATATTTCAGGGCTAAAGGGAATTAGTTAATGAATTTCTGAAGTGACTGGTAATTATTTATGAAAAGTCATAGAGAACTGAGGTGATACAAATGACAGCAAATTAATTAGATTTGCAGGTGTTGGAAGACAGTATGAGACTGGAGACCTTGCAGACGATCGAGAGAGGCAAGAAACATGCAAAATAATAGACACATTCACCCTTGAAAAAAAACAAAAGCTCATATATAGTGTAATAATCTAAATCCTGACACCAACAGAGAGAACCTGGAGTAGCAAAGAATAGCAAAACCCAAAATAGACGTAGGATCACACAGCAAGGTACCCTGAAAGCAATTATAGATGTCTTCTAAATGGTAATGGTAAGAATACTATTTTCAATTTGGTTATTGTGGTAGAAGAATGGTCTAAAGTAGATTAAAGACTCATTTGAGAAAACTCAAATAGCTGTGTATTTCTGCTTGAGAAAAAGACAACTAAAACTTGAAGGAAATGTAAACACTAAGAATTAAGAAATACAGTTGAGGCTGGTTCAAGCAGTAATGGGATGAAAGTAAGCAAAGGGAAATCTAGGTTGATAATCATGAAAGAAATCTTTATTAATTGAATAATACTAATATTCATAATACTTAACATTTATATAGTACTTTACATCTTCAAAGCGCTTCACTAATATTAACTAATTGCTCTACTCAATTGTAGGAAGCATCTTCCCTCAAGGGAAGAAATTTCAGATCCTGAATCCCTAAGAAGCTACATTAGAAAACCTACTGAAAAACAAACACTATAGAGAAAAACCAGCCCCTGGAAAAGCACAGATGCTATGAGCTAAAATAATTTTCCTTCTCTGGCTTTTTCTTTTACATATGGAAAGGAAAGCTAAGCATGCTATACTGTACCATGCAGATGGTATGTCCCCCAAAGAGATACAAAGGGAAAATATTTTTTTATTTGTTTCAATGCAGAGGTATTTCACAAAAGGTGTGAGGAGGAAGACTTTAAACAGGAATATAGAGAAGTGAAGGGCCCAATATTGCAGGATGCAGTGGATAAAATCTAGATTAGTTTCCCAGCCCAAATGCAAAATTATCCAGGGTAGAAAGAGAGAGAAACAGACACATTTCTGTACTCCAGTGCTTTTTAACTAGACAAGTTGTTAGATTTTAGTACAAATTGACATAGCTGCTGGTGACACCAATAAAAACAATTTACTACTGAAAAGATCTAAGACTTGAGGATTAGTTCGTCTGCTAAAAGTTTTGCTGGTAAAACTAAAAAAAGTTTGGCTACAAGACACAAACACCTGCTGAAGCACAGGAATAAAAACCAAAGAGCAAGCAGAAACGAGACAAAAAGCAACAGTGAGACAATAAAAGCTGATTGCCTAAGCTGATCCAGCAAGCTTTTACGATGAAAAGAGAGCAGAAGTTCCCCTTTTACTCCGTGAGGTGATGGGAACAGGTCAACAACGCTCTTCTCCCCATTATTAAACATCTGCAGGGAAAAGGAAAATTTGGTTTACTAGGAAATCACTCTTTCCAAACTCACTGTACGCACAGTAAATGAGCAGTCCTGTGGGCATTAAAGCCTTCTTCCACCGTTCCAGGATGGGAATGGTTCCCTCATTTTTTTCTTCGGGGAAAGAAAAAAAAAAAAAATGGGCAACCCAATGCCCAAAATTCTAAGAGAACAAAGGTAGGTGACCAAGAGAATGCTGAAATCTGGTACAACTGTCTGTGCTGCTGTGGAGGGACACTATCATGACTTGTATCACAGCCCAGGTACTCCCACCATTCTTAGTGGTACAGGAAGATTGGATAGTGAGCTCAAAGGCCCACGTCAGCCACTGCACTAAGGTGTGTCCCCACCCTGAAGAATACACAACTCTAAATCCAAAAGGCAGATCAAGGCGTGAGGAAAAAAAGCACCAACAACTCTGAGGCAATAGGTTAACATCTGACTGTGAAGTTTTCAGTCGACATGTTTCTGTGCACAATATCCAGCACTGCTGTTTTCCGACCAAAAGGCCACCTTAAGGTTATGTGGCTAAATAACATCGAGTTTCATGCCTCAAGATGTCATTCTGTTGACATCATTCCCCCTACCCATATCACATGGCTTAGTCAGAGCTCAGGTAAACACACTGCAGTAGAGGGGTCAGTTTGTATTGACACAACAGGTCCAAGACAGAACCCAGGCTTGCTGGCTCAGCACTCTGACACAGTGAGGCAAACACCGTATTTTTATAAGTTGCACACAGAAGCAAATGTTAGCATCCCTTGCTTTATTTTTGCAAGATGCTATATAATTGCTTCCTAAGAAAGAAAAAAAAAATTAAAAACCATAATTCTGAAGCAGAAATCTCAGGTCAGCAACAGAAGGGAAGCTCCAGCAGAAGCAAGGACAACAACAGCTAAGTCCAGTTAATGAGAATTAAGAAACTTTGTGCCCCGGTGATCCCCAAAGATGGAAAAAAACACTTTACAAGTATGTATGTATGCTTGTTAAAGGAGTCCAAACATATAACAGAGGGAAGCCAATTAAAAAGGTACTAAATACAGAAGACTTCAACTTCAGTGATTAGTGCTAGGTAATTTGCCTTGTGATAAACAAGCCATTCAAATCAGTAATAGACCTGAGGTTGTTCCACAGCTTGAAAGCATTTCTCTGAACTTTATCTGGTATCACAGCAAGTGACAATGTTTGTAAGTTAAATTTTGCCACACAGCTCTGCATCTTCAAAGACAGCAATCCCAGTAAATGTTTGTGAAAGATACCCATCATCTTCAGACAGTATGCTGACCACTACGATCACTAAATTGGCATAGGTGCAGCCTAGTTGCTATGTGAAACAGCCAGGTGTAGTTTGTAACTTCTAAGTATTACAAAATGAAATGAATGAATGAATGAATGAATGAAGAAGAGGCCAGGTTGGATTTTTTTCCCCCCACATCTATGGAAAAGAAATTACTTTTTGGGGACTATCCCTATCCAAGGAACAAAACCCATCATCCAACTGTGAAAAATCTCAATTTCATCACTACAGTATTGAGAAGGAAGAGGGAGAAGGAAGAGGAAAAAAAGAAGAAAAAAATAATGATAGCTGAAAAAAAACATAAAAGAAAACCATCAGTGAAAATTGCCCCTGAAACTTTGCAGGATTGTAACGGCTTTCTCTTGCTTAAATTGATTGGTGTAGCAATGTTATAAAATGACTATTAGGATTCATTGTGCACAACAGAAAGTGTGAAATGTCAGCAGACTATACAGCAAAAGTAATGGGTCCTGAACCCCTGTTAGTCAAAAATGATTTTGTTTCAAATTAGAAATTGATTTTTTTGGACACAAGCCCTTTACAGGCTTCCAACTTTTGTAGCTGTGCCTTGGAAGAGATTAACCTCAGCCACTGTTTGGGTCCAGGCTGATGATACCCTTTTGAAAGTTTCTTCACAGGGACTGCTTTTTAATGTTGGTACGGTCTTAACCAATAACACAAGTTATTTGTTCCTTTGAGAACTGCACCACATTTCTTCTCATTTTGCCATTTTCTTTATTTTTATGCTGACATATACAGCAAACTGGCTGACAAGTTAAAATAAAAAAAAAAGAAGCTAGCTCATAATTGAACCACGGATTATGTTCAAGGCTCAGCAGTGAAACATCCAAGCTCCTTATGTTCCCAACCCTTTCTCTTCCTAAGAAAGACTGCTTCTCTGCTCCTTAAGTGGAGGTACTAAGCTAAGGGCAGGATAGATTCTAGCCATACAGACATCCCAGTGTGGCAAAATATCAGGTTGTGACAGTGGAGCCATCACTGGAGAGGAAAAGAGTGTGAAGAAGATTACATTTCAAGAGCAAGTCCCACTGCACTTACTCACTCTGCTTGCTGGGAAAGGAAAAAGAATTGTTGAAGTAGCTTTTTGAGATTAAGGGGCTACTTTCCCCTTCCATCAGAAATACCTGCCAAGAGATCACTTGTTATTTTCAAGGCTATAAATGCTTTTTATTATTTTAAACATAGCTACCTTCTCTCAGGTTGTTTTAAGCAACTTCCAATCTTCTCCCTCTAATTGGGCATTTTACTGATATGTTTAACACATACAGGGTTTGCAAATGCCATCAGTGCACTCGTGTCCCCCTGATACAGCATGCTTCTGCTTACCTTTCCTTGACTTGGGGGCTTCACTCTTAGTTTGCCTCAGAAGGGTTTGCCTATCTTCCACATTTGCACCAAAACCAAGCATTTTCTTCCCCAAACTGTTCCCACCACTGCTCCCTGATGTTCTGGAGGTTTTGCTCACTGGAGGTGTCCTCAGAAAGCAATCTTCACATTTCGGCACTGGTACACTGGTAGGAAAGATAGATCACATTATTACATGATGCATTCACCCCATTTTACACTGCACCCAGACCACTCCCCCACTTTCACTCTTCTGAAGCATAACCACCATGCTGCTGGTTTGAGCTCCCACTGAATTCATTTACAATGTCTGAAAGCTGGATGCCGAAGGATTGAAGAGTAACCAGCCTACTTTACCAGGAATCTTTGGTTATCAGCAGCTGGCAGCATTCTGGCAGTTTATTTGGAGTTTTGTGCCATTTCACACATTCCCTAAAGCATTAGGTCCCCAGTGGTTAGAATAGGACAAGTGGATGAAGATAGAGGAAGTACTTTGTCTAGTACAGAGAAGTAAGGTTGGGGGAAGAAAAAAAAAAAAAAAAAAAAAAGAGTAATTTAAAAAATGTTCACTTTGCTAGGATAAAGTGGAAACAGAGATTACATGAAGAGAGAACTGGAGTTGTGGTTTGCAAAAAGGAAGCAGATCATTGAATCATAAAATCATTTGGGTTGGAAAAGACCTTAACTAGATAATCTTTAAGGTAGCTTCCAATACAAACCATTCTATGATCAAGGTCAAATATTAGCCGAACACTTCCAAGTCCACCCCTAAAGCATGTCCCTGAGCATCACGTCTACATGTCTTTTAAGTACGTCCAGGGACAGTGATACACTGATTGAAAAAGAAAAGAAATGAGAGGAGATGAGACCAAAAGAGATGAGATGAATGAACAGAGTAGGATAGAGAATGTATCACCAAACTGGTGGGAGAGTATCTGGTGCAGCAAGTGAATAGAATATATATAGTAGAATAGTATATATATATAGTATATATATAGTATATAGTAGAATAAGGGAGAGCTAACCAGAACCACTATGGTCCAAGATGAACTTCAGCACAAGACTGTAAACACTGCACACACAGAGCCAGGAGGTAAATCTGGTGATTTGGAGCAAGCATGACTTCAGTGTCTGCAGGCACAGGCAATCACAAACTATTCTGGTAAGACAGAAGGATCTGGAGACCTGTACTTCTCTTAGTAAAGACAACCTACTGGTTTTAAATTCTGCTCTCTGGGAAACAACTACTGCTTTAAATGAGGATTCCCAACATGTATACGTCATTATCCTCGTCAGTGTTACAGAAAGCAATTAAAACCATAAGAAAATCTTTGGATTATTCACATAAAAGAATGCAATTCATCTCAAGATTAATAATACAGCTCTACTTGCAATCACGGGAGTGACATACAGCTTTCCTAAGCTAACAGAAGATTAAATAAATCTTGTCCTTGTTTAAGCACCAATTTTACATGGGCAACCAAAGACTACCACTGAGTTTGTATTATTTGGGATATTTGTGGAGATTGATTCATAAGAACCTTTTACCTGAAAGCCTACACTGCTGAAGTTACTGTATATCTGAGGAAAAAGTAGATAACTGACGTTCCCATCAGTAAATGATAGCTAAATTAAAAGTTTCAAATCAATGTGCTGTATAAGCCATTGTTTAACAGGGCCCACTGCGTCTGTTGGACAATTAGTATTACTCCTGTATTATTAATGCAGAACAGTATATAATGGCTTATGACCTCTAATAGCTGGCTGAAGTGTTGGATAAAACTTCTCTGAATAACCTCTGTTTACTTTGGGGTTTCAAACGGTGTGGCCACTAATAGTATTGCAGTGTTATTAAACTGTATGGTGGCCTAAATTAGTATATTATTTGAATTACATGAAATTATTAACCTATTAATTCCTGCAACCCAGAGTATAGCAAGAAGTGGATTTCAAGTCTAGCAGCTGTTTAAAGAAGATTAAAGATGTAATACTTGACCAGATTTCTCTGATAATACAGGACTTAATACTCTGTTGGCCTGTACTTGGATGATTAACAGTATTTAAAAACACTAAGGTCATCGTTATTTGGATGCTTTCTGAGTTTTTAAAGTACATTTAATTATAACCTACAGATCACCTACAGTGAAGATAGTGACCTTTGGCTTGTAGATGAGGAGGTGATTACTTGACTGGTTCACGGTAATACCTTTTATGTGGTTTGGTTACCTTGAGAATACCAAGTTCTGGTTTAAATAATGCTATGGCAGAGGCAATTCAAAGAGAAACAAACACCAAGAAAAAGTTACAGAAGCTAATTTATGAGGAAATAACAAAAGCAAGTGTATGTGCATTATAGCTCACTATACAATTAATTAGAGCCTGGTTCTTTAGTATTTAATACAAGAATGCTCAGACTAAGGTTTTGCTCAAGTAAGGATACAGAGTCTAATATTAAAATTACAAATACTGAATCTGAGAGGTGTGCAGACCAAGGAGAGACAGGGATAATGCAGAGAGATACAAAAACATTTAACTATGTATTAAAATAACATGAAGAAAACATACGGGGGGCGGGGGGGGTGAAGAAGAAGAGAATCTATTTCAGAAACAGTTATTTATTCACCTGTGGAATATTAGTAAAATAAATTATATGACTTCTGTAACCTGGAAAATTTCAAACTAACATATGTTATATATAGAGAGAGAGATTAAATGATAAACAGGTCCTTCTCTATTTTCAAATCCAGTAATCCATAGCATCACTCAAATGCACGATGGTTATCAGGACTTCCTGCAGGGCACCACAATACCCCATGCATTTTCATGCTATTCCCTGAAACTACACAACAGAGAAGACGGTCTAACTAAAGACCTTATTGACCTATCTAACCTACACACTAAGGGAGGAGTTGTAGAGTAGCATCGACAGAAAAGAAGCGAGTCTCAGTACTGATACAGCCTTATGAATATCGAAGTACATCACCAACAAAGGACAACACACCTTGAATGTCTTTTCCCATTTTGTCTGAGCCTCATATCGCGATATCCCTGCTGAGTGTAAATGGTAAATTTTAAATGTCATTCAGGACCCATTGAACACTGCTAGTATTTGCATTCCTTAAAAAGTAGAAAAACATTAACCTTTTGTTTTATTGAATTAAAATGCCATGGAAATGCTGATGTAGTCTTCAGAGACTCAAATACTTTTACAAAGAAGAATAGCTGTCATTTATTAGACACAAAGAACAATTACTTGATAGGATGCTTTCTGACAAAAAGCAGATTGGTATTCTCATCATAGAAAAGGCATTGTAAAAAAACCCAGCACAGACCTCTGAGACTTGAATAATTTAAAGCTGCATTTGGTGCAATTTGAATTTTTCTTTAGGGAGGCAAAGTTAAATACCTTTAATTTGTTCTAATTATTTCAAATTTGCAAGTTAATTATGGCTGATCATTAAATAACAAAAAGGACTATCGTCTCCATAGAGTTTTACCTCCTACCCTCTGCATTACTTAAGCTAGATTTTAGTATGCATGAATTAACTTTCTAAATAATCACACGGTTTGACTAAATGGCTCAGTAAAATGAGCTCTGATCCTCAGAATAAGCATTAATGGACATTAGAAAGGCTATTGGGACCCATGTTACTTACATTATAAGTATTTTTAATGGGGTCTTATTTACTAATCTTTATGTACTGTTCAAGTTAGGGCACCATATAGATACATTATTCTGCTTTAATAGAGGAAAGTCAGTTCTTCAAGATATTAAAACAAATGTCCATTTAGAGACAACTCAATTCATTTTTAAATTAATGCAGGAAAACTCTGATAGAATTTAACTTGTTTTGGCTGCTTATCCTGATGGATCAATCCAACATAATGGTAGCCTTGGTCTGCAAATGGAGTTTTACAGATCTATTGAATCTCTAAGCAACTCAAGGAGCTCAGATTCTTGCCACAGCGTAGCATTTACTATCAGCACGTGTACGCCCACGAGGTTTCATCTCTTCCCTGCTCTGTACCTACTGCTCATCTGACAGGTTCTCAGTCATAAATCCCAATTTTGGATGCTCACCTTTCACTGAACTCTGATCTTTTCATGCATTTTTCAGAGCAGATCAGTGGCATCCAGAAAACATGACTACGTTATAACTAGTCAGAAACCCGAAATGCAAGGCAATTCATGTCTCCAGTATATACGTTCAACAGATGGCTGCCTTAATCGTACCCTACTGCACCCTTGTTGAGGCACAGGCTTGTGAGTTTAACCATTATCAAACCAGCAGACTGTTGTAGGTTAGTTCCAAAAGCAAACATGTTGGAATGTTATTTTCCTGTTCCGCAATTTCTGTTTTAAAAATAAAATAATTAACAGTTCATGTGTGCAATCTGCTGCAATTTTACCAGGCCAAGAATGCATAACACTTAATGATGCAAAACTGGTGATAAGTAGACAACCCCAGCAATACGTTTTTGTGGCTGGAACCTGTATTGCCATTTCAGATGCAGTTCGACAAACAGACTGAAAATTGCTTCCCTCCTGCCACTTTGGCTGGTAGAGTTTTCAGCCAGATGAGCTCCCAGAGCCAGCTCAGTATAAAGCAGCAGTATCTCAAGTACTGGGACGAAAAAGAACATGTCAATACATCATGGAATCTTCCTTTCAGCAGGGCTCTGAATTCAGATCAGTTTAAGTCAAGTTATCAAGCCACACTTTTGAAAACCATCAGTTTCAAAGTGGGACTCTTTGGGAACTCGGTTGTCTGCATGGCAAACAAAAATAGTATTTGTGGGGAGAAAAGGAGGATTGTAGACTTCGGATAAGTGGATCTAAGAAGTAACAACAGCAGTTTCCTGAACAACTACAACTTTTTCAGTCCTCTCAAGTGTAAGTCTTGTAAAGGCTGCATTTCCAGAGCTACCCTGACAACAGAAGTAGAGCTTATGGCCCTCCTCAGCATATCTCCATCTGCAAGCTGCAGCCCTCTTCTGAGGGGACACAGCCTGTCCCTTCTTTCCAGTAGACCTGGGGAGAAACACATCAAGACGTACAAGCAGAGCCGTGCATGGGAAAGAGAAGGGAGTTGGTCTACTCGCTACTGCTTTGTGTAGGGTGGGCACATCTACACAATGGCTGAGTAGAGCTGGAAGGGAGGTTAGAGTGTTACAGGTGAGGAGGAGAAGCACAACATGAATTTCAGGACAATTTCTCACCCTTGAATGCTATCACCTTTCTGTTCCCCACCACAAAACCAATGTGCTAATGTCAGAACATCAACAACCTTAAGCACAGTTAAAAATCTAAAGCTTAACATATTAAAACAGAGTGCTTGAAAAAAAAAAAATCTAAACTTAACATTTTTCCCCTCTTTCAAAAAGAAGGAACAATATCCTACTCTAATACAGACCTTGAAGGCCCTATTCAAGCCTAGAGTGAGATTTCATGGCCCAATTATGAAACCTGGCATTTTGAGGCTTATGTTAGATGCATCAGCATGTTAATGACACTGCTGGGATCCAGTGCATGTTAATAAGAAACAGCTGCTTTCCTTTCTAGAGAGAATGTTCATTTATTTGAGTTCATAGAATCATCAAATGGTTTGGGTTGGAATGGACCTTTGAAGGTCATCTAGTCCAACCCTCCTGCAGGGAGCAGGGACATCTGCAACTAGAGGAGGTTGCTCAGAGCCCTGTCCAACATGACCTTGAATGTTTCCAGGGATGACGCATCAACTACCTCTCTGGGCAACCTAGGTCAGGGTCTCTGCAACCTCAGTGTAAAAAACGTCTTTCTTCTATCTGATCTAAATCTACTCTCTTTTAGATTAAACCCATTACCCCTTGTCCTATCACTACAGGTTCTGTTAAAAAGTCTGACCCCATCTTTCTTATAATTCCCCTATAAATATTGAACGGCTGCAAAATGGTGTCCCTGGAGCCTTCTCTTCTCCAGGCTGAACAACCCCAACTCTAGCAGCCGTTCTTCATAGAGGAGGTGCTCCAGTCCTCTGATGATTTTTGTGGCTCTCCTCTGGATCTTTTCCAAGAGGTCCATGATCTTCAGGACCAAGTGCATCTCCCTTTTCACAGATTTTTCTAGGCAAAAGGCAAGAGGACAGGGATGGGTAGGGGAACATCTCTAGCAGCTAGTGAGAGTTCTGGAACTGAAATAAATACATTATCAAATCTGCTTGTAACAAAAGGATTTTTCATCACAGAAAATAGACAGTGTTTGCCTACAATCTAAATGTTATTATCCACACAGTACATTGCTGAGGAGTGATGCAGTGCTTTCATCTCTTGCAGTCCTCTTCAGGCTCAGCACCCTTGAATCTAATAATGCCTGTGGCTGTATCAGGTTTCTCTGCTGGGTTTTTTTTTTTTATTATTATTTTTTTCTGTTGAATTGCCTCTCTCTTGGTCCTACTGCATTTGGTTTTCTCTCCTCTCACCTTGGAAGTGTTATACAAGCCACTATGCTAAAAACTTTCCCATATATCAAACTGTACCAGGGCAATCCACAGCACAGCTTCTCAAGACCACTCTTTCAGAAACAAGTTCCTTTCCCATTCCCTCAGTGTCTAGTGCTCAGATATTTAATTCCACCAGCAAGAATTGAGGCCACATATGCTCTTAATTAGCAATGACCTTTTAGATCATACCAGCCATAGGTGAAACCCTGGCCTCACTGAATCAATCAGAATACTGAGTTTATCTTCAATGAAGTCAGGACTTCACTTAATATACACAGCTAGAGGTCCATTTGTAGCAAGTACTAAACTAAATTCCACCTAAAATTATATTCATGCCTTCTCTTTGAAGCCCTGTCCTCATTCTGCTTTAAGTTCTCTATATTTCAGCTCCCTACCAGCACCTATCCAACATATCTTACTTTTCCTAATAAACAGCAAAATGACTTCTGATTGCTTTTCTCACTTCTCTTCTGGATCCAAAGAAAATTCCAGTGTAAAGGTTTTCAGACATTCATAGAGAAATGGCCACAGAAAACAGACTGGCAAAGCTTTAGGAGGACAAAATGCTGTGATTGTGCATTTGGCCTTTCTTATAGAGCAGAGCAGAGCAGCTGTCGTTCTAGCAAGCAGTGCTGTCAGCCTTCACAAAAGAAAGTCATGTAAATGTCAAGTCATAGGTATAAAAACAATCCTTCAAAACAACGTCTGTATATCTGAAAAGCCTGCCTAGCTGTCACCAGCAAAAGTACCATAAGGAATGATGCAAAAGCCCGTTTAGGACAAACAAAGTTTCTGAACTAAATCCAAACTTCTCCAATACATCAAGCCACGCCACTCTCTCCTTCAGAAGGAGAATCACCTGTTCTTCAGCAAAGTGAATACCTTTCTTAGTGCCTTATCCAGCATCACTATTGTTTGGCTGAGAGCCAGACCCGTTCACAAGGTGCCCATCGAAATGCCATATGCGAGCTATCTCCTGAACAAACATCCTCCAAATTGGATTGCAATTTGGTTGTGATAAAGGCAGAGAAGAACAATGTATCATCCCTTCTCCACTTGGCTCACTCAGGACAAAAGACTCTACAGTAGATGGGCTGCATTTCAAAACAGGCTGTGGCTGAGCAGTTGCAGAGGTCAGTCCGAGTGTGCAGGTAACCACCTGCTTGGTGCAAGAGTCCTTACATTCTCCTTCGCTAAGATTAACAGTACATAAGCACTCTCTCCTCCATAGGAGTTTCCAGACAGGCTGATAGGTGTTGATAACAGGAGCTTTCAGTAACTGAGAAGCAATTGCTCAAGTCCTTTTTCTGATCATGGATCACATCATGGAGCAGTCATTTGCTAAGGATAAGTGACAATATAGCAGAAGAGGGACACAGTAAGAGTTGGAAAATAGCTACTCAGAGGGTTTCCAGTATGCCCTGCTAACAAGACAGTTTGAAGAGATGTCTAATTAGAGCAAAAGATAAAGACTGCACTCCTGTGTGCAGGTATTATGAAGAGTTACATATGCACAGAAAATAAGAGTTTGGGAGGATCCTGTAGTGCCTATATGCAGACAGCGGAGTAATAAACATCTACAGCTGCTTTTTCATTGACAAAGTTGCACTTGATAGATGTACAGCTTTCACCAATCAGGATACTGGCATGATAAATTATTATCCTTGGTTTCTAAATGAGGAAATGAAGGAACGTTACAAACTTCTCACGCTGATAGCAATGAAAATTAATAACCACTAACCTAGGCAAATACATGTACCCCTAAAGATCCTGAGGTGACCTTCCATGTCACTGACAGTTCCTCTGATATCAGGGAATATGTTGCAGGGAAAGACTTCCATAAATGCATCAAATTCCATAATAAACAAAATTAGAAGCTTTATCTTTCCTGTTCTTTGGAGGCTGCTGTCCTCGAATTTGATTTATCTAACAATTAGGAAACATTATCATGACACCGACCTTATAGGACTTACATGTTTTCATGAAAAATCCATCCTTTTATTCAAATCATCTTTATCTGTATCACGTGATGATTGAATCAAGCATTTTAAGCCCAGATTACTATTGGGTTTTAGGGTTGTATATAGGTCTGTCAGTGACAAAGTCTTACAAATCTTGGGATTAGTGAACGTGGAGACTGTAATGCTTTTCATATTCCAGAAAGCCATCTAAGGCTCAGTGCATAGGCACAGTCTCAGTCCAGGTTCAAGGCACAGCTCTAATATGATGCCAACGTGTCCTCTTGCACCACACTGGCTCCCCAGACAAATACAAACATCATGTGTTTTTTGATTCTTGTTAGAATATAGCCAGGTGTGCAACTATAAGTGTACACAGCACCCTAAATGCTCTCATAGCAGGATCTTTTAAAATACACTATCCCACTTCCGTAGGAAACACGCCCCCTAACGTGTCTTTACATTTCATCAACCTTTTTTCCATGTTTAAATCACATCTGTGGGACATGGTCACTCTATGATTAAGGAGGATATTAATGATTTACTACTACAGTAGTACTCATCTATATTATATTGCTTAGTACAATGAAAACACTGAGATTGTTTATTGATCTGCTTTTAAGAAAATCTTTTAGCCCAAAAAGTAGTAAATAGAGAAGTTAAGACTTTGGACTTTACTCAGATTACAGGATTTACATCCAACAGATGCAGATTTGACAAGGTAGTTCTTGGTAAAGATTTAAAATATCACTTCTAGCCACTTCAACTGCCTTGAATCCACTGAAATTATGCATTTCATAGAGCATCTTTGATGGTTAGTCACTGAAATATTAGATATTTATTGCAAGTGCAATATAGATGTAGATACCTTACTGATGGAATACAACTCTAAAAACCATAGGCTGCCAGGCCCTCTCCAAAATAAAAATAAAAACAAACAAAAACCCAAAGAGGTGGGGTTTTGTTGTTGTTAGTGCATGGATTTTGTGTGTGACAGCACCACTGACTGTTGACTCAACCAGGATGTTTACAAAACAGATTTAACATGTTTTTGTACTTTTATATTCAGGACATAAAAGAGACATAATAGAATTGAAACCATACAGAAACCTCTGCCTCCCTAAGAGGCAGATATCAGTGAGATGCATATTGTCACACGCCGATGTCCAGTATCAAGGGAAGGAATGAAGGGAAGAGATCCTGGCATGAAGCTGTGTGCAGTGAAGCTGTGGGCTCTGACCAGGCTCTGGGCTGCCAGTTCCCTGCCCCTACAAACTGAATGTGGCAAATTCACTGTGGCTTTTGTTAGTCCAGATACAAGTGATTCTCACAGTCTAACAGTGACTGCTATTGATCTTAGTTAGGTCCTTATCAGTCTACCTTTGCACAAAGTTGTTACAACCATTTCAGAAATCTCTGTCCAGAGCTGTCACCATCACTGATACCAACTGAGCCCTACTGAGTCTACAGTCAGCATATGAATTTAGCTCAACTCTCAGAGACATTATTTTCTCAAAAAGGATGCAGGATGTAGATGGAGGTTAAGGGACCACAAAGTTAAAAAGACAAAAAAGAATTACCTACACATCAAACACAAGATCATGTAGGTACACAAAGAGGTGAAGCATGGCACTATTGATAGAAGACTGAAAATACTTGCATATTGTTTCATTTCAAGCTCTTGTGTGTGCTAGAAACCACATGAAAACTCTTCTGCACAGAGGAACTGGTGATTTGTCACTGCAGTTGTGTTATAATACTTCTTTCCCTAGGTCACTGGTAATATCTTTTGAATATCACTTAGATTTTAGGCGGGCTTACCAGGTAGAGACCACACTTGTGGTCAGTGGAAAGAGATACATAGTCTGAAACTCATCAAATTAGAGTTGGGGGCAGGGAAGAAATAAAAGTACTCAAACTCTGAAAAAATTATGAAAAACAAAGGACTCAAAGAGGTAAGATGGGCAACAAAAAAGACAGACCGTCAAAACCGACAGATGGTGGCAGAAGTCACCATGACGTGACTCAGTCATTCTAAAAGCCAGAAAGAACATGGAAGGAGCATATGGCCGAAAGTTCACACAACACCCAAGAAGACACTGACTGAAGGAGTAACGAGAGATGGTGGCAGAGAAAATAATATACGAAACAGCTTTGTGGCTTTCTGCAGACCCCTCCCAACTGATACTATAGACAACTGGCTTTTGAAGAGGCAGGCTGAGAGAAGCAACAGTAGCCCAGATACTCACTTGGAAAACTTATTTTGAAGGAGGGAAATGAGTTCTGAGCAAAGAAGACTTTAGCAATAGTCAAAGTGCAAGATGAAGGACTAGAGCAAGGGGTAGTGTTTTAGCTGTGCCACTGAAGGCATGATTTTGCTGCAAAAGAGAAGGAAGCTGCAGAAGCTGTCAGCAGCCCAGAGGCGTATGGAGAAGGAGAGTGACCCTGAGGTTACAAGTCTGAGTGACAGAGAGGATGTGCTGTTATCAAAATCAGAAGTGAAAAGAGATTTAGAAGAAAAAGTAAGGAGTTCTGTTTTGGCCAGATTAGGAATGATCTGAAGGCAAAACAACCGGGATTATGTGTCAGGGAGGCAGTCAGATATGCAAGACTAGACGGAACAGAGCAGAGGGTTTAAGAGTTATTGGCAGAGAGATGATAGCCAAATCCGTGTAACTGGATGTTGTCATCCAGGGACATGGGTACAGAAATCTCCAGGAAAATCAAGGAGTGACTAAATCCCTTCCCTGACACCTCACAGAAGTTCCTACCTAGCTCCAAAGGAAATTATCTAAAATAGTGCTGCAAAAACATGCATAAAAAAAGCCTGTCTCTCCATAAAATCTAAAGATCATACTGCTTCTAAAACTAGGGCAACCACTAAATGAAAGTTAACCCGAACAATAACTTTAGCTAAACTTCAGGTCACATGCATTTAATATAATGAGATGAAGAATATGAAAAGGCCATTCATAATGGAATTCATCGAGTTAGGAATGCCATGCTTAGCTGCCTTATAACATATAATTAATGATCCTATAAAAATCCAGCAGTACGAACTCTCCCGGCTGCCCGCAGAACTGTTCTTTATGCTGGGTAGGGCAAGCAAGCATCTGCTTCCACAAATACTGCCCTTTGAGAAGCTGAAAAGCCTTTTTTCCCCTGCTCCATCAGGGACCACGCTGCCATTTCCATGACACGCTGAGCTTTGAACCGTTACCCAAATCAGACTATAGCATTTGGCAACCCAGTACACATCTGTCATGATAGACTGGTTATTGGTGAAATGTTAAAGAAAAAGTCATTAACTCTTTTCCATTGCTTCTAATACCCCACCTTCCTCTAGATTATTTATAATCCCCACTAAACCCACCCTCTGTTTATAGTCTTTTAACACAACAGAGAAATATATACTGTCTGGAGAGCTGTCTTGCCTTATACCACTCCCAACCATTTGGTACAACAAAAGACGTTCTTTCTCCATGAAAAGCCCTGATCTCTCCTGAAGCCTTGATGCTCAGATTCAAGGTTAAAGGATTAAGGCCTGAAGCATTGAGTACCAGAGGAAAGGAAGCCAAATATCAAAAGAAACACAAAAATCAATCCTCTTCACTGCAGGAGCGGTGTGAGGAACAAATCAGCTGGGCTGAATCTAAAATTTTCTCTGTGTGGCTCTCAAAAATTAGCACTGTTATAACCGTAATGGGTAGTTCTGCAAAGCCTCAGCACCCATGCAAAGCCACAGAGTTCAGCTCAACACACCAGTACGGTCTGGAAAGTTTTATGTCAGAATAATTCAGTGGCAAATACACGAAGTCCACCTCAGAGAAAGTGGGAGCTGGAAAGCAAGCGAGAGCATGTGTGCCGTTATCTTTATATGTAGTCTGTATATCTGCAAGTCACAGAATCTAATATTTACTGGAGTTTGCCTTTCGCTTCAATTCTCTGTGTGCTGAAGTACAGCCAAGGTCAAGGGGGAGTGGGTTTTAGCTTAGTGCAGCTGTGATCATGGCCAGAACAGCAGGAAGATATCTTGCTTAACTTTTAATACCAGTAACTTTTGTTCTTAGTCCTGCCCCACCAGTTCTGATATAAGCTTTTAAATGGTGTGAAAGCGGTGCGTGTGGGTTTAAAATCTTCTAATTTAAACCTACCTTCCAGAACTTTTTGTTTCCTAAGATTTTTCTTAACTTTTCCAACTCGTAAATTTCTGGGACATATGAATATCTAGATTCAACATCGTTTTCTCTTCATCCAAGATTACATATAAAAATAAAAAGTAAAAGAAAAAAATGTATGTCTGAATAACTAATTCACTCCAATTTATAAAAATAGAATTCAGGTTTTCAAAATTCAATTCAGGCAGTAAACTAACAGTGTCTACATTTTCCTGTAAAGGAGGCATCTGTAAATGACTTGCAAAAATGTCTCTCACTGTCTGCAAGTGTTGGCAAGGAACAAACTCCTTCAGGAGAAGCATGAATTTTAAATATTTCAACCCAAAGGAAAAAAAAAAAAAAAATCTCTGAGCATTTTCATTTCTGATACGTGATATTACAGGACTATACTCATGCAGAGGACTGGCAGGAAATGCAAGTTTTGTGAAAATACCAAAGCACTCAAGTTTTACCAAGCCTGTTTTCCCTGGTTGCCATCCTACGCTCAGCAGTGTTTCTAACACCAGAGTTCCTGTGCTTTTTGAAGACCACATCTACAGATTGGCTCCATCTGCCTATGAAAACTACTTTTGGTATCTACTACTTAAATCTTACACCTCAAGTCTATCAGTAGGCTTCCTGGTCAAGGTTACTTTGGACTGCAATGGAAATGATGTAATACTGCTGTGGGCAGCATATGTGACCATGAGGACAGAAGCAGTGTAATTCAGGTAAATGTAAGACAGGCTGCTTCAAAACCCTGTCACAGTTGAAAGTAAACCTGAAAATGAGCTTAGTGAAACAAGCAGGTCAGCGGAAATTAACCCCTCACTCCCTAGTCTGATAAGGATCATCATCTTCCTTAAAAAACCAAAAAAACCTAATGTAAACACACATGCATAGATATATGCAAAAAACTGCCACCCCACACCCCATTTGGTAACCACATGAGGACAAAAGCATTCACCCTGTGCAAAAACACCTTCAGAGTCTCCACGTGGCACTAGTGAACCAATAAGGTATATCTAGCTCTGACTATACTCTCTTTTTACATCACAACAGACTCCAGCAGCCATCTGTTGGAGGGATGCTGTGCCTATGCATAACCAGACAACACCATGAGAAACACAATCATATCTGCACCTAATTCAGCATTTGCACCATTGGCAGATCTGCAAGCACTTATTTTACTGTCTAAACAAGTGTTTGCTCTACAAATATCCTATCTAAAAATGATACAAACTTCAATGTAAAATTATCTGGAACAATAAAGTAACTTGGGTGCTAAAAGGAGCACTAACAAGTGGGTAAGCAGCTTCCAGACACGCAGATTTTATGGGCCATTTGCAGGCACAGATGATTCCAGCCTGATTTAATGTGCCAGTCTGCCAAAATAGCAAATAGATTAAAAATAAAAAATCCCACAAACTGCATTCAGTACATTTCTGAAAGTTGCCCAAGTAGTATGTACAGACACCTCCAGAGACCAAGGACAACTCATAAATGAAGTGAAGCCTGGGAGGTCTTGGACAGCAAGCCAGTTGTGGCTTTGCTGACTGTTTCTCCTCCAGGGGCTCAGGACAAGAGTAATAGGAAGAGGAACGGACAAGAAAACTCAGAATAGGAAGCAAAATGGCTGCAACCATTGCCACTAGTTTTTAAATATCAGTTCCCTTCAAAAACGGGTGTGATGGGGCCAGCGCAAGCCAGGTCAGAAGTGGCAGAGCCATGTGATTGTGTGTGATTTTTATTTTGTTTTTAAATGACTTCGAGGGGGAATTGTGTGAACAAACCTGGATATGCCTGGGACAGCAGGGGGAGCTGCGAGTCTGCGTTCCTCTGCACATCCATTTAATTATGTTGAATATTTGGTCAAAAACAGAGAAGTACGCTTGCACATCACCATAGAAAGATGCCTGAACGTCTAACAAGCAACAACAACAAAAAAAAAAAAATCAAGTTCATAGCAAAGCATTAAACAAGGAGCAAGAGATAATTGTCACCTTCTCTCACAAGATAATAAAAATAAGTTACACCATAAACATAAAAATCTTTTAAAAGACCCCTGACAGCATTTCCTCCTGGAACTATCACCATAGCAATGAGCATTCAAATAGGGGGAAAGTACTGCTGAATTTTGCATTTGATATTTTCAACTAACTAAAAATACAAACTGGAAAAAAATACACAGAGGTGATACAGAATAAAGCGTACTAACATAAAAAGCCTTCAACGAAATTAGAGGTGGCAAATTCCACCTGCAAGTCTTTAATACTCCAGGAGAGAAATCCTTTAACCAGGTAGCATATATTGAAAGAGTGCCTGCAGATAACTGGAAACTCATCTAATAACTGCTGCATCCAACGATTCCTATTTATAACATTTTGCACAGGTCTGTGTAGAGATGCAGTGGCAGTATTGTGTGAAATCTGAGGAAAAGATGCATGTTAGAGAGAAAGCAGGAGAAAGCTGTACCGGGCAGAGCCCTGTAGGAAACCTAAGCATCAGAAAAGCAGGGTACCTTGTACGTCAAGATTTAGGCACAGAGCTCTGGGGAGGGGTTGCTTGCAAAGTAACAAACTATTTTTCTCTGGTTGGTGCTATCAAATAGGTCTTTATTTCCGTGTCATTCAAATCTAAAGTTAAGATTAAATAAAGGAGAGAAGAGTGGATTGTTTTAAAACTCCTCTGCCAGATGCAGACATAAGAAGCACACACAAAAGCAGGTGTCGGGTGTATTGATCCTACTGAATACGCACGGAGTGGGTACTTGAGCATGTACAAAGCATCTGCATCTCAGAGATGGAAAAAGCTTGGTAAACGGCTGTTTTATGTTAAACAAATGCACCAGGTTATGCTTTTATTCTGAATATTTTAAAGCGTCTTGCACGCTGGGGCAGACTTGAAAGAAATTACACAACCAGACAACTTGCCATTAATTGTACAAGTTACTATCTCCATAGCTGAAAATTGGCTGTGGGCTCACTTAGGAGCACTTCAAGCTACTGAAAACCATCCTCAATAAAACCTGCTCTGACTGCTGCACCTTAGAGAACTGGAGATCCTGCGTCTGAAGACTCTTCAGGTCCCACGTGCTGGCCCAGCTGCAAGCAGGCAAAGGGACAGACATGTTTCTTCCCAACAGCTCCTCAACATACCCAGCAGGGAAGTGACAAATTCGACACTGCAAATTCATACGGGGACCACCCAAAGAGGCTGAGACGGACAACACTTGCTGACTTTGATAATGAAAAAAACATAACGGCGCATTTCGGAGAGAAAATTAAACTGGCAGCCATTAGAAAATTTGGCTATAGTTTGTAGTAGTCCCTGAGATAAAAGTTTTCCTTTTCACAGACAATGACCGAAATCTGTACCAGGAATCAAACTCCGTACTGTACTTGCTCATGGAATCTTTATTCCTTTTTCAACAAGGGAAAAAATTAATCCCTACAGGAGATGACAAGATGCCTTTTAAAGTACATATCTCATTTCTGACTACAATTACCTTTCAATAGCCTGGCACAGCTGCACGCTCCCATTTGCTTTTTGTTTTTCATTAAGGACTCCTCTATTATTTGTACCCATCCTATAGCATTTATGCCTGGCAGTGATGCACATTCCCTTGCCTACGATTCTTCCCACACATAGTAGAGAATAAATTGCAATTAGATTTTCGTAATTGTAGATAATTAACTCAAAATGAGCTGTTAATTATAAAAAACCCTATGTTTTTCAGTTCTTGATTATATTATTTATTTTACTTCTAAACTCCAGTATCTCACTTCAGCAAAGTTTAGTATTTTTAAGGGCTTTCATAATTTCCTTTAAAATACCAGAATATTTTTAAGCTAAGTTTTGCTCAGTTGAAGACTGAAATCAAGTTTCATGCTGTGAGATTTGCTAGAGGAGCTCTCATGTATGAACTGAAATCCGAGAGGGTTGCTTTTCCATTAAGGTTCTGTTAGTATTTGCTGTAACAAGAACTGTTCAGCAGGTCAATTAAAAAAACAGAACAGAACAAAACACAAAAAATAACCAAAAACCCACAAAACACACAAAAAACAAACTGTTAAAAAAAAATATAAGAGGATGTATTCCTGCTATCTCTTTTTTCCTTTCTAAGCTCTAGCCACACACTTGCACAGTCTCTCTCGATACTGAAGAAAACATCACTTACATATTCAAATGCATAAAAGAGACAAATGGACTTGTCTTCCTTAGCCTCTTTCAGCCTTACATTAGAGTAAATAATTTAGGTACCATTCATCTGGTAACCTTTGCGGAACTGAAAATGGCATACAGGAAGAAAAACTTCCAAGTGTTCTGCTGCCAAACTTTGGAACCAGCTGGCATGGCAACTTGAGACTGCACAAACACATATTAACTTTGAAAAATTACAGTAAATTAAACCTGGGGAATGATGAGAGGGTAGGGAACCTTTTGAAATCTGGAACTCTCATTTTGTTAACGGCACAAGTTTTCCTAATTTTCCCTGCTAGGCTATGTAGATCTTTGCAGGTTTTTGGTAAACTGTTGCCAAGAAGACGTACAGATGTTCTAGGTTACATTTTTTTGTCTCCAAGGGGCTTAACACTACTGCATCTTAAACATATCACAGCTCTCTGACTTTTGTTACAGTGATCACACTTTGATCACTCCAGTCTGAGTGAAAATGAAACAAAAAAGCATCAGAATACAAGGAGGACATCAGTATCTGAGAGTAGCCAAACACCTGGTTAAGCAGTGAAGTATTCCAAGGAAACTAACGACAACTGTTGTTCTGGAGAACAAGTTCTTACCCCTTTTCAGTGAAGAGGGAACTCCAAAAAATACAACAAAATCAGTATCACTCAATGTTTTTAAAAGAACAAAAAAAAAAAAATTCTTCGTTTATAAATCATAGAAGAATCACAGAACATTAAGGGTTGGAAGGGACCTTGAAAGGTCATCTAGACCAACCCCCCTTGCCAGAGTAGGACCACCTAGATCAGGTCACATAGGAACGTGTCCAGGTGGGTTTTGAACGTCTCCAGAGGAGACTCCACAACTCCTCTGGGCAGCCTGTTCAGAGCTCTGTCACCCTCACAGTGAAAAAGCTTTTCCTCGTGTTTCTGCAGAACCTCTTATGCTCCAGCTTACACCCGTTGCCCCTTGTCCTATCATTGGACATCACTGAGAAGAGCTTGGCTCCATCCTCCTGACACCCTTTACGTATTTATAAGCATTAATGAGGTCTCCCCTCAGTCTCCTCCAGGCTAAAGAGACCCAGCTCCCTCAGCCTTTCCTCATAAGGGAGATGCTCCACTCCCTTCAGCATCTTTGTGGCTCTGCACTGGACTCTTTTGAGAAGCTCCCTGTCCTTCTTCAACTGAGGGGCCCAGAACTGGACACAATTTTCCAGACGAGGTCTCACCAGGGCAGAGTAGAGGGGGAGGAGAACCTCTCTCAGCCCACTAACCACACCCCTTCTAATGCACCCCAGGATGCCATTGGCCTTCCTGGCCACAAGGGCACATTGCTGGCTCATGGTCATCCTGCTGGCCACCAGGACCCCCAGCTCCCTTTCCCCTCTGCTACTCTCTTAACAAGTCAATGCCCAGCCTATTCTGGTACATGGGGTTATTCTTTCCCAGATGCAAGACTCTACTAAATAAATTATCCTTTAAATATATTAAAAAATTTCTAATACTGGAGAGAAAAGTTTATTAAATTCTTCACTTGTCATTAAAGAAATGGCCTTTCAAAGGCCATCTTGTCCAAACAGGGGATACTTCGGTCAAAAGAACTTCTATAGTTAAAGCATAAAACAAAAAGCTGTTACTATTTAAGAACAGGAGAAAAACTCTGTCAAATTCGGTGTTTTGAAGCTTTTCTAATAAGTTTGAATCTCCTTCCAGTGTTGACAGGAAAGGCAGCAGGATAGGACAGAAATAACACACAATAACACAATTGATTAAAGTTTTAAATAGTATGTATATTTGAGACAAAGAGCTAAATATTGGCCTAACTATTTCCAGTTATTTCATCAGGAGTTTGTTCTGATCACACTGAAGCAGAGGTGTGACACAGCACTGTTTAAAAAACAAGTGTAATTGTAAAAGATGATTTCTATCTGGGTGTTAAAGAATAATGCATTTTTTACATCGGGTCCAAATCAAGACTAAAGAGATTTTCTGATTGTAACTGGAAAAAGAACAAGCAACACCTCGAACAAAGAACAGAGGCTTAGATTTGGCAAAAACTCCCTTTTGTACTGAGACAGGTTAATAGTGTCCAAAAGAGATGACACACAAAACACAAGACCTCTACAGGAAGTCAAACCCTAAACCTTGAGTAGTAACAGGTCAGCATAACTATTGAGTTGACTCATAAAATGCAACAGCCAATGAATTTTACCTTTCCTGCAGAAAAAAAGCTCTTAATCTGAAACAAACACATGAACAAATACACTTGGCAGCCTACAGCACACTGTCAAGAAGATATACTGACACTGTGAAGTACTTAGAAGTGAAGAGAGAAATTACCTTAGCCCCATGCTGTTGCCATTCATCATCAGAGCAAGTTCTCCAGGTGCTTCATCAATGGGTACATCTTCTGAACCAGGTACGTGGCCTCTAAATCTGAAAATAGCAGAGTTAGCAGGTTGTGCATCTGGTCAAATCATCACACCAGGAACTTGCCACAAAAAGGTGAGTTGTGTGTCTATGAACAGGGCACTTAATCATGTTAAATGCAGAAGCTTTTATGACTGTTTTCACATTTTCAAATATACTTCTGTATTGGAAGGCTGAGTTATGTCCAGTGCCTTTACTTCTAAGGGTTACTATGAGGAAAAAGATTAGAAAAATTTCATTTACTGATATCCAAAGACCAGCTCCCTTAAGAAAACAGTCACAGTATCCAGTAACAGACATCTCTGTTGGGCTCAAATTACAGCTCCAGCAGCACCAGAGCTTAAAGGCATCGTGTGTAAACTACATAAAATTAAGAATTAATTTGGAATGGTTATGTCTCCTGAAATTATGTGCCCACATAAAATGTGCTTTTATTAACAGATTACCCCACCTTGTTCTTTCTCTCCAGTGAAGATAGAAGAGTCAGCAATAGAGATATTTCTCCCTTTTTATTTGAATAAAATTCCCATTTCCAGGATTTACCTGTATTTGTCTACTATGGTATGTTTGGCATCAGAGGGAGTTATCAAACTGCCCCTTTCCCTGTACACCCACCACTTTGACAGACGAGCAACTATATCACATAGAAAATGCAGACAGAAAGCACTGTGTTCACTTGAGGCTAAATAAGGACATGGGGGAAACTAAAAAGCAGTTACGATGCAGTGTGGCCAAAAGAATGATCAATTCATACTTTTGCTAAGAGAGCAGAAGATTTAATAGACAGTAATCACAAACAGTCAGACCTTCTACTTGTCATTGACTGACAATACTTTCAGCAGCTGAGAATGGATGTTAACTGGCACTCCACACATGCAGAAGGATGGAAAAAACAAAAACTACCTGGAAATGGATTTCTGTTGTATTGTTTTTTTAAACTGTCGTGATGTTAAGAGATGAACTAGGTTAGAGCTGCCTAACAATGAAGCAAAGGGTATTTAAACTTAGCTAAACAGATTTCTGTTGTTTCTAGTATAGAAAATTACCCTGTTATCGAGTGCAAAAGTGAATTATATACATGGAACTGAAACACAACTGTGATGCTAAGAGATTTACCTGTAAATATCAAACATTTAATTCTAAAGAGACTGAATACTTTTTAAGAGTAAGCACACTATATTCTAGTTGCTACAGAGAGAATATGGCAAATTTGCTTCCACGTGAACCTCTGCAAAGAGATCACAGAAATAGTGAGTCTTCGGATTGATCATACGTGTTTTTCATTCATAGAACTCTTTTAGCTAACTAGAGCTCTGTAAACTGTGAAGTTCTTTTCAGAATAATAAAAAAAAAAAGGCTACAGGTCATTAACAAGCACATCATTATAGATGTATTTAAGGTCCATTTTTGTCTGGGCTTATGAAGTCTCAAATGCTAACAAATATCTATTAGAAACAAAACCAGTAAAAACTCAAGTCTTTTTGTCCTTCATATTCTACTTGTTTTTCACTAGAGGGATGCATGCATAGAATTAAGGTATTCGATGATTAAGAATCCATCTGTTCCTACTTTTTTATTTTAAAATAATCCTTTGTTTGTGACCTCAGTCATTTTCAACATGCACAATCATGATTGCCTTTAAGACAAGTATTTTTAAAGCAATGTAAACACATTACTTTCAATATAAGCCACAATCCAAGACAAACAGAAGACCACCTAAATTGCAGCATTCTCTTTCATTCAAAAAATAACCAGGGGGCAGGGATTCAGAAGAGAAAGTGATATATTCCACCATGCTGGTTACAATACGTGAATGTAGGAAGTGGGTCATGTAATGCAGACCCTCATGGGATGCTGTCAGCAGTTGCCATACTAAAACAGTATCAAAATAAGCATCCTTGGGAAACCCTCCTATTGCTTCCTCTAAAAGACTGCTAGATTTTTCCCCATCGTTTTCCTTTCTAATGCTGAAATGCCAGTACTCAATTGGTTAGTCTGGCTAATTTAACTTGCTTTAATCTGCTCCCTTTTGCTGTTCCTCTCCACTCTAGTAACATAATATCAATAAATCAGTTCCCCCCTCTTTCCCAGAGAACCCATTTATATTGTCAGGAAGGTGTTGCCTTCTGCAACAAGCCCACGGGCCTTTCAAGCCACATCCCATATTTCTACAGTTATTGCCTTTCCCTTCAAGTTTTAAGCACGTATTATGCCTAAATCATGGCATTCTCCCTTTCACAAACATCACTGAAAAGAAAATGTCTTTGCTACAGAGAGCTCCCTTCCTTTTCCATATATATATATATGGGGAGAGAAAAAGAAACATATACAGATATACATATATTTATGATACTTATATATAAATAAATGTGATATATATCCGGTATTTTTATATATATATAAAATGATCTCCATCTTTTCTGTAAAACACATTTCTTCCAGTCCCTACCTAGGAAAGGGCAATATTTCAAACTGACCTCTCCAAGCAGAGAAGGGGGAATGCCACAGATATGTCACCCACGCTCACACAGCTCTCTTGCCAAATGTCTGTATAACTTCATGTGGCTGTGCTAAGATCAACCTGTCATCTTCTTCCACTGTTCCTCTTTTCCTACCTAGTCTTCTAGCACTGCTTTGCCTGTGCCTTTCTTTACACCACATACTGTTTTCTTCTGCTGCTTTCCACCGCTCTCATGCTGCTTCCCAACAGTATATACTAAAAAGTCTCTTCTCCTCTAAATCACTGTTGATGAGAATTTGTGCCACAGGTCTTGCCTATCTTACCAGTTTCATTCTCCTACTTTAACTATTGCCTGTGTGTTCATTAGACATTTTAGAATTTTTTACAAAATTATAAATCTCAAAATCACCTGTTATAATCCATACGGGATTGGTATAGTTGCTGGTTTTTTAGGAGCAGGTTTGCTTCTTGCTTAGCCAGTAAATGCTGGATTCGTTCCTTTTCAATTTCCAGCTCCATTTTCTGCAGAAGCAGCTTCTGCCTTCTTTCTTCGTACAATCTTTTAGCCTGCTCTGTTTCTTTAGGCCCTGAGTCCACAGTGCCATTCAGCCCAGAAACTTGAGAGTGTCTAGAATAATCACAAGTTTTGTGAACTGGCCCAGAGGTTCTTCTATGTCCCCAGCTGTTGCAGTGGCTCTCTTGCATGCTGCTTCCTGAGCTCCCTACACGCCTGCAGGCACAACCTTGACTCGCTTGCTGAGGGCATGTGCTCTGCAATTCATTTACTTTCTGGTCCATCTCCTGAGCTAGTTTTACGTGATGAGGGCTTCTCTGCTTGGCTGGGGAAATCATATTGTTACACTTTCTGTGCAAGCCATTTTCCACCAGATACTCCTTCAGACACTCCTGATGGTTGTAATGGGTTTCAGTCCCATAATCATGGTTATTCCTGCAAGGCTGAGACAACACAACACGGGCTGGACTTCCAGACTTTGATGTTCTGCTGTTTTTATAAAAAGTTTGAGGTCCCCCAATACCCAAGTAGGAACCATCCAGCTCCAGAGATGGTTGCTGGCATGAACTCTTCTTACTGGATACCTGCAACAAGAGAAACAATTTCCTGTAAATTACCAAAATTTGTCTTCGGTCATTAATTTCACTTGGTAAATGTGTTCTCTCAGAAATAGACTTGCTGCATAATGCTGATGGACATAAAGCCAAGCCCGACAAAATGTTTATCAGAAGACAGACACGAATCTGCTATCAAATCTACACTTCATTCCATCTATGCAAGTGTAATAAATGTAAAACTACTGCCTGCAGGATCCTCAGCACAAAATGAGTCGCTTCAGAGTATCAAGTAGTTGTGAGCATCTAGGGTTACATAAAATCAACTTGAAGAGTGGCAAAAAACATTAAATGTTAAGGTTTGAAAATGTTTAATTTTGAATACTGAGCCAAAAAATCCATTCAGCCACTATAAATACTCTTTGATTGGCCATTACACAGCAGGAGATTTGATGTAAAACATTTCACCTTGCACTGAATGGGATATTACTTACCTCTGGAAATTTGATGAGAGTTTTTGAAATATCTTTACAGAAACACAGATAAAAACCAAGTACTTTCTGTAAAAAATGGTTGTACATCAAAAGCTGTCATTTAAATACAAAACATGTTTAAATTCAGCTATAAACGTAAGTGATTTTTCAATTAAGCTGGGCAAGTGATTATACCCTGATAAAAGTCTGAAGAAAGCAAGCAACTGTAATTCGTATTTGTCAACCCAGTGCAAGCAAATTCTAGTAGTTTTGTTCTACTCGTGAATATTATGCAAGAGACATCAAAATCCTACCTACATCCTGGAGTGTCTTTACACTATGGTTCATCTAGGCAGTTAAGCATATGAGATTTTATGCACATCAGAACAGCAGTGAATCAGGCACTCACATTTCTTTTGCTAGACCTGTGTATTAATTTTAATAACATACTGAATTTAAACTCCTCCAGCCTTTGGGACCTTTCACAAAGATCTTATTTTTTTTAATTACAGAAGCCAGATTTGTTAAAGATAATAAAAGCACTGCATTGAAAGTGGTTTACCAGGGAAATATGGTAGCCATTGATAGAAAGAAAAGTATTATTTGTGTTCTGGCAATGCTTACAATAGATCGGTATTGCCCACATAGAGAGGGAGACAGTCAGCAAGCCCCAAAACATTAGAACTTACAAATGCAAGGAAGCATCCTGCGATGATTAGGAGACGTAATACAAATCTAGGCAGTGTTTATATGTATAATTTAAATTCTTTTTTATAAATAAACAAAATACCAAATATACTCTGCTGCCCTTCAAGACAGCCAATTACAAATTTCTCGTAGGCTTCACAGAATGCAAACTTAATGTGAATTAACACCTGAATTCTGATAGTTTGTTATTTCCAGTGTTGTGGTTACAATTATATCCCCTCTGCCGTCTGACTGAAAGCCAAGGATGTCATGTTTTGCCCAAAAGGCCCAGTGAGTTGGAGGCATTTGCATTAATGTCAGTGCTAAATGTCTGAAGAAAGTCTGGTGCTTGGACTGGCTGAAAAGTGCAGAACATTAAAATATCTTAATGTCAGAAGAGCTGGCAGGGCAACTGAGCAGAAATGCAACATGCTGCCAAAAAGATGGAGTTGTTTTGTTTATTGTTTGTATTGTTTCATTCTTGTCTGCAATATTTTCTAGACAAATAAAGGCTACAAAGCCCTTTTAATCTAAATTGGACAATACATAAAGGGATGACCAGTAACAGGAAGAAATACTACAGAAAAGTAAGAGAATCTTGTAGTTACATATTTTCTCTCATTTGCTACGTGCCTGCTTCTGCTAACAAAGCATTTAGGGTACCAATAGGAAGATGCTTTCAAGGTGGCCAGCTTCACAGCAGAAGGTGGCAGACTGGAAGGTATTCTTAGAGGATCGCAGCAAACCTGGCAGCTTAGGGTGGTCTACAGAAAGCACACACCTGCCCTTCTGTAGCTCATAATCAGAAGTAAAAAGAAACCAAAAAAAGACAACCCAAAAGGTGAAATAACTCACAGTTTATTTTAGCAGCTTGTTTTATTGACTGAAGAGACAAGAGAATGTTAAGAAATCTAAGCACACAATTGAAGATGGTACAAAATAATCATCAGGAGCGGGTTTAAGAACAAAGGTCCACATTGCAAATTAACTTTGTGGCTGAGACTCTATTAAGAGTCCCTGAAGGCCCTAAAAGAGAGGTACCAGTTAGCATTTGTTGACCTTGGCCGCCATTAAATCTGCCCTGATGGTCTCAGAAATGGCATTGACATTTAAAGACTTCATAACAAGGCAGAGAAACTTTAATGTTATTTCACAGTTACAATATGTTTGCAGGGGGGAAGATTCTCATTAATGTCATTGAATAGGAGTGGGGTTTTTTTTATTCCTTTAGAAGAAGGAGATCATGTTAGGCAGAAGACTGAATTCCAACATGCCTTTGATGGCTACTCAGCACTTTGCAGGTGCTAACCCCAAAGAAAAATTAACTACTGGGAGACTGAAGCTAGTCAACAGCTTTTTTTTTTAGCAATTTGTGTTTTTCTGTTAATGCTTTAATTGAAAACTACAGCTGGATGGTAGAGGCTGCAGGGAAAACAGACTGACATTTACACTTATGAGGGATCAGATGAGACCAGAGCATGCCATGACAGATCTGCAAGATGCAGGCCAGGTGAAGGGGAAAAGTGTAACAAAAAAATATATTCCAAAGACTCACTACTGAGTCTAAAGATGCACAAGCATAAGGAATTTGGTAATTTTACAAGATCAGTTTAAGAAACATATTGCCTACGGGACACATGGAAACCATGATGGACCATGATGGAACAGCTGTGCTCTCCCCTCTGTGGAGCTCTTTCAGGTTTGCTGTACAGTATTTAAAGACACAACTTCCTTTAACTGAGGCTTAAGCAAACAAACACACACAGACTGCTCCTTGCAACATACGGAGTTAATAAGACTTGATCAGATGTGAAAACTCTTGCATGGAAACAAGGAGGTATTAAAAAATAGTTCAAATAATCTTAAAAAGCGTTTAAAGAGGGAGACGTGGGGTGCTTTACAAAAATTTTACTGCAGTCCCAGTAATTTTTGCTCAGAGATTCAGAGCAGAGCTTAAACAAACACCCAGTCCTTTAAACTTTCTACAAACAGCACACCAGTTTCATGCACGCAGCACTATGATCTCTGCAAATCCTTCCAGAATGCAACTTGTGTGCTCTGCAGCGTTAACTCACGGCGCTGGCAGAGGAGACATTTACAGACTGACTCCGGCACACAAGGCTTTGTACTGCAAGGGGTGAACTAGCAACCGATCACATCTTACAATCTCAACACAAGTAAGCTCCTGACAGATTTTTACTGGTAGCTCTGAATGTACAAAACATGCTTAAGAAAGAGCCTAAAATTATTCCATTGAGAAGTCTTGCACTCTGAGGACAGAAGACGGGTTCCTAGCACAGTACAGTGCTTTTATGGTGAACAGCAAAAGTCCTGTAGATGTTACCTGCACTGCAGTTCAACACACAGCACCTAGCTTTGTAGTCTGTAGCCAATATATATTTGAATACAGAAAGGGAGACAATGTACTAAAACTGTTCTCAATTTTATCTTGAGAACGTTTCTCTAACCTGGATTTTCGGCTCTGGGGTTCATTTTGGTGAGGTAGGAACAGAGGAAGGAATGTGCAAGTTCAGAGCTAGTCCGTTGCACTCATCTGAGCAGAGACACTGGAGACACTGGAGGAAGCCAAGAACAGAAGTAGCAACCAGAGGAGAAATACAGACATTGAAAGATGAAGCAAAAATTTCTAAATGGACAAACGAGGTGCTACCATACATGGGGGCATCTTAATGAGCGTGAAGGGCATGTATTAGTGGCCTGGATGACACACTTACTAAGGCACACCTCCTAAACGTGGAACTCAGTCACCACTGTGTATTGTTGATGTATAGGTCTCATCTGAGTTAAGCCTGGTTTTGGGTTGGCAGGTCTGTCGACAGTATAAGCACTCACTCTTGTCAGTAGAATGAGGAGAATATATTATAAATAATCTCAGGTAAGATATCAGGGCAACAGAAATGCCATTTAAGAACAATTATTTCAAATGATAGGACTGTTTGAAGTGCATTACTAGTGATTAAGGAGCTATTCTTTCCAAGAGTCTGTAAGAATTCATCAAGGAGAATGTAAAAAAGTGACGATTTTAAAGTAAATTAGGAGGATATATTAAGTCTGGTTTTTTATTTCAAAACATATAATTCTTTATTAAAATATCTACCATAAGTAACCTAGTATCAGTCATTAAAAAGCACCCACATAATAGTTCAGCAACTGTCTCTGTCAGTACCCAAGATAAATACAGTAGATTACTCGGAAGGTAAGATGGCCATTCTTCAGGGAAGAAATAAAGCACCATTTTCTGTAGAAATTATGTATAGCTATGATTGCCATATTCCAATGAATAAAACAAGTGGTCTCAAATCAGAGAAAGAATATGTGAATGGCAGTCACAAGCCTGTATTTTTCCTGTGAAAATCTACTGAACTCAATATACTGAACAGGTGTAGGGAAAAAAAAAAAAAATAATAAAGTGGGATCATATCACCAAAAAAAGTAAATTTATAGCTGCTAGTTGACAGCAGAGAAACACCTCCTATGTTTGTGTTGCCTTCAATTTTTTTTCTCCTCTGTTATGAGGGTTTGAGCTGGGATGCCAGGTGCACAAAAAACCTGCAAAGTGGCATGTGAGCATTCGCTGGCACTTGGCTTTAAGTATATATTTTGCATTCATAAACCTGCCACCCTTCTTCTCCAGCTCCGCAAATATTGTGGATAATCTCTAACAAATGCTTCCATTTTAGATCAGCAAACTGGTTTTATTCTGGCCGATAAGGCAGTTATTAATAACACGGTGCTCCAAGAAAACTGAAAGGAGGGCCCTGCACGTTGAGTTGTGGAAGTCGCTGTGAGCAGAACGCCCATTAAACCCAAACAGTACCTACATATGGCAATGCAATACCTGGCCGCTAAAATTAAGCAAACATGTTTGCTTTCTGAAACAAAACTGTATTATTCCTGTTTGCACTATAGACAAATGCCACTATACTAATCTTGACAGCACCAGGTCTAACTATTAACATTCAATGTGCTGACAGCATTATAAAAACGGGGGAAAAAAAAAAAAATAAAATCACAATCTTCTGACTTCAATTTTTTACTTCTGCCCTTTATTTTACTGAAGAATCAGTAGTTCAAGACCTAGATAAATATTTCAAAAACTATACTATTTGTGAGCAGAGCAGGTCACTACCATTTCCCAGTGCATTTGGAGTTCATGTGAAATAAGGGCAGAAGAGTGATGAGCTGCATTTTTAACTTGGGCATACACAGAATAGTTGTCTAGCTGATAGAGAATGCGTAATGCAACATCTGCACAGCGCGCCTTGCCAAAGCCCATCCCAAATAAATGTAGTGCATTCTCCCTAGTGCAATTAACTCTCGTACTCTGGCAGGTTTTGCTAGAAGATCATCAAGGTAGATTACCTTCCAGCATATGAACTAAATACTTACAGGTGTTATATCATCAGTTATTACTTACAAACTTCTGCATTTAACAAGACATCCAGGCAAATGAATGATCTAATTTATGAATTATTTATAAGAATTTCACAGCATGCTCCTGGCGTCATCCATGGCCTTTTCCAGGTCATATGACACCAATTAGAGCTGAATTTTAAATTATTCAATAACCTGAACTCTCTTGTCATTTAACATATAGATATCAATGCAGTAAACAAGTTAAGTCTAATGGGCCCTGGAGGTTTGCGTTCCTCCGCCCATCAGCAGCAGAAGCTCTATGCTACCACTGGAATAGAAAATAATAGAATGCAGCAGTCAAAAACATTTGCAAGGTTTTAATAAGTTATTTTGGATCCCTTAGGGATTTTAGTATAACTTACAAGCACTGAATCTAAAACATATTAAAGTCCTTAGCTATGTGCTTTTAAAACAAAATTAGGACATAGCAAAAGAGTAAGTCTGACACTAACCCTAATTTAGGCCCTTAATTTGAAATGCAGTGGAAATTATGGAGTAAGCAAGATTTACTATGCACAACTCATTACCTTCAGGCTCTCCTACAGTACAGCCAAAAATAGCCCCTCTCCCAGTATATATACACCTGTCTGTAAAGATAAGGCTACATACAGGGAAATGAAAATGTTAATTTAACAGCTATCAGTTGACTGGTATACCTCGTACTCCTTAGAAATTGGGTGGAGAAGGGACCTCCACCATTATTTTATCCTAACAGCACTGGAGAGACCAGTGCTCTAGAAGCCCATCCAGATTTGGGTATCTGCTTCAAGATGTACTACTTCAGAAGAAAGATGTGCTACTTCAAGATGTACTGCTTAAGGACCTTTGCAGCACATTATAAAAGAGAGGGAATGTAACAGCCTCTGAAGAACACACGCACTAAAAGACACCTTAAACCCATTGTTTTCCATGATGAATACAAGAAGAAGATATTCATAGCAAAGACACCCCAAAGGGAACACACCATTAGATATCTGACTGAGCCTCAGTGTAAGGTCTGCAATAAACAGACAGCAAGCATGACACATCCTGCCTCCAAATCAGTTGCCCTCTGACATCTCATGGACCTGTGAGCATGGCTTCATGACTGAAGGGAGGCATACAGACTCCCTGTCTACTGCTGATCAGGACTAAGAAGTCCAGGACATATGGTGGAAAACTTTTGAGATTGGGTGCAGCTCAGTACAAGTCTAAACTGTGTGCAGCATGAACAGACTTACCTTTTATAGTACCTGCACCTTGACTTTCTGAATGCTGCTTTAATATACCCCAGACCCACTCCCACAGCTGGGAGTCCTGCAGACCCCTACCTCAGAGGACCCAGCAACACCACTCATGTGCACACTTGTTTCTTTTGAACTACCACTGTTTTGAAAGGATTAAAAAGTTTCCCGAATTCTATCCAACAGCAAGAGGAAAAGATGGAAAAGGACATACTCAGTTCCTCCTTTTAAACACTAGCAAGAAGTTCTCCAGCTACTGCTGTCAAGATGAATGCCAGAAGTCTAAAGATGTTGAGAAAACGTCATGCCAAATAAGTAAAAACATACCAATCTAAAATGCCTAGAAAGATTAGGAAGAATAAGGATTTAGATAAAAGAACATAACATTGGATTTTCATTTTCTTATCATAGGACAGGGTTTCAGGAGAGTTCTTTCTTTCTTTAAAAAAAACCAACCAACCAAACAGCAACCAAAAAAAACCCAAAACAAACCAAACAAACAAAACACAACACTAAACTTTTAAAGAAAAATAGCAGAGAAGGGAAAAAAAGACAACTGCCTAATCGCACAGCACACATTTTAAGAACATACAAAAATAGCTATAGGGATTTTATTTTGGTTACCAGCCAGATTTAGTTTCATTCCTATGCTGAGCAGCATTTGATTATTTCACATTAAGGGTAGTAACATGTTGGATGATAAGAGGGAAGTTCATATTGGTTTTCATTAAAGAGTAATATCCACCATGTATTTGGTCCTTCAAGGTAAGTTTTTCAAAGTTATTCCAAAAAGTAAACACTTTTCTACTTAGAATCACAAGTTTAGCATATCAGTGGCTACACATGTTCCAGGCTACTGCCAGTCTCTTTAGAATTCAATCAACTTTTGCCCCAAAGTCACCCTTTCAGAGCTCCAGAAACAAGACAAAAGGGCAAATATACTGTGACCCTGCTAAATAGCCCTGACTACTGTGATCAAACAGAAGACAAATATTTATGTGGATAAAAACCTGCAGAGTTTGGTGTGTGAAGATTACCACAGACGTAGGCATTGAATGAGCATTTGCCAACGTGTACCTCAACGTGACAATCGATATCACCTCTCCCGTGTATTTACAGTAGGGATAACTGTAGTACCCATTGTCCAGTGATGAATTTCAAGTAACAGCCACTATTCACTCAGAAAGACTACCAGAAAGTTTTACTTCAGAAGGTGTCTCCTGCTTAGTCCCTGGGGTATGGAGGTAGCCTCTGCCATGCAAACAAAGAAAAGAAATGGACAGTATCTAAGAATTAAAAGCATGTTCAGAAGTAGGGACAGTACTTTGGGGAAAAATAACCAGAAAGTTATTTAAATAACACAGAAGTCCCACAAAAGCAAAACCAGAACATTGTGTTTAAGAGTGAAAAGTGTGCCCAAGCAAGCATGTTCTGTCAGGAGTGTCCTTGCTCTAGCAGACAGCCAGCATTTAGATTCTGCTAAAGATCTCATCTCTGGGAAATAATTCATAAAAAGTAAACAGTAATTTTCATGTGCCTGCCCTTTTGATCTTACATTTGTAGGGAGTATCCTGAGGCTAGCTGTGGGTGCCCCTGTGGCTCTGGCTGATTGACCTCTAATCTGCCCCTCAAGTAACGATCATGCCAAGGAATGACAACAAGAGTTGCAGACATTTCAATGCAATCCCATTAAAGACAGGCTGAGTCACTTCGTCTTGTCAAAGAAGAAGTTTCAAGTAAGAAATAAAAGCTTTTCAGAAGGACTCTTGTATTTTGTAAGGATGCTGTTCTTCAGAACAAAGACTGGGAAAAGACTAATGCTCCAGCATCTGACTGGTGCACAGCTTTATATTCAGTGGCCAAATGCTAGTGCAAGACAGAACAGGCAGTCACAAAATTGTGTGTTAAATAGTCGTGGTAGCACAAAATTAAGAAAATCCTTTACAAGAATCAAGTCAAAACCATGGTGCCTGACCTTCCCACATTTCAAAACAGTATATAAGCCATTTACTAGAAAGCAGTTGTCTAAAGGCTTAGACACTGACTGCTCACAGTCTCATCAGCTTTGAGATCACAGCTTGAATGCTTTTACCTCACACTAACCCACAGCAAACACGAGATGTTATATATGGGGCCACTTGTCACTAGGAACGAAGCTAAGAGATAAAACGGCCAGTGTAGAGAAGCCGACATGCCAAAACTTGCTGTCATGCTGAAGTGACTAAATTACTAGGAACAACAACTTTAAATAAGGGAATGAGGAAACTACAAATTAACCTGCTGCAGCACACAGAAATGGGAGCACAGACTATTTCTCTTTCACAGCAATACTAAGAAAACATATATATTCCCAATGCACTGAAGGGTACACTACCATATACAGATGGATGAACTAGCAGATAGGTAGCATTGGAGTTGCTACCAAAGTGCCTGAAGCAACAAGTCTCCTCTGAATGGTTGCAGAACTCCATCGTGAGCAGACATGACATATAGGTTATGTTCCCAGATCTTGTTTCAGTCCTTCAACAGTTAGTTCATATACCTCTTTAATGAGACTTTTTTGGTAGATTCTCTTGCATTAGCAAGACATTATCAATGCATTCTTTATCAGGACTCAGCATCTTAGCTTAGTTACATAGGAAGTCCATAAAAGTGCAAATGGCACTCTGCAAATAGAGAGCATGTGAACATTTTTTACTAAGAACACATGCAGCTGCAGTTTCTGTGCAAAGTACAACCACCCCTGGAGAAGTTCCACCTAAGTAGCTTCATGGTATGGTAACTAATCATCTGTTACTTAAACTGACAGTCTCTGCATTGGACAGAGGTCCCCTGAGATCCCTGAGCAACACAGGCACACTGTCTCATCAGGTGAGACTGGAAGGCTCAGCTCCCTGGACATAAACATTCAAGGTCCTCTTGGCATAGTGGCGGTGATTTCGGTGAGAAATTAAATGCTTTCTATGCAGCAGAATTGCAACATCTCAAACAGGTACATAAGTTACACAATGAAAGAGTGCAGGAAAAGTTGAATCAAGGAATAGAAGTAGGCGTGGAGCAAATGGCAACCTCTCATTCCACAGGGGTAAGCCAGCTGTTACCTTTTGAAGCTTACCATGAAGATGCTGACTTCAGAATAGTATCACCACACTTGAAATGCCAGTCTACAATATCCTAGCAGACCTATCTATGGCTGAGATTCCTTAAGAGCTGAGGTCATTCTGCAGTGGGTTTAGTAGCTGAAGGTAGCAACAGCTGACAGAGTGAAATGACCTCTGATATATCAAGCTATGAAGACCAACTTCCTCTTGACCCATAGATATGATCTTTTACAGTCCTGCTTGACACCATAAAGTATAGCAATGGTATCACAGCTATTATTTGCATAAAATGGTCCTAGTTGTGGTGTAGAGCAGCTTGACAGTCCATCTTGATGGGTCTCAGCTGCAGATATAAAGGCTCTTCTATAGTTACCATAGGCCATTAGGTTGTCTGAATGGACATCCATCACTACCAGCTTGTGTGAAGGAGAACATTAAGTTAAAAGGGCATGAGCAAGCATAAATTGCAAGGCCCTCCACTACTCCAGGGCAGCAGTGACCTTGTGAAGCAATCGCCTTTGCTCTGAGACACTGCAGTCCGGACAGACAGACCAAGTAAAAGTCACTCACAGGTTTATTAAAGCCAGTTTAGTTCAGCAGAGCTCACAAGTGTAAGCATTTGAACCAGACTGAATAGAAATCCTTGCAGAAAGCTGGGCCTTTGTCCTAAGCGCATAAAAAACCATGCAAAATAATTAAACATGTTTATAGTCTTACATTAATAGCAAAATGCTATGCCCAGCTTACAAGGTGAAAGACAGAGGACTTGGAGGGACAGTTTCTAACTATGAACCCCCAGAGTATAGTCTAAGTTAGAACAGAGATGTAGACCTCCCCTGCAACACAGAACCATTACTTTATCGTGCTGCACCAATCTAAGAGTACTGCCTCTATAGCTGTGAGCAAGAGTTACATGCCTCTTTTGTGCCTTTCAAACCAGTACTAACAGCTGTGAGTTTAAAAAAAAACAAAATTAAAAAAACCAAAATCTATTCCCCTCTTGATAGCCATTAAGGTAGCAGATGTATGACATCCAAAATTTGACATTAATTATTCTCAAGTACAGAAACAATTATTGAAGGGAATTTTTTTTCCTCATGGAAAACCACGCGTGTGTATTTTTATATTTTTCATTTGCTCTGGCTTATCATTCTCTAATTTGTGAACTCAATCTGTAGGATAAGTGTGCACAAGTGCAGAAAGCAGAAACAGCCCGTGATGCAGAAAGCAAAGACAGGACATGATGCCAAAAGGTATACGTTTTTGAAGTTCTGACAAAATTCTAAATACAGAGTGGAAGGTTCATCTATCTGGGTTCCCAGGCCACTTCTTTGGATAGAGTTAGTTAAGAAATGTATTCTGAGTACCAGGCTTAGCCTTTCTTATTCCATCTGAAAGAGCCACACTTGAGCTCTCCTTCTTAAACTCTGGATTCAACAAAGAATAGTAATGCTTTGAGGCTGAAAATCTCTAAAACCACTCACTGCCAACTTTAATGGGAGCAGAATTAGGTCAAGAGTAAAATTCACTCCCTCCAGGAACAGAGCTGAACCTTCCAGTTGAGCACAGAAGAAATTCTCACCACATCTTTCCATATCTACAAAGTCCCTTGGGATTTGTAAATAGTACAAAAAAAAGTCCTTTCCAAATATTGTTGTAGTGAAGGAAACTCTATCCTACTGGAGAAGCAGAGGGGAAAAAGAAGAGATTGAGCCTGCCTCACCACAGTTACGTATTAAATAAAAGCATCTTTTCAAGTGACACAGACTTGATGGGAGAGAAGATAGGAAGTTGCAAAAAGAACCGGGTGGAAAAAAAAAAAAGGGAAGAAGGGCCAAGAGTAAAGAAAATAAGAAAGCCAAGTCACACTGATTCAGCCAGGTATTTAAAATGGGTTTTCTTTAATTAGCTGTACTGTAATACAAATTAAAACTGAATTTCTTGTTCACAATATATTCATTGGAGGGGAGGGGATGCAGCTGGCTATTTCCAGAGCAGTTCAAGCTAAAACAGACTCAGTTCTGCAGGACTGAACAGCAGCCAGTTCGCATCCTTCTCAAAAGACCAAAAAGCAACTTGGCAGCAGAGAGTCCGACTGCAAGCTCCATCTCAGAAATACTTATGAAGCACTGCAAACCTGTGGCAATTGTGACTGAACTCATTAAAATCACTACAGATTATTTAAAGCCCTCATGCCTGACATTCAGGTCCTTCATTATGCTTTAAATGCCTAGGAAAAGAAGCTGTAGACACAGGGCAGAAATGAGGGCTTTAATATCACAGCTGATCACTAAGTGACCAGCAAAAGGAGTTTGGTGCCACACAGTATCTTTGGCATGAAATGTTATATGGGATTGATTGTAGAATTTCACTTTGATTTTGAAACCTCTTGCTTTCTGATGGCAGAATTGTTGATGATACAAATGCCCAAGCCCAGCTTTCAGTCTGAATAATGACCAGAAGCAAGGCAATTGCATCTTTTGGATCAGTGTCTGTTTCATGATACGAGATAAGATTAATAGTTTCATGCTGATTTGCCATTTCCTAGAGTGGTGTTAAATTACAAATTTACAGGGGGAGCAGGGGAATGTGTACTATATGAAACTCTTAGAAAAGGGCAAAACCAAAGCACAGTTATCATAAGATAAAACCATAAAACAATCACAGCCCTTGGGGGACCAGAAGCTCTGTGCAGCCTCTCATGTGTCAGATCATCATAGGGTGCCTGGTTATTTCATGATAAGATTATCTAATGTTAATCTCACCACTAGAATTGCCTGTAATAAAAATGCTACCAACTTTCTAATTTTAATTACTGAGCTCCTGAAGATAACTACTTCAATTCTGTTTAGAAAAAAAAAAAACACTCCCCATGGGTTTTCATTATAAGAATTAAGAAAAATAGAATCACAAAGACCGTTAAT